>RDPX01000018.1:647469-697222 GCA_003991215.1 Morbakka virulenta | reverse complement strand
GGGGGGGGGGGGGGGTCAGTAAGAAGCGATGGTCGAGTGGTTATGTCAACTTCTTGGAATGTAAGAGATTTCCGATTCGAGATTCAGTCACGTTCCAATTCTTTTCTTCGTTATAAGTGACATTCTAGCGAATTGGTACATGTGTTGCAGATGGAACTGGGAGAGGGAAGAAATCAACAATTGAAAGGATCAAAAAGTGCAAAGAAAAAAAATCGAATAAGAAAAGTAACCTTCTGCATTTGTGGCACTCAGTTTTCCTTAGGTGGAAGATGAAAGAACAACATTAAACATAACTTTCCCAAACCACACAAGAAAAGCCTTAAATAGCCTTAAATAGACTATGGTTACCTTTTACTACTCACATCGAGTTTTCTAACTTAGAGACCACATATGCATTACACAAACATTTACAAATTACAATTTTCCTCAGATAAATGCAAGCGCCTGTGCGTGAAATTTCTTGGAATATACGCAGCTTTACCAAAAAGTATCTGATAATAATAGGATTTTGTACCTCTGAAAAAACTCCAAATTGGTCAATTTATTGTGTCTCAAATTTACTAATCATGAACCTCCTTCATACAAATTCCTAAAGGGACAACAATTCCCCCCATCTTAATAACTTGTACAAAAAGCCAATGTATGGGAAATTGGAATGTTGAATAATCGCTTAAAACTGTTGTTTCTCGTGGAAGCAACCAATTAATCAAATCACTAAAATTTAAACTGCCAAATCCTAACCCTGAGCCAGCCCAAACATCTCTATACAATAGCTCATTCATTTCTTGGAAAAATTTCCCGCATCGCTCAGATGATGTTTCGTCTTTTTGCATTCATAAAATTAGGAAAGCTTCATATAACAATAAGTATAGCTTCA
This sequence comes from Morbakka virulenta, assembly GCA_003991215.1. NCBI lineage: Eukaryota > Metazoa > Cnidaria > Cubozoa > Carybdeida > Carukiidae > Morbakka > Morbakka virulenta. Next base: position 696,345 of record RDPX01000018.1, on the reverse strand, counting down.
GGGTTGTGAGCGGACAAGTCAGCAAGTGCAAAAAGTGTGCATAACTTGATATTTAAGTTGCCATCAAGGAATATGACAGACCATAGCAATATTGCAGCGTCTATATCAATCACACAGTTTATGTATCTCGTTGTTTCCACTTGAATTGCATTCCGTGATGATTACCTTCTTAAGACAAGAGTGTTTTGAGTGATCTCAGGACCCTTGGGCTATGCTAGTTGCAATCTGTACCCTCCTGGGTTTAACCATACCAGGCAGGCATTAGCCGCATGATGTTAAAAGTATAGGAATATATGGTAGAAAGCCCAACTGTCCATTGCCAAGGGAATGAGGGATGAGACGAGATATGAGTCCATGGGCTGAAGATTTCTCCTATCTTGGTTAGCAAACTGCCAGTGTCAAGAGCAATTAAAAGCCTCGTTCTGAAGAAGAGCATCCATTACATTGGACTCGGTTTTTTAATATGTTGATTTATAAAAAATATAAATCGAAAAAAACTGGCCAAAGGTTATTCTTTAAGATAGCTTAACTATATTTTGGCTAAGAATACAGTTTAGAACATTTCAAAGATTATTTCAGGAGAAAAGTGAGCATTGCAAATAATACAAATGGTTGCTGATTATGAGTGGCATAAAGCCACATAAAGTAATGTCAAAATGCCAAGAAAACTCAATGATCAGGAGATTCAATTAAAAATTGGAACAAAGATTTCCCCAACCCTTAAGAAATGCGGTCTAAAATAAGGATTTTTATATAACTTAACACATTTAGGCGTTAAAATGTCTAAAGAGAATGTCCATGGATACATGAAATCCGATGCTGTAATGAAGAGATTAATCCAGAAATGAAATTAAAGGGAAGTTTATAACGCCTAGAAAAAAGGTGTATGGAGATAAGCCTACAACAATGTGGAGCAAGTTGCTTAAAAACCCGTCTGTAACGACAAGAGAATGGCTTGAAGAGTCAGATTCAACAGGTTAAAGAAAGCTGGAGAGAACGTTGTTATCTTTCGTGTTGCAAAACAAAAGCGGAAGGAATACCTGAATTTAGTTGGAAAGAAATATATTAGAGAATACTCCAGAAATTTACCTTGGCATATGATACCTATTATGGACGGTGGCTGAACACATTTAGGAGTTCTGGTAAATGCCCTTGCAGAATGAGTCGCTCAAAAGTTGGTAATAACTCAATCTACTGCATTGAATGTAAACAATGAGTCCACAAAAAGTACAGTGGTATATACACATTAGTAGGAGTCATATCATTTCATTGTCCCTGATGTCATGATACTACACAACTATTTGATGTCAGATACTTACCGAGTTAACTATGACTTTGCGAAAATCATGAGACACTTCCCTCTTTCTGTTGTTACCTTGGATTAATTTTCTTAGCTTTTGCTATGGCACATATCAATGGAGCTTTTTCCCTGAAACCTAGAGTAATGTATACCGTACATGTTTAGGAAATGATACTGTTAACTAATTCTTACTTGTGAGAGTAGGGCTACCTGATATTCAATCAACCACACGCGGGAATCGTCTAAAGTGATTCGGGGACGTTAAAAGAGCAAAGCGAATGGACGTCTAGCAGCCAAGATCTGGTTCCAAAGAAATGTAAAGACTGAAGAAATTGTAACATAACGAATCTGTATCCGTTAGCTATAGTTGAAGAGAGAAGTGCCTCATATTGCAGAATTTTTGTGCCTAATTGAGTTTCTCTTTCATTTTCAATTTCTCGGATGTCTTTATTAAAAACAAGCTCCCTGTGTTTTCGTAGGACACGGCAGCGTGCTTTCTTATACACTATAGGGTGCCACAAGACGTTAAAATGGGTAAGAAAGTAATAAAGATGCACGCTGCCGTGTCCTACGAAAACACAGGGAGCTTGTTTTTAATAAAGACATCAGAGAAATTGAAAATTAAATTTTTAAACAAGATTTAAATAACGCCTAGCTTGGAGAAGTTGACAAAATAGCATCACACCATGCGATCAGAGAAAAAATAATGTTAATGTCAAGTTCGGCAAACTAACACGTGAAACCATACCTGCCTCACTCCGTAATGAAGTCACATTCTTGCCACGTGTTTTCTGCTCTATCAAATTGACAATCATCGTATTGCCATAACGTGTCGCAAGCAATTGCGCTGTTTCTCCATTTCTGTTTTTAGCCATCATATTGGCCCCCTGTGAGTAATACGGATGGCGATATGATTAATGAAAATATGCAATAGTCTAACTGAATAACTGTACGTAACATAAATGTTAACATAAATAACGTTTGCGAACAAAATAATAATTTATCTACTATCGACGGTATTCTTCACTAAACGCATGAACTCGTAAAAAAGCGATAGCTTGATAACTTCGCGGTTAAAATCAGCATGTGCCATCACAAAATTAACAGGCTTTTCCGGAATTAGTTGATGAATGACAAACAAATCCTTAAGATGCGCACAATTTTTCAATAGTTAACCTTAATATTAGAAGAAAGAAGTTCTATGAGTAAAACGACAGCACAGTTTACGTCTAAAAAAACCTTAATACGTACCATCGTTTATCAAATAATCGTACTAATATTAAAAAACGTAATTTGATGTGATAACCTGTGGTTAACTTACCGAAAATGAAAACTAAATAAAAATCAGGGTTAAATTATTAAAATCACCATGATCAGGTTCCATCCTGTAGTGTGTCGGAGAAAATGATGGATCGTCATTTTCGTCGGTCTTAAGAAGCTCTAACTGCAGATAGGTGTGACCCATTCACCCATATAATTCCCATAGTCAATATTCCTTTTCTAATGCCTTTACCACGGGTGAAACCACTGTGTTTACTTCACTCTTCGTTCAATATCTTATTTACTATAAGTCAATACTCATATTACTTTTAAGATTACCTTTAGTACATGACACACCAGAGTAAATGTTCTAAAGCCAAGATTATTGTCTAAATTATTACAGTAACGATAAAAATCGCTCAGAACAATTTTTCTGAGCTAAGTTTTCCTGACCTTGTTGTTGCTTTTATGTACCAGATCAAGATTATTATGGTGCGCCGGAAGACAAATGGAGCAAAGGGGACAAAAAACATATGGTTCAACCTTTATTTATGGACGGGAGTTGGTTAATGATGGCCCGAGCAGAACTTTAAGATATTTAACTGGCAAGTGACTATACAGCAAACAACTTCCAGCAACCTTTATACACTGACACCTCATAGGGTATCGCGCGGTTAAAGCACCCAATATATAAACGCATATGTGCTTAATGTGGATATGGGTATGGTTCGTATGCAAGTTTTAAATATTCAGCTGTATCTTCCACAGATTATCAGAAAAAAAAAGTAATTAAAAAATTTCGTCTTCTGTTTTATCAATACGTGAAACACCATCTTCAGTATAAAGTCAGCCACGTTACAGTTCTTGAACTAGTTTGCTCCAAACTAACATAGGGTTTCTAAACATTTACTGTGCTTCGTTTTTTTTGTTGCCAAATGTTTCTAGTCGGCTTCCACAGTCAAAAAAGGTGTCGACTTTGGAAACTGCTTGCCAGGTAATCTATACAGGTTTAAGATCATTTTGTAAAGGAACATTCTAGCAAAGATGGCGGGCACCAACCAGTGACTCGGATCCAATTTTCTCCCAAAGACACAACTTTGCACAGGCCTTTCTCAACCACTAAACAAAATACATCAGATTAACTTCAAACCAATTTGGAAAACTTCTCAATTGCTACTTTTGAAGTCCGATGTCTGAATGACAGAGGAAAGGAGATCTGAGCAAGGATACAGACAGATACAAAGTGAATGCTGCATATCTTCAAGAACGTAGGATCAATGCAGGTACAGAGGAAGAGATAATGGTAAGAGATTATATGTTTCCAACTACTGAATCACCACATAGTTATGGCTTCATCATAAACAAAAGGTGGCAAAGTCACATTTATTGAATGTGGAAAGAGGATGAGCGAATAGCGGTCTTACAAATCACTCCAAACGTTAGAAGTGAAGAAAGGATTTATCAAGTGATTAAAAATAGATAAAAGTGCATCTCCCAAATGTTAAGAAATCGATATCAATCATCAATGTTTATGCTCCTTCCTTACAGCTAACAAAAAGTACCCAGTAAAGACATAAAGCCTCCATGACAAACTAAACAAAACCTATAAAAAACTTTGACAATGTGGGGGGTAGCAGGGAATTTCAAGGTAGTGTTAGCAAAATGGAAGAAAACAAAAGCCGCACTGGAAGTTATTTCAAAGGTCAAAGAAACAAATACCAAAGTTACTGCTTCAACTATGCGAAAATAACAACCTGATTATAAAAAACACCTGTTCCCTACTGAAACAATGTCATCTAACAACGTGGCAAAACCAATAACGAGATCAGAAACGATTTCATTTTTGTCCAAAACAAACTAAAAAATACAATCCACAATGCTCAATCGTACCTTGGTGACAACATCGTACGATCATAGAATTATTATAAAAATGGTGGTCAGCTGGTATATCAAGTTCAGTAACTTCAAAAACGCAAAACAAGGGAGAAACAGCTTAACACAGTAAAACTAGTAAACAATGAAGAAAAAAAAGGCATAACANAAAAATAGATAAAAGTGCATCTCCCAAATGTTAAGAAATCGATATCAATCATCAATGTTTATGCTCCTTCCTTACAGCTAACAAAAAGTACCCAGTAAAGACATAAAGCCTCCATGACAAACTAAACAAAACCTATAAAAAACTTTGACAATGTGGGGGGTAGCAGGGGATTTCAAGGTAGCGTTAGCAAAATGGAAGAAAACAAAAGCCGCACTGGAAGTTATTTCAAAGGTCAAAGAAACAAATACCAAAGTTACTGCTTCAACTATGCGAAAATAACAACCTGATTATAAAAAACACCTGTTCCCTACTGAAACAATGTCATCTAACAACGTGGCAAAACCAATAACGAGATCAGAAACGATTTCATTTTTGTCCAAAACAAACTAAAAAATACAATCCACAATGCTCAATCGTACCTTGGTGACAACATCGTACGATCATAGAATTATTATAAAAATGGTGGTCAGCTGGTATATCAAGTTCAGTAACTTCAAAAACGCAAAACAAGGGAGAAACAGCTTAACACAGTAAAACTAGTAAACAATGAAGAAAAAAAAGGCATAACAAAATAAAGTCCAAGAAAAATTTATAGCAAAAGGAAATAATATTACAGAAAAGAAGTATTAAAAACCTGAAAAGGTCATCGAGCTGAGACAAGAGAGAAATAAATTAATAAAATTATCAATTATCAATTATCAATTATCGCTTGATTTTCGTGCTGGTCGACCTTGTGCAGTGAAGTTGTTCATTTTTCATGCGATTTCAACTGGTCGAGCCATTAGAGATGGTTTCAAACCATTAAAACGTAGATTACCTGAAAGTCCCAATGGTATCAAACTTTGTATAGAACGAGAATACGAACGTGTCAAAGCAGAATTGATGTCAAAGATTACAGAGATAAAACAAGATGTCATGAGGTTCTGCTATACTATCGATGAATGGACATCAAATAGAAATCGACGATATTTTAACATAAATCTGCATTATTCTGAAGGCTATTTTTCACTTGGACTTGTAAGAATTGTAGGATCTATGCCTGCAGATGTTTTTAAGGCAATGTTTGAAGCTGGGCTAGCAGAATTTGGACTGGATGTGCAAAAGGATATAATTGGTAGTACCTCTGATATGCTGCACTGATGATAAGTTTTGGTAAAGCAATGGAGACTTTGCTACATTTTCTCTGCTATGTTCATGGAATAAATCTCGCTGTCAATGATGTACTTTAAGTGAAGAAAAAGAAGGAATATGCTAGCTCTAGTTTGGATGAGGAGGAATCTTTAGAAGGAACTTTGGAAGATTTGGAATATTCTGATGATGTTATGGACCATGAGGATTCTAGGCTAGCTTTTGAAACAGTGAAGGAAATTGGCAATGACGAAGATCTCAATCCAGATTTCAAAAATGACATTGTTATGATTAGAAAAATAGTGAAAACTTTCCGAAAATCTTCTGTGAAAAATGATACCTTTTTGCAAGCTATTTTGAAAAAAGAATTGGGACACGAGTTGAATCTTATTTTGGGCTGTTCAACTCGTTGGAACAGTCTGAATGACATGATTCAGAGATTCCTTAGGGTCTACAAGCAATTGTAGGTGGGTTTGGTGCACATGGACTATGAATTTCAGTTCACTGATTATGACAAATCCAGACTAGAAGATCTTTGAATGTTGTAAAATCTGCTAGCCTAGCCTTATGAAGAAAGGATGCAAATCTTTTAAAACCAGAAACTATCATTGAAACAACATTGAAAGAGCTTGAAAAACAAAATTCTCTTATTAGTATGAAATTACATGAATCCCTTACTAAAAGAATTTTAGAAAGAAGAGATACTCAAGCTGCACATTTGATTTCTTAGTTACACGATCCATGCCTTATTACCAAGAAAAAAGATTACTTTGGATTCAAAATTGAACGAAAGTTAATTCTAGATCTAGCAACAAAACTTCTCAAGCACCTCTTCTGTTGTTGTTGAAAATAATGATGAAGAATGCGATACTGAAGCCAGCACCAGCCAAGAAGAGGAGACAGAAAACTTGCTATTTGACGAACAACTTGACTTCAAAAAGCAAAAGAACAAAATCTAATGCTAGACTAGAACTAGAAGTAAAACTACCTGTAGTCAAAGCTGAAATGCAGCTTTATGAGCTTAAGACTACCACTCAAAGGCCTCCTAACCTAGACTTGATTTACAAGTCACTTTTGAATATTGCACCAACAAGTGTGGAGCCGGAGCGGTGCTTTTCTTCTCCTAGCTTATTTAGTACTAAAATTAGAAGCAGACTTGGCGATTCTACCCTTAACATTCTTGTATTTCTACGTCATTTCTACAAAAAATAGAAAAATTCTACGTCAAGAAGTGAAATACACAAAAACTTTACGCGAAATCCCCTTCATCTGCTTTTTCGGAAAATTCGGGGAATCTGTCAAATTTCTCGAAATTCCCCGTTCCCCGAAAATATTTTTCAATCGGGGAAAATGCAAAGCCTAGAAGCCATACATGTTAGTCCTGGGTACTGACGTTAAACTGCATCCAGGCAGAGTGCCTGGGTCACCTGTGGAGTCAGTAAGCCCATACTAACTTCTATAAAATGCAGACAAGTGACTGTAAAGCACTCTGTGACTTGCGCGTGCTTGGCACCACAAAACCGAGCGGGTCCCTGCTGCCTTTTTGGGGTTGCTTTTTCAGGCCAAGGCTAGGAGAGTAAACTTCAAATTCAAATCAACTCATTGCCTTGTGAGTAGGTCTTGGGTGACCACAGGCTAGTCCCACCGCTGAAACTGTGATTGGTGACAGGAAGAACACCCGACCATAAAAACCCCTGCTTCGAACAAAATACCTGTGTCTACAAAAGTCCAGAATAATCCTAGGGGGTTCCCCATAAGCGACGCGCACTGGCAACCCCCGACTTATGCGAGAAATGGAAAAGGGGTACCATGGCAACCGTGCTCATGGCCATTAGCGGAACTCAAGTTCGCCAGCTGGAATGTAGGATCCATGAGTGGTAGAGGAAGAGAGAAAAGAAAAGAAACATCGACATCCTCTGTGTACAGGAAACCAAATGGAGTGGAAAGAGTGCAAAAGATATGTTGGAAGGATACAAAATATATTACAGTGGTGAAGGGAACAGAAGAAATGGAGTTGGAATCATATTGCGCCCAAAACACAAGGAAGGAGTCATCGAAGTGGAACGGGTGTCAGACAGACTGATGAAGATGAAGCTGGTGATTGCCGGTGAGCCTCTAAGCATTATTTCACCATATGCGCAACAGTTAGGAGACAGGTGAAGAAAAAGAAATGTTCATGGACAATTTTGAGAGATTAATACAAGACATACCTGGAAGCAAGAAGGTCCTTGTGGAAGCTGACCTGAAAGGCCATGTGGGCAAAAGATCAGGTGGGTACCAAAGAGTGCACAGTGGAAAAGGATATGGCCAGAGAAATGAAGAGGGAGAGAGAATCCTGAAATGTGCTGAAAGCCTCGATATGGCAGTTGTAAATACCTACTACCAAAATAGAGATGAACATCTCATCATATACAAGCATGGGCAACATGCTACACAGATTGACTATGTGATTATAAGAATAGTGGACCTGAAGGATGCCAAGAACTGTAAGGTCATTCTAGGAGAGGCAACTGTGGCACAGCATAGATTCCTTTGTGTGGTGCGTAAAATTAGACAAGAGAAGAAACGAAAGGCCAAAACTCGGAAACAGATCAAGATATGGAAGCTGAAAGGGGACAAGATTATTGAGTTCCAAGAAAAAGTGAGAGAAAAACAAATACCAGGAATAGAGACAGCTGTCAGACTGGCAGTCAATGAAAAGTGCCTTACTGGAAGCAGCGGATAAGGTATGTGGTTTCACAAAAAGAGGATAGCACCAAGGAAGGGAGACGTGATGGTGGAGCACAGAAGTGCATGATATTGCAAAGAAAAAGATAGCCTTTAAGGCAAGGCAGAGTGATAGGAGTGAAATCTTGAGAGACGAGTATAAAAAGAACAAGAGGGAGGCTAAAAGAGCTGTGGCAAAGGCCAAAGAGGAAGCATGGAGGGAATGGTATGAGAAGATGGAGACCAAGGAAGGAGAGAGGATGATATACAAAGGGACAAAACAAAGAGCACAAAGTAGACAGGACGTGGGGCAGGTATCTGTGATAAAGGACAAAGATGGAATCTTACTGACAGATGAGAATGAGATTAAGGAAAGATGGAAGGAGTACTTCAGCAACCTGTTGAATGTGAAAAATGAGGGGGAACCACTCCAGGAATGCCCACCGGTTGAAGGCCCACTACCTGATACTAGTGAGAAGGAAGTAGAAGAAGCGATGAAGAAAATGAAAAGCAGGAAGGCAACAAAGTACTCTGGACTACCAGTGGACTTGTTAAGGTACCTAGGCAAGAAGGGCACCCATACGGTCACGTCACTGCTGCGGAAAGTATGGAGCAAGGAGAAAATGCCAGCAGAGTGGGAACTAAGTGAACTAGTCACCATTCACAAAAGAAAGGGGGTCCCACTGGACTGCGGGAACTTCAGGGGCATCAAGCTCCTAGAACCTGTTATGAAGATACTGGAGAAGGTAATAGAGGAACGGTTGTGTGGAATGGTATCAGTAAATGATATGCAGTTTGGCTTTAGTCCAGGTAAAGGAACAATGGACGCAGTATTTATTTTAAGGCAACAACAGGAAAAACATCTTGAAGTAAATACGAACCTTTACTTCACTTTTGTGGACTTGGAGAAGACATATGACCTAGCGATCTGGTGTACTGGTGCCTCAGACAGCGAAAAGTCGCAGAGAAGCTTATAAGGATTGTGGAAATCACATATCGAGGAGCAAGGGCAGTCGTGAGAACAAAATATGGCATAACTGGCGAGTTTATTATCAGAGTCGGTCTGCACCAAGCGTCTGGACTTAGCCCCTTTCTCTTTTTTGTGCTACTGGACGTCATTAGTGAGGACTTCCGCACAGGCCTCCTGTGGGAGCTACAGTTTCAGACGACTTGGCGGCAGTGGCAGACAGTGAGAAAGAGCTGCAGAGGAGTTAGCTGAAGTGGTAGGTTGAGCTGGAGAGCAGGGGTTGAAGGTAAACAACAAAAAGACTGAAGTCATGGCAAGTAGCAGGAGTGATGTGATACTAAAAATCAAAGACAAGAGCAATGCAAGGCTCAAGCAGGTCCAGGAGTTCAAATAACTTGGAGTGACTGCAGATGCCAGGGGAGGGTCGCATGTGGCTATAAGAGCTAGAGTGAAAGCATCATGGAACAAGTGGAGAGAGCTGTCAGGTGTTATCAGTGACAGGAAGATGTCTAGGAAACTCAAGGTAAGGCTTTACAAAACCATAATACGACCTGTTCTCCTGTATGGTGCAAAATTTTGGTCAATGGAAAAAAGGAGGAGAGAGTACTGGAAGCAACTGAAATGTGGATGTTGAGAAGAATCAAAAGCGTGACACTTTGGGACAGAGAAAGAAGTACTGACATCAGGAGAGAACTGGGAGTGAGCGACGTCAATGAGAAGGTCAAGGAGAAAAGAATGAGATGGTACGGTATGTGAGGAGGGAAGAAGGACACCAAGTAAAAGTGGCTCTGGAAAGTATAGTACCAGGAATAAGGCTGAAAGGAAGACCAAAGAAAGGACGGAGAGATAATGTGAAAGAGGATACAGAGTTACTTCGACGTTCATCAGGAAGAGGCCCTGGAAAGAGAAACCCCGGAGGCGGAAGACCAGGGCGGCTGATCCTGCAATGTGTGGCCAACAGCCATAAGGGAGAAGAAGAAGAAGAAGAAGAAGAAGAAGAAAAAGCCATATATGTAAGAGCTTCATCATGTCTTGTGCCGCAAGCCTGACGATGGGAGATGTATCTCTCGAAACGTAGCTCAGAAAAAGCTTATGACTCAAGAGATGACAAAGCTCTTACATCTAGGGTGAAGATGGAGTTATAAATAAAAATTTTGAGGTATGGCCCTGAAAACCTTTACGAAAATCTGGCTACAAATCTCAACAATATATTGGAAACTCATGAAGATTAATTTGTCACAAAACGATCTGTTTTACTATACACACCAAAAGCAAATAAACCTGGTGGGCCAGTTAAAAAGCTGAGGTCAAAAGTCTTTTCAACTCAACCAGAAAATGTCTAATATAATATAATACGTCCTATTGTTTGCAATTTATGCAGTGAATATTCAGACAAAGCAAAGAAATACTCGCGTGTTGAGGTCAGAGCAGATAATAATGGACCCAAACTACCAGTAAATTTCGTATTTTCTGAAATGCACAAAGAAACGAAATCAGAAACATTTTGACCTGATACGGGGTAAAAAGCGCTAATCATCCATGGTTAAATTCTTTGAGCAAACAACAGTATGGTTAAGTATTTGTTAAAAATGACAATTAATTTAAACAATGTTGGGCTAGATCAGGCCAAGTCGTGACCCTTATCATGGCGAGCCTGAGGCCAAATGGGAATGACCACCATGAACGGGGCAGTGCGGCACATTCAAAAATTGATTGCGCAAACGAATATAAAAAAGACATTTAGACGGTCCAAGAATATTCATAACGTGCAAAGTTCTCACTGGTAGGCACAACAAGTCTCACTAGTTCACAGAGGGGCAATTATAGTGTAAGCAATAGGTGTTCATTCTTTGTGAAGTATCTTTTTGTAACTGTAATAAATAGAACGTTTATTTTTGCATGGAGCAATGGGTGATCCCCTTTAGGACAGGTTATTAAGGAGTAAACGCAGTCATTGTTCACTTCCACAAGAATGATTATCGGACAGATGCACGTTCTGTTAAATACGCAGTTGGAGAGTTACCGTCACTCTCAGGATATTTACAGTTTCAATTGGTAACAAATAGCGGGTGCGGTAAAGATAAAGAAGGAGACAAGACAAGTGTCGTGGAGCTCGTTCACTGTGAGTCCCTTTTTTCTTTTGCGTGAGGCGCTCGAAGTAATTATACGTTTTGTACGATCCAGTTGGGATCATTATGGTCGTCGTTTAAGTAAAGAAGGCCGAGAAAGTCATTGCTACCAACAAGGACTGGAGCTGATCGGTGGACACACATTTCAAGTACTTTATTCGTTGTGTAGAATAATTGTATGACTAATTGCATCCTTGTATGAACATATTCGTGGTTTAGACTCATATTTTAATTGTAGTTAAGTAAGCCCACAGTGTCCACTGCTTCTGGTGCATAAAGAGGTCATTGTACACCCCTCGATTTACTAGTTTGAATTTTATACCTAGAAGTATCATTTAATATCTTAGCTACCCGCTCCTGGTAGTCGTAAGCCCAGATTTTTAAGTAATTAGTAAGTAGTAGTTTAATATAGGTTTTGTTAAAGTAGTTTGTATTTAACTGTATACACAAATCATTGTTCAGACATAAACTTAGCTTTGAGTTTAATAGTGTAGTATTACTCGTCTTGTATCTCTTACATCACTGCTATAAGGTATGTAACGATTCCGGCACTTAAGGTAGATTAGAAAATACAGTCTTCTTATTAGCGCTTATTAGGCAATCATTGGAAAAAAGTGTCCAGGACATCATGACGTAAGGTTTGCTCAACGTTCCATCTCAGTTATAGGTGCTGTTCTTACAAACGTCGAACCATGAAAAGAGGTTCGAGGTGTGATTATATGAAGCGATAGCCGAAAAGATAAGACCTAAGCGTTAGAATATTTGAAGACGCGGAGGAAAGACATCTGGCTCACAGCACTAATGGCTGATATATTCGATGTTTTTACAAGCTTACAAAACCATATGCAACGAGTCGATCCCCAGACATATTCATGATGATTATTTTCAGACAATCATTTCGTCTACTATGGCACAAGGGAAATTTGGCTTGCTAAGCAACGCGTCCTACCCTGGAAAGCGTGGATCAAAAGCAACATTTCCTGGGTGTAACATCCAAACACAGTGAACCAGACAAATAAACAACACAGTTGTTCCAACCAGCAGAAGCAATAAAGGTGCGGTGCGTTAAAAATAATATTTTGTTAAGAACGAGCAAACTGTTAAAGGCAAGCACCCCGGCCAAATTTATAGACAAAGAAATAATGATGACTCGGAGACTTTTTCCTCGGGATAATGGTTGCTTTTCAGATGGATTCTGTGAAGGGTGGGGAAAAATCGATCAAGTATCGCGCCTTCCAGACGGAAGCGATATCGGTTGTACCCTGTCAGTGCGTCTGAGAAAGATCTTTTCCTGTTATTGATGGTACTGTTTATAACACTTTAGCTGCTACTGGAAATTTATCATCAAACTTCATGCAAACGAGAGGATTGTTTCTCACCAAATATCATATCTGATTATTTAAGAACTGAAGAAACAATCACTGCCAGGCTTCTTGTTACATTAAACGGTGTTGGTACAGTTCATTATGATTCCAAGCAAGCAATTGCACATTTTCTTCCGCCACATGAGCTGCGAAAGCGTTTATCAGACTTTGAAAAATATAGAAGTCGAACAATAGATGGGGCATTTTCAATATTTAGATTTGAAGTGCTGTAGCATCATTGTACCAAAAGGTTTATTCTTGTAGCTCTAAATGCAGAGAGCTTTATGATTACGACAAACAAATGTTGAAATAACTTTGTTTTGGTTTATTTGTAAGTTTTCACTCTGTGGGAGCGACATGCACACCCGTAAAAGCCTTTACCATCAAGTTTAATCAAGCAAACTCCTCCCTTCGTTCTTGTTTTGCCCTCTGTTGCATTAAGAAAAATGCCCTTCTGCATCATTTTCCTACAATAAAAATTATTTGAAAGATCCCTTGTTATATGCAAAATATCCCCAAAACTGAATGGATGACGTAGAAAGAATACTAAAAGGAAGGTTTGAAAACAAAATCATGTGGTCATCTGCCATCCAGTATTATGTCTCTATATTAGTTTACTGGGTGCTTTCGTCTCCTCGCTTTAATTACCTTTTCTTGACGTTTAACTTGTTGTTGGAGCCTGGTAACAGTTCTTGTAAGCAATGGCTATCTCCCCTGTCCCTTCCGCCTGATCAAGATTATAATAGGCAGTTTACAGATACCGTAATTTCTGGCGTATAACCCGCGGGTTATCTGGTGACAAATGTGGCTAACAGAATAAATTGATGGGGGTAATCTGCTTTAAAAAATTATTAGAACAAAATAAAAAGTTTATCGCGTCTCTAATAATCCACCACTATCTCAAAATATCAAAATATGCGCATGAACACGTAACCAGGCAATAGTCACTCAGGCAGAAAAGAACTTCTCTTCATTACATAACAGCATAAAATTGTTTCTGACCACAAATCAAAGTCTCGGAGGCGGAGAGTCTGATGATTTTACAACCTGTATGACGTNGTTTACTGGGTGCTTTCGTCTCCTCGCTTTAATTACCTTTTCTTGACGTTTAACTTGTTGTTGGAGCCTGGTAACAGTTCTTGTAAGCAATGGCTATCTCCCCTGTCCCTTCCGCCTGATCAAGATTATAATAGGCAGTTTACAGATACCGTAATTTCTGGCGTATAACCCGCGGGTTATCTGGTGACAAATGTGGCTAACAGAATAAATTGATGGGGGTAATCTGCTTTAAAAAATTATTAGAACAAAATAAAAAGTTTATCGCGTCTCTAATAATCCACCACTATCTCAAAATATCAAAATATGCGCATGAACACGTAACCAGGCAATAGTCACTCAGGCAGAAAAGAACTTCTCTTCATTACATAACAGCATAAAATTGTTTCTGACCACAAATCAAAGTCTCGGAGGCGGAGAGTCTGATGATTTTACAACCTGTATGACGTAGACAGACGACTTTAAAACAATTACGTTTCAAATAAATTTTCTCTCTTTCTGTCTACAACGTCTAACACGAGCGCTTCTCTATTTTCAATTCGTTTTGTTTTGAATATGGCACCGAAAACAAGGAGATCGTTTCATGCTGGTTTTAAATTATCAGTGGTTGCCTTCGCTGAATAATTTGAAAATCAGAAAGCTGGTCGAGAGTATGACATTGATGAATCAATGGTTCGTGATTGGCGGAAGAAAAAAGTAAACTTTCCTTAAAACCTAAAATTTTAAGAAGTTTACGTTATGGAAAAGTTAAATTTCCCAACTTAGAGAAGGTACTTTGTACGTGTGTTCTTCATCAAAGAGAAGCCAAGCGATCAGAAATACATTTTTATAACATAATATATTGTTTTTTAATAAAAAAATTCCGGGTTTACACCAAAACTCGGTAAAAAGAAGTAGAATATATATATATGCGGGTTATACGGCGGTGCGGGTTAATATGACCACCTTGTTAAGATTGAAAGCTAATAATGACAAACTGCGGGTTGTCTGTCGTGCGGGTTATACGCAAGAAATTACGGTAATGGTTTTACATTTTCACAACACCAAGGGTTTGCGTAAAGACCAAACGAGCTCATTACGACTTAAGTTTAACAGGTTATCAATATTTTAATTACTACACCATCTTAGGTGCAAACTGTGCCTACTGGCTCAAGGAATGATCGTTCGTTTAAGTAATATTATAAAACATGGAAAAAACAGCAAGAATACAAGAGTAAAATCTAGTTCCTCAAAACTGAATTAAAAGCAGATAGTGCACCTTTGACAGAAGCTTACTTTGTTGTCTGAGAAGTAGACCTGCGTTCTCAATCAAATAAAATTTACAATTCAATATTTCATGAGACGTCATCAATCTTTCCTTAGGTCACTATCGTTTACCATCTCATTAAAATACACACGTAGTAACTTACAGCTCTATATTAAAAAATTCAAAAATGAAAAATAAAATTCAAAACATCTCCACACAATTTGTAGCACGTTAAAAGAGAATAATACATCTAAACATATCTAAAAATTGTCAGTATACTTACATGCTCTAAAAGGAGACTAAAAATGACTTCATAACCCTCAACTGCAGTCTCTATTAGTGGCGTATTTCCACTTAAACTATCCCTGAACAAATTAAAAATTGTACTAAAGTAAGACAGTGACAAAAGTGTTCGCACATGCACATGCACATACACACAACTTATACCCCTCTTGGCTTACTCTTTCAAAGAATTTTGATAGCTCTCAAGTACCCTAGAGCTTAAGCTTACAAAATTTATGCTAAATTAAATGTTATTATCTAGTTGCCAATTTTGTACATAGCAAGACACACCTGTTTGGGTATAGGGTACAACTGTGAAACATTTATAAACAGTTTCAAATTGGGACTCTAAGAAATTTGAGAGGAAATTCCAATTTTGATGCCAAGGATGTCCTGACGTCCAACATTTCTCATTTAGAACAGGCACTACCAAAAGTCCATTTTCTTCTAAGAATGACAGATGTTGGTTGTGAATGCATTTCTCACAGTTTTATTTGACCATGTGCTTGAATGTCCTGAGATTGTTCGTGAATTTTAAATCAGAAGCTAAAATTATTCCGTATTTTTGGATCTTGGTAAGATGGACGTTTTTTGTCTGTTTTACCTCAATGTGAAGGCGCATTCAATTCAAACTTGACACTCTGTCTTAAATGACTCTGGTTTACTAGAGAGAACATCTTGTCTGCATAAGATGGAACAGTTCCTTTGAAAAATTTCATTATATTTACACATACATTTTGATTTATTATGTTTTTTTCAGGGAGCCAATTTACAGCTTTAAATTATGTAGCCCCAGCATGTGATGTGTTTTTCTAATTGAAACAATGATGAATGCAATTTCTTAGATGGAAATTTATTGACAGGCTTTTACTTAGCATTGGGTAGCATGAGGAACATGCATTATGAAAATGAGGTCAAATAAGAACACTTAAAAGCAGCCTGCAATGTGAGTTACTTGAAACATCTGTTTTTTGTATAGAAATTTTAGTTATCATTAAGTTTTTTCAAGCTTTTGGTAGCCATTGACTCTCCCAGAAAGATTTTTATCCAGAACACATCCAAGATATTTTATCACTGAGTGTTGCTTAATTACTATACCACCCCTTCCTAATTTTCATATTTGTTAGTTTTTTACCTTTTTGTCATCTGAAAAGAACTGATTTGGTTTTGTTCTCACCAAAATGAATACATAAGTGAAGTTTCTATTTAAGTTGGGCTCTACTTAGTCAGTATATTTGTGTCTAAAGAATGAGATGAAGTCATCTGCAAACAAAAGCAGATCACAGTCTACAATTCAAACAATGTCATTTACGTGGAGAAGGAATATGAATGAACAAAGAAATAACCCCTGATGTACCCCACATGACAAATTACTGGGGTTTAGAAGCCAATGTAGACCATAAGCGATCACTCCTAAAGGTAGGATTTAAACCATAAATGGTAGTCACTAAAGCCAAGACATGTCATTTTATCCAGTAAAATCTCATGGCCAGTTATGTCAAATGCCTTTTGAATCTTGACTCAAACAATGCCTATAAACATATCACTTCCAAATCCTTGCAGAATCTTATCACTTAAATAGGCTAAGCAAGTATCTGTTAAGTAGTGTGCATAAAAACCGGGTTGGTATTTATATAATATAGTCTTATCAAGCTACTATTGTAGTTGACCAAAAATACTTTTTTCAGCGATGTTTGGGAGTTGTGGAAGCAGAGCAATAGTCAATAGTTTTCAGGTCACCTCTTGATCCTTTTAAAATGTGGTTTTAGTTTTACTTTTTTGCAGCCAATGGGGGTGGGGTGGGGTGGGAGCTGGATCACACAATTGAGAGATTGTATAATTCAGTTATTGGCTGTGCTAAGGCAGTTACACTATCTTGGAGAGATTTTCCAGCAATATTATCAAGCCATGCTGCTTTTTTTTTCTTTTTTTTTTTTGAAAGGTTTATTTCTATGAGAACTTTATGACATAACACCCATTGTAAATTATCACTCATGCGAACCAACTGTAAAACAGTTTCAAATAACAACTCATCATCATCATCATCATATCNTATTCTGCATACAGCTGCCAATACTGTCTAGATTCAATCTCCTTCTGAGTTCATTAGAACTGAGCCTGTCCTTTAGACTTACGATGCACATCCATCTTATCATTCTCATGTTTTTTTATAGTCACTTGTCTGCATTTTATAGAAGTTAGTTTGGGCTTACCAACTCCACAGATGACCCAGGAACTCTGCCTGGATGCAGTTTAATGCCAGTACCCAGGGTTACTCATAAACTGCAATCTTTAGCTAAACATTTTCCTCCTAGACTACCCCACAGTATCATATCCTGCAACAAGCATACATTTGCAACTATTCTTTTTGCAACTGGGAAAGCACCACCAACAAACACCAGCAGCCCAACCATTACATTATCTGCTGAAGATGATGAACTTTAGTACTGATGAAAAGTCAATGGGTCAGCTGACAAATGGAATGCAAACTGCTTAAGGCTCTTAAAATTGGCGGTACAGTGCTTATAAAAAGCATCCACCCTATAAACAAGTTTAAAGCACTTCAGCTGCCTCAGTTTTATATCGCACTACCCATGCAATTTATCAATGCATTGTTTAATTACAAATAATCAAGCCCATTAACTAAAGGCTGAGTGCATTGAAACTCCCTAATCACCTATGTCACTAGGAGAAAAGACAGTGACTGTTATCTCCACTATATTAGGTTTAAAATCTGTTGAATGATCACATGTTGTTTGTAAGTCACTTTACAATTAGTGTCAGCCAATGGACACCCTGCCTACATACCTTAAACTCTGTTTCACACACAGAGAAATAATGTAATATGAAAGTTGTTCACAAATGGTGACTGGTTGTACCCTAACACTGACTGGAGTTGTAAAAAGAACCACAAATTTACACTTGTTGCTGTAGGGCAGATAAAAGATATTTAAACATGAATGTATCAATAACATTTACAACCCAGGCTTTCAACAAGTGAAGTAGTTCATTGAATATGAAATATGTTCAAAAGCACAAGTACTAATAAAATTTGTACTTGTGCTTTAAACAAAAGGCACTCAATGAACATGAAAATGCCAGTAAAACTTTTAACAAAGGGTTTAAGTTAAAACGATCTGTAAAACATGAATACATATACTCATCAATCATTTTATGAGTTATTATGTTTGTTGTGAATGAGTCTTGACCTGGGTTAAACAATACTAACTCACAGAAATGAAAAACATTCTTCTGTATCAACTGTTTAAAATAGAATGTTTCTTTGATAAAGTAGTGAATTTATATATACATCCATCTTCCTTATAAACCTGGAGACAGTGCTGGTGACACAAATGGTGGGCAAATATGCAACAATTATGCATTAACAAATACACTACATTTGTGACCAATCACTTTCAGCCTATTATACCTGATAGCAACAGTTAAAGAACAAGCTCTATCCTATCCACATAGCCAGTTATAGGCCATCATACTACCTGGGCCATTGTCCAAACCTTACCAGTGCCAACTGCAATCTACTCTCATGTGGGCAACTGACTACCATTCTTGAAAAGGCATGTGCTGAAAGGTTTGGATAATCAAACCATAATCAAACTGATTAGTTTGATGGGAATTTGCATATAATGAGATCATGATGTCCAAGAGAGTCAGTAGTTCAACTATCAACTCTCTTGGACATCATGATTTCATTATGTGCAAGTGAACCAGTCTCCCTCTAAATTAATCCACTTAAACAATCCATCATCAGTCCATATATCCCCTGGTTGCAATAAATCACTTTTGGCCAAGAACCTTAACTTGCATTATACTAAAGTGCACAGGTTATCACATTTCATGAAAAGTGGTCATCTGCTGCAATTAGAATGTTGGTCCAATTTATGCTGTTGTTAGCATGGAACCAAACTAATTTCCACAGCATAAGGGCAGTATTACCTAATACTTACATGACAAGGTAGTCAAGCTTCAAGATAAATTCAATCAAATGAAGACAGCCTGGTCCTTTGTCGAACCAAAAGGTCATTAGATTTGTTTCCAATTACCTAACCTATCTTTTAAATAAATCATCTGACATAGTTACATAGTTGACATGGTAACATTTTTCAGAGGATCATATATCTATATATGTATTATGAGTGGCTAGGAGGAAAAACAACAAACATTCAAATATCAGTTTTTAGTATCCACCGAAAATGTTTGTGACCATCTCCTTTTGACTGGCTTTAAACACAACCATTCCCTTCTTAAATGAGGTTTATAAAGAATTATTTATATAAATTATAAATGCCTTTAATGACTTTTTTCAAAGTCAAAAGGTACTGAAAATGCAATCTGAATATTAAAGTCTTGGTTTTTCATGACACAGTTACATTTAGTCAAAAATATGGATCAGAATTGTCAATGTTTTTCATTATTGATAGCTTTTGGAGTAATGTTTTGCCACTTTTGGTAAAACAGAAAAATTTATTTTACAATAAAGTAAGGTATCAGCCTTTTACTCTTTATGCATGTGATTCAAGGTACTTTTTTCTTTGTGCAAAGGTGTGGGGGAAAAAACAAAAAGTGACCTGAAAAAGTATTGTTTTTTCTCTTTCAAGCAGAGGACCTATTGGTAGTATGTCAAATCAGTTAAAATAAGAATAGTTTGAGGTATTTAAGATAAAATTAATTACTTTCTAATTTTGATTTGGTCCTTTTACTTGGGAAGAAGACAATGAAAGTATTTAACATGATTACACTGGCACAGCTGGACACACAGGTATCTGAAAAAATTCAGGCTTTGATTTGTCAGGGTTTTTCCCAAAAGAACACAATGATGTTGAAAAGGCATCTTTTTCAATGGGTGAAAATAATTGATATTAATTAAGTACCTTGAATAGATCTTTATAAATATACCCAGTTCTAATAATGATTTTTGTATATATATATATACTCAATCTGCAGACAGTACTGTTTCTCTAAGTTACCTGATCTCCATGTCTGCACTTTGATCCAATAAAAGTTTGACCACGTTTACATGTCCACGATTTGCAGCATGAAATAAACTGGTCCTGCCTCTTTTGTCTTGTTGGTTAATGTGGCACCCTTGCTGTTAAAAAATATATAAAGACAGATGTTATAATCTGAAACACATAAGATACTTAAATAACTTGCAAGTAATACATTTATTAATGATACACATCATCTGACTCATCTCATGGGTATATGATATCAACTCCCCCCTCCTGTTTTCTATTTCATCTGCAGTTAAGTTATTCACAGACAGGACCATCCTTCTTTCTTTTAGTAACAAGGGTGGGTCCAAGATTCTATCTTATGAGAAAGTAAGGTTTTTTTCAAATTTAAAGTAGCACGAGTCACACAACATTATAATTTACTTTGCAGTTACAAAACTGTAAACATAATAAAAGATAATATTAAATCAACAATGAATTGGAAAAATAATTTATAGTGACAGCAACTCTGTGGGTAACTTTAGTTTTTCAAAGGTTCTAGCATCAACACAAACCCAAGTGTAGCAATTAATCTTATTGAAGATAGGTGTGATTATACCATGCACATATTTCAAACTTTAAATAAACTTAAGCAGGAGAGATTTTTACACCCACAAAGCATAATAAATTTTAGTGCCATAGATGTGGATATGTTCCTCTAAATAAACTTGAGCTGGAGATTCATACACCCACAAAGCATAATTACCTTTTAGTGCCACTTTTTTTAATACTACCTTTTTAAAGCATAAAACAGCGAAATTAAAAACACATCAACGGGCTCAGCCTTTGACGCTTTTGATGCCTACCCTATAAAAAAGAACTTCAACATTAGCAGTAAGCTGCAGAGTGGTTGCATAACTTAAATGCACAAAAAGTTGCTGATCGGCATAAAATCCACAACTGTCCTATCTCAAAATGATACGCCGTCATATTTAATGGTATATTTAAAAAAAAACAATTGCCTTCCTTCTAGCCGGAACCGCATTAAAATTCTGACATCGGGCAAACTTTAATTTCACTTCCAGAAAACTAGTTATCACAGTTTAATAATTATGTTACTGCAGCAAATACTGTGGACTCGCCCTATTTGATTCTGCTTAGTTGACACAAAGCATGTTCTTTTAATCATTTACTCTAGACAGTAAATAGTTCACTCTCGTATATGTAAATAATATCAAAATTTGATAGAACTGAACTGCCAACAGGGAAATTAGTTCAGATTGAAACATACTTCTCTGTGAGTGATGTCTATTGCGTACCTGTAGCAAGAAATATACTACTGACTCGTTTCCACAACTAGCTGCATGCATCATTGCATTCATAGCTGTGTCTGGAACCGTGGCATCTATATCAACACCGGACTCTAACAACAAGTTAACAACAGTATCCTTCCCAACGTAAGCCGAATAAATTAAGGGTGTCCATCCACTGCGGTTAGGTTTATTAATATCGGTACCCCGTCCTATCAAATCCCTCACAACCTGATAGTCACCAATCAGCGACGCTGTATATAAATCCAATGGAATATTGTCTTCTTTATCCATCAACTTAATTAGGCTTGAATCCAAAACTTCCCGACTGGATTTTCCATCTTTCCCTTGAGTTGAAGCCATTCTGTCGTCTCAATTTCAAGTGATCTGTATTTTGTATGCAAAGCCTCTAAAATATACAATTCAAAGATGGATACTGATCAAAAAAATATTGATCTCAAGGTGAAATAAATTGTTTATTTCCTTCGAGTAGCACATTACGATATACCAGCACGTGTAAGTAGATAGCTGTAAATGCCAAGTAAACCCATGGGCAT
Organism: Morbakka virulenta; assembly: GCA_003991215.1. Classification (NCBI taxonomy): domain Eukaryota; kingdom Metazoa; phylum Cnidaria; class Cubozoa; order Carybdeida; family Carukiidae; genus Morbakka; species Morbakka virulenta. The sequence goes on along the minus strand of RDPX01000018.1, from coordinate 674,047 downwards.
GATCTGGCCGGTCTTATCTGTCTGCCACGCGACGTCCTTGTTGAATTATCCATGCCTTCGAAAGTGATCAAATAAAAAAAGAAAAGCTGTCGTCATACTTAGCTGGTTTCCTGAAAGCAGTGGCGATATGAAAAGAGACCCGCCCCCTGATAACTATTCCGCAATCTAATTACGATCATCGTTCCATTCCAACGGGCTTCCATTCCTTCCTCTTCGCTCGTAACCATAATGTCAACACAGGAGTCTGGCCAAGAAACGAGGTCTTGACATCTATTGGTTGAAAGTGAGGTTACAGAAACCAAATCCACATTTGGTTGTCATAGCAATTTTTAATCATGAAAATAGCACAAGACAGCCTAAGATCAACTGAGTAAGAAAAGCTTGAAGATGGCAACCCATTTCAGTGCCAACCAGGTAAGAGGTAAATTGCCATTATAATTTTTTTTGACAAACAGTTTGTTCATGAAATCCAATATTCAGGCAATGACCAGTGTCTTGAGTGGAATCCAATTAACTATTAAGTCAAAGTTCCCGGGCTTTGTGCGCTGTGTTCTCCAAGTTAGACTCGAAGACCAAAATTGTAATTGTATTTACCAAGCTCACGTTTTGATATTCTCATAAGTCATTAGGTGATAAAGATATAACTTCTGTTATTTATGGTACTTCCCTGATCCTTAAAAGAGTACGTTGCGATTGTTTTGTTACTTATTTCTTGTCTTTTGGTGGCTTGGTACGAGTTCTCTTTCGATTATTGTAATGTGAACTGTACAAAATAGGATCCTATTTTGCCCATCATAGCTTTTATTGTGCTTGGAAATGTATCAGTCATTTTATATACTATGGCACATAAACTCTAATATTCGTGCAAATTTGCAAAGAGCACCCAGTCATTTTATTTTTTTTCTCGTTTACGACGCTTCGCAACAAGCCTTAACCCTGAATATAAAGGGATAGAACACTCTTACAACCATACTCGTATATATTTCAACAAAGACTGTTTTTAGCGGGGGGTTAAATTTTTCAATAACTGACAGTTTTTTCTATCCCTTTTCTAACAGCAGTTGTGTACGAAAATGAAACTTCATCATACCGTGCTTACCAATATTAATTACACATCTGAAAACAGGGTAGTCAAGTCTTCGAAGCCCCTAAAAATTGAAACAAATAAAGTAAAGCAATCACGTCTACAGATAAACAATTTATTCCTCAACTTATTGTGACTTTACCAAGCCATTGAATTTGCAAGGTATTTTGAAAATACACTTGTGGGTACATATTAGTATACATTAACAAATGATTCTGTTGTCAGACTGTTTTTACAAACAGCATTATTTATTGATCTCTTTTATTTATTTTATTTTAGCTAGAATTTTTATTCCCCGCAGAATCACTTTAAATTTACTTGTTTAGAGTTCATGCAGATTAGGTAAATTGTATTATATTTAAGCTTTTAAGCTAGTCACACATTAAAGAAAGTAAACCAGTTTGTAAATGTTTTATTCATTTGTCCTTATTTAAAATCACTGGGATCACTTTAAGTGAATTATAATTTTTTGTTCATATTTTATATTAGCCTGTGCAAGTTTTTTTGTTTAACTGAAAGATTACCATGAGTTTTGCATTATCGAATGAGTGTTTATAATCCACATTTGTTATCCTAGTTAAACTCTTAAAACGTTGATTTTGAAACTTATTTAGCCTCCACAATTTAACAAGCTAATGAATTAGAATTTATTATACAATTTCTGGTTCCTTACTCTCTCACTGTTCAATACAATCATACATATTTGAAATCACAAGTGTCACAAAGCCCTATCTTAACCCACACACTAGTCTTCTAGAAGTAGTCTGTCTCCAGAATGCCATGTCCCTCTCTATGCCATGTAAATACCACTAATTTGTCAAATTCAAAATGTTTATCAAGTACTCTTAAAATCTGTGTCATAGGATTGTCATTAAACCTGTTAATCTTTCCCAATTGAGCTTCACCAACTAGGGTTTTTTTCCTATATTGTTCTTCTTAATATCCTGCAACTGTTGAAACAATGAATGCCAATGAATACCATGCCTCTGTCTATGCCATGTAAATAGCTGTTTTTTTCCTTTTGCATGTCAGTCTTGAAAAATTATTTTCCTTGGTTGGCTGCTCACTTTTCATTGGATGGCATTAGTTCTGGTTGTTTAATGACCATTTTCAGTGGCACATTGACCATCTCCAGAATTCCATTTTTGGTCACATCATCACCCTCATGGTTCCCTTGGTCAAATTGGTCATTATCACTATGTGTAGAAGATTCTAGCATTTCAAAATCAATTTTTTTTCAATTCTCAATACTTGTCATATTACCCTCCTAGGAGAACTCATCATCTTATCAAGACCTCCCTCCCTCTGCAGTAGAAACTTTCATAACATGTCATCATTACCAAATTGTTTTACATGGTTTGTTTATGACCGATGCCACAAGATATAATCTAAGTTACCTAACCCTGTAATAAAATTCTTTGGCATAACATTCATATATTGCACAATGTGTAGAAAATAAGGTGTCATGTAAACAAGGATAATTTGTAAAAATAAGTAGACAATTGGGGCTTTCATTTATTGTGAAAAGACTAAGCTGAAGTCACTTGCATGTGTCATCTGTGCATGGATTTCTGACATTTGATTTTCCCTGTTGAAACAATGAATGGCCAGGATCATATTTTGACAATTTGGCACTTTCATAGACACCCACATCAGTAGCCAAAATTTTGAGCCCTTGTAAGATTGCTTGGTAGGAGCTCAACCAGGTGGCATGAATTTTTCTTCTTGGTACAATTTCTTGGTTTCAGCCATTTCACAAACAATTTCTCCTACCAGTGTTAAAATTGATTATATGTAATCAATCTCCCTAATGTGACTTTGATAGCCATAGGTCATAACACCCATAGACACAGGTTTGAACCCAGTTGGGTCCACACATATTTTCACTATTCTACAATTAATTGTTTTTTTAATATATTGTTTTAGCATATTAAGGATGAGTAAATGCTTTAAATGAGGTATAAATTAACCTAACATTAAACTTATTTGGATGTAAAAATAGTGTTTAAAAGTTTTCTTTTTTGTTTCTCTTTATCTGTGGGGGAGTGTTGTTTTTTCAAAAGTAAATAGATGCTTCCTTAAACACCCCTTTGAAATACTCTTGTTGCTTTCCTTTTGGACAGTATCTAGGATAACATTAATTGCCTTTTAATCTTCCTCATTGTGATGCTTAGCCGGAGGATTTAGTCAAATGCAACTTTCATGTTAGGCAAGGAACTGAATATTAGTATTCTGTTAAAGCATTCTGGCAATGGCAATGGTCCAAATTTTTTTATTCTGATCTAATAACATCACACCTTTTAATGAGGTCAAGTTCGCATTTNGTAGGAGCTCAACCAGGTGGCATGAATTTTTCTTCTTGGTACAATTTCTTGGTTTCAGCCATTTCACAACCAATTTCTCCTACCAGTGTTAAAATTGATTATATGTAATCAATCTCCCTAATGTGACTTTGATAGCCATAGGTCATAACACCCATAGACACAGGTTTGAACCCAGTTGGGTCCACACATATTTTCACTATTCTACAATTAATTGTTTTTTTAATATATTGTTTTAGCATATTTAGGATGAGTAAATGCTTTAAATGAGGTATAAATTAACCTAACATTAAACTTATTTGGATGTAAAAATAGTGTTTAAAAGTTTTCTTTTTTGTTTCTCTTTATCTGTGGGGGAGTGTTGTTTTTTCAAAAGTAAATAGATGCTTCCTTAAACACCCCTTTGAAATACTCTTGTTGCTTTCCTTTTGGACAGTATCTAGGATAACATTAATTGCCTTTTAATCTTCCTCATTGTGATGCTTAGCCGGAGGATTTAGTCAAATGCAACTTTCATGTTAGGCAAGGAACTGAATATTAGTATTCTGTTAAAGCATTCTGGCAATGGCAATGGTCCAAATTTTTTTATTCTGATCTAATAACATCACACCTTTTAATGAGGTCAAGTTCGCATTAAGAAGGTTGCTTTTGTTATTTCATGGACACAGATATTGTTGCTTTCCTTTTGGACAGTATCTAGGATAACATTAATTGCCTTTTAATCTTCCTCATTGTGATGCTTAGCCAGAGGATTTAGTCAAATGCAACTTTCATGTTAGGCAAGGAACTGAATATTAGTATTCTGTTAAAGCATTCTGGCAATGGCAATGGTCCAAATTTTTTTATTCTGATCTAATAACATCACACCTTTTAATGAGGTCAAGTTCGCATTAAGAAGGTTGCTTTTGTTATTTCATGTACACAGATAGGGTTTGATTCTCACGACAAAGATTTAATAAATATCTTTATCGTATAATTGGCCTGAGTAATGATATTGTGTGTTAGAATTTCAAAGAAAAAAAGAACTTCATGAAACAGTTTTATTAGAATGGTTGTTATTACGTTTGTAGACACATGCTTAGAATTATTATTTAAATAAGATTTTCTGTTTGGTACAATACAAGACAGCAGCAAACTGCTGTAAAGGGTGGAGTGGTGGTGTGGTGGAATGTTGAGCATGCACTTTGAGCAGTAGGCATTTTAAGCATTGGCATGTGTGACAGTGTGATGTAGCTGCTTCAATGTGTTGAATGCTATCCAAGGCATAAAAGTAGCGATCGAATGCTTTCTGAAGCTGACTTTTGGTGGGATGGCTGAGCTGGAGATGTAAAGCTGCTAGTGGTCCGGGTAGCAAGGCAGCAGGGACTACAATGAGGTGATGTTCATGGATATATGGATCGTTTTTTGTGACTACAAGTAATCTATTAGTTGTGATTAAAGCTATGTGTAGGTATCGCCTCACATCAGTGACACACCTGGCCTTTCTTGGAGGACAAGTGCCTTGTTGGAGGTGAGCAAAGGTCCGATGTAGTGCAGGGCATTCTTGTTGAGCGGAGTGCCAGGCATTGTTGTTCAGGAATGGCATATGGACTGCACTGGAAAGAATGTCAGCAACTGACACATGGTTCACAACAGAATCAATGCTTTCTTGGATGAATTTGCATATTTGTCATGAATGATCAGGGCATTGATTTGGGTGTCGCAAGCTGTAATCACTAGATTGCTTTGAAGTTCCTTTGCTTTGGCAAACAGTGACATTGAATTTGCTCAGTGTGGACAGGAATGTAGAAACCCTATTAGAAGTGGAGAACTGTCCTTTGGACAGCTTCTGGTATGCTTCCACACATGGTTTGCTGTCAGTGAGGACTTGTGTAGAGTGATGGGAGTCGCAAATATAAGGAGCAAAGTTTCGTATGGCTGATAATGGTGAGTGCTTCGTGCTCACATGGAAGCCATCCAATTTGATGCTGTTTTAGTTTGAGACTGAAAAAGCTGCTGATATGGCGATGACCATCCCGATTGATGAATAGAGTGGCACCCAATCCGTGGTTCAGTAGAGATGCATCAACAGTCAAAGTGAGCTTATCGTCTGGTCAAGGAATGGTAATTGTGTGTGTGTGTGTGGGGGGGGGGGGGATGAACTTCTTCTTGGCATCTGGCAAATTGTGCATGGAGTTGGTCTGTCCAATCAACTTGCTGTTGGCCTTGCAACGCTTTGATGGCGTCTTCCAAAGGAGCTATGAGAGATGAGTAAAGTGGGATGCATCTGGAGAGGGCCTTAAATGCACCAATGAATGATCCATGGATGTGCAGGTAGCTGGTGGTTGAACAGTGGCTAGAGGGGCAATTTTGTGGGCACATGGTGTGAGGGTACCATCCTTCCATTTCCAACCCAAAATGGTGGTTTCAATTGGGCAAATCACAGTTTTGGATGCAGACAGGTTCAGATTATTCTGGGGGAGAAGATAGAGCACTTTCCCCCAGTTTTCTAACAGTTCTTCGATGGTGTTGCCACAAACGTGAATATCATCAGCCATAATAATGACAAAACCTTGTTGAATAAAATCGCCGAAGATACGATGCATAATCTCTTGAAGATATTCTGAAGAACCTAGCATTCCCATAGCGGATCTGGTGTATACGCATAAACCCTTGAAGGGCGTAACAATGCCAAGGTATTTCACGGATGCTTTGGAAACAGGGATTTGGAAGAAACTTTTTGTAAGGTCTGACTTGATTAAGTACTTCCACCTAGAGAGTTTTTGCAGGATGTCATTGCAAGTCACTGATACCATGGGGAGAATTTTGGTGTATTGACCCAGAACATTGAAAGCAGTTACCAATCTGTAGCCTCCGTTGGGTTTTGCTGTAAGGAAACTGGGAGAGACATACTCAACGTCAACATTAACGTCTTCTGGCTTCGCTAAAACGCCTAGTTGCTCAAGTTTATCTGCCTCCTCTTGCAATAGCTGTAGATTTGATTGTTTGTAAAATGGAAGCTCGCATTTCCGAGGTGGAGGGTGAACATTACCAATGTTCACTTTGGGACGTATGGTTCCACTGTGATCGTTATATGCTCCAAATTCTGGATTAAATACTGAATCATATTTTCGGTGGATGGTGCGGAATTGATGCTGGTGTGTTTTATTAAGTTGGCCATCAGGATCTAATGAAATCGTGTCGGAAAATCATTGAGCGGTAGGTATGGTAGGAGCCTTCGATGGTGGACTGCTGTAACGATGATTGGGTATGTTAATGTCAAGTGGTGACATTACGCGACGGATTAGTGCAAAATGTTGAGATTTTGTTAATGTGACTGGAACATTGGAGTCGTTCGGTATGCGTATGCTGCCGTCAATTACCCCTGAGATGTCAGGTTCAGGCCACATGGCATTTAATGGAGAAGATCGGTGGGGTTCGATAGCAATTTCACCCTCATATTCTTTCAAAGTGTCACTTTGGAACTCAAGATATTCCCCAGGGAAGATGGTAAGAGTCGAATCACTGCGTGGGATGGATGATTCAGCGAGGAAGATGTCAGAGACCGGAATAGGCTTGGAACCATATGGGATCTTGGATTTGCCAATAGTTATCATCTTGTCTTTAAGATGAACGTGAACGTCGTTCTGAACACAGAATGGTACGCCGGCTAGGATGTCACAATCCAGTGTGTCGACGACTAATGCAGTAATTGGGAGAGGCGTTGAGCCAAAGTTCATTTGTAAGTGAACCTCCCCACAACTCTTTGAGGCTGTTTTATCGTTGGAACGAGCAGAATGTTGGGTTAGCATGATTGAAATACCAGCACGTTTGAGGAAGGTGCGTGAGACANACACAGAATGGTACGCCGGCTAGGATGTCACAATCCAGTGTGTCGACGACTAATGCAGTAATTGGGAGAGGCGTTGAGCCAAAGTTCATTTGTAAGTGAACCTCCCCACAACTCTTTGAGGCTGTTTTATCGTTGGAACGAGCAGAATGTTGGGTTAGCATGATTGAAATACCAGCACGTTTGAGGAAGGTGCGTGAGACAAGGGATGAAGTAGCTCCTGTATCTATCACGATATGTGTAGGATGATGTTGGCAGAAAGCATAGAAAAAAGGTAAAATGTCACATTGTACTTTCTGGACATCTGATTCTGGGATAACTTGATACATAGGAGTCTCCTGTTTCTGATTGGGGAAGCTCTTCATCAACAATTACTGCAAGAGCCTTGGCAATGTTTAGTTTGTCAAATTTCGACAGGAACCAACAGCCAGAGATATTGTGGCCTTGATGATTTCTACCAGCAGATTTACACAGGATACAGGACTTTGTATATGACGAGGATGGTCTAGATGGAAATGAGCGTTCACGGGATGATGCTTGTTCTTGTTTGGCGAAACGTCGTGAATTTGAGTAGTTGATGGAGATGTCTTCCTGGACAGATAACTCTGCAATGAGGCAGTCCATTGCATCTGCAAGTTGCGGTTGAATCTCTTAACGTTTTTGTTTGTAAATCATGTGCGTTCGTCAATGAGATTCAGCCACATGTAGACAGCTAAGCGTTCTAACGTAGTTGACATTTCTTTATTTGTTTCTGGGAGCTCACCGTCGTAAATGAGACCTGAATCGGTGGTTAATAGGTTGTCCTCGAGATAGGCCATAATCCTTTGAAAGAATGTTTCATAACGTTCGTCGCTGTCACGTTTAACGGTGGAAAGCTTGAGGAAATTGACTTCCGATGGGGAGAAAGAGTAGTGCTTCCTTATGCGTTGCCATATCCAGTGTAAACTAGTGCTTTTCTTGATAATATCATTTCGTAACAAGGAAGGCACAAATTGTGCAATCAGTGCAAGCATACGTTCCAAATCTATGTTGCGCTGCACTGAAGTTTTTCCGCCAGCTGCAGCCAAACCTCTGTTCAGTACAGATTTCTTGGACCATTGTGTATCTAAAAACTGACCAAAGTCATTGTTAAGGGAAAGGTAATACATAATGTTTGACTGCCAGTTGGCAAAGCTGGTTATAGTTTCGCTTTCAGTTAATTGCCATTGTTTCGGAGGTTTGAATGATTCAGCCATGATCAGAGGGTAACAAAGGATCGACAAAATCAGTATTATCGACGTAAAAGTAAACTCGGCTGTCTTTCAGACTTAATGTAATAACCGTAACTTGGTTGTTCGAGGCGCAAATTCTGCTGCCGTCACCACGCTAGAAGTTGAGAACAAACTCAGGCCAATTATACGATAAAGATATATTTATTAAACCTCTGTCATGAGGATCGAACGCTATCTACGTCCATGAAATAATAAAAGCAACCTTCTTATGTGGACGCAATAGTAAACAGGAATATAAAATCACGTGGCGTTCTAATTAACTTCATCAACTTTCTTTTCATTCCTGCTCTCACTAATGCCATTTCATTGCTCACTTTGTCAGTCCAAGATATTCTAAGAATTCTTCTCAGGAACCACATTTTCACTGCTTCTATTCATTTCTTCATGCTTTGATTGATGGTCTAAGTATCACGCCAAGCAAAACACACCACACATAACATTCTAGGACACAAATCTTAGCTTTTACTTGCAGCTGCCTGTTCTTGAAAACTAAACTCATTTTACTAAAAGCATCCTTTGCTAAAGTGATTCGTTTCTTTATTTCGTTCACACATCTTCCATCTGATGTTATCAAACTACCGAGATTAGTAAACTTTTTAACATTCTTTACAAATTCTCCATTGACAGTTAAAGAATACTTTGGGGATGTACTCTTCTTTGATATCACCATACATTCTGTTTTCTTGATGTTAATCTGGAATCCTTTCTTTTCACTCTCTAACACTACTTTATTTAAGCTGTTCTGCAAATCCACTTCACTTTCAGCTATCAATACAGTGTCATCAGCATATCTTAAGTTTGATGTTTACACCTCCGATTTTCACTCCAGGCATGTTCTTGATCCCTCTTAAGATGACTTCACTATACAGATTAAACAGATCCAGTGACAGAACACATCCTTGTCTTACTCCTCATTTGACTGAAGACCACTTGCTCATTTCTTCATCAATCCTGATAGCTGCCATCTGTTCCCAGTATAAGTTCTGAATTAATTGCAAATCTTTTCCATCAATTTCTAAGTCCTTCAATGTTGTGAACAATTCATGGTGCCTCACTTTATCAAATGCTTTGCTGTAATCAATAAAGCACAAATACAAACCCTTCTGAACTTCCAATGCTCTTTCAGCCATCATCCTTACGATGAAAATAACATTTCTGGTACCTTTTCCCTCTATATATGCATTTTGCTCTTGTGAGATCTCTTGCCTTATTTTGATCTTCATTCTGTTCAACAGAATTTTCAGGATCAGTTTCATCATGTGGCTCATTAGGCTGATGGACCTGTGTAGTTCGCATTCAGTTGCACCAGGTCTTTTAGGCAAAGCTATAAATACTGATTTGCTGAGGTCAGATGGAATGTGGCGTGTTGTATATTTTGTTTGCAATATCAGTGACTTTTTTATACTCCAAACTCGTCTAGCTCTTTCACCAATTCTATTACAATGTTGTCAGTTCCTCCTGCTCTTTCTTTCCTCATTTTTTGAATAGCAAACTGAACGTCTGCCTTCATTATAGTTTGGCCTTCCTTTTCTTTTCTTATCACTGTCATCTTTCCTCTTTCATCCTCAAACAAATATTCTATACATTCTGTCCACCTGCGAAGGATCTCCTCTTTTTCCAAAATAACACTGCCACCTTTGGCTCTTATGCATCCACTAGAAGTACAGTTTTTCTTTCCAGTTATCTCCCTAATTTCCTGATGTATGCTCCTTGCATATTTATTTTTCAGTTCTTCAATTTTCTTACACTTCCTATTGAGCCAGTTTTCCTTTTCCTCATTACATTTCTTTCTGATGTTGTTATTCAGTTCTTTGTACTTATCAATTTTCTGCTTTGCAGCCCCTCTGTTATCCATTAATTCGAGTATTTCATCAGTCATCCACTTTTGTTTTGCCCTTTTCTTGATTTTAGGAATGACACTTTCAGCTCCTTGTACTATGGCATCCCGAAAAATAGTCCATTCATCAGGTGTTTCGCCTTCATCTTCCAAAGCGCTATAACGATTTTGAACCTCCACTTTAAACTGCTGTTTTAATACCTCATTCCTACTTAAAAGGGATACCTCTAACTTCGGTGTTATTTTGGATTTTTTCAGTTTCCTCAACTTAATCTTCAGGTGGCACACTAGCAACGTATGATCGCTGCCACAATCTGCTCCTGGCTAACATTTCACCTGCTGAACTGCATTCCTGAACCTTTGGTTGATTGTTATGTAATCTATTTGATTTCTTGCTCTGTCTCCTGGACTTATCCATGATTACAGTCGTCTTCGATGGTGTTGAAATCAAGTGTTCATAATGACCTGACTATGTTCCTGACACCATTGGATCCATCTTTCACCTCTTTCTTTTCTTTCACCAGGCCCATGTGGTCCAACTGTAATCTTTCTCTTCCTTTTCCTACTTTGGCATTTACGTCACCCATAATCAACACTATCTTCTGTGACTTACACTGCTTTTTTGCTTTTTGTATTTCCTCATAAAAAAGCCTCAACCTCATCTGTATGCTCTGATGTTGGAGCATATACCTGAATATTAGATAAATTAAAAGGCTGCCCCTTCAGCTTGACTAACGATACTCTTTCAGAAATAGCCTAGAATCCTATCACGCTCTTTGCTCTGTCTTTGTCCAGCACTATTCCAACACCGTGCTGATGTTTTTCTCCACATGAGTAGATTACAATTGTCTCATCACTAACCATTTTTCCTACCCCTGTCCATCTCATTTCACTTATTCCCAAAATGTTTACTTACAGTCGATCCATTTCTTGCTTAACATTTTGTAGCTTTCCTTTTTCGTACAATGTTCTCACATTCCATGTTCCTATTTTTAAATGTTGTTTTTTGCAACCAGTAGTTTGCTTACGGTCTGGGGTCACCTGTTGCACATGAGCATCCCTACCAGACGAGGTGTCTCCGCTGGATATAGAGGGGACCCCATTCACGTCGTTAGATTTTCTTTCATAAACAGATTTGACCATGATTTTACTGGGCATGATACAGCAGTGGCTTGCCTTTGCATTCTCCCGGGTGTGTTTCTTGAGAACACCAGCTCTAGCTAGCTGCCGTTGACCGATATAGAGTTCTTCCGCCTTCTCTGGTTGCTAGCCACCATCAGCCTTTGGTCAGCCAAGACCACCCACAAGGCAGTGGGAGCAAAAAGCTATCTCTCTCTGGTCAGTATTTATTGTCACCAGCCACAAGGAACAGTGCTCTTGGGACAACGTAACCCAGTGAGGGAGGCATTTGGGTGCTACACCTTGCCCAAGGGTGACCCAGCACAACAGCAGTTAAGAGGTAGTGACATTCTCCTCAAAACCCCGGAACTCCCGAACTAGGGTCCTGCTGCCGGGTGCAGTTTAACGTCATACCCAGGACTGATTCTCAGTGTATTNTGTATTTCCTCATAAAAAAGCCTCAACCTCATCTGTATGCTCTGATGTTGGAGCATATACCTGAATATTAGATAAATTAAAAGGCTGCCCCTTCAGCTTGACTAACGATACTCTTTCAGAAATAGCCTAGAATCCTATCACGCTCTTTGCTCTGTCTTTGTCCAGCACTATTCCAACACCGTGCTGATGTTTTTCTCCACATGAGTAGATTACAATTGTCTCATCACTAACCATTTTTCCTACCCCTGTCCATCTCATTTCACTTATTCCCAAAATGTTTACTTACAGTCGATCCATTTCTTGCTTAACATTTTGTAGCTTTCCTTTTTCGTACAATGTTCTCACATTCCATGTTCCTATTTTTAAATGTTGTTTTTTGCAACCAGTAGTTTGCTTACGGTCTGGGGTCACCTGTTGCACATGAGCATCCCTACCAGACGAGGTGTCTCCGCTGGATATAGAGGGGACCCCATTCACGTCGTTAGATTTTCTTTCATAAACAGATTTGACCATGATTTTACTGGGCATGATACAGCAGTGGCTTGCCTTTGCATTCTCCCGGGTGTGTTTCTTGAGAACACCAGCTCTAGCTAGCTGCCGTTGACCGATATAGAGTTCTTCCGCCTTCTCTGGTTGCTAGCCACCATCAGCCTTTGGTCAGCCAAGACCACCCACAAGGCAGTGGGAGCAAAAAGCTATCTCTCTCTGATTGCCAAGTCAGTATTTATTGTCACCAGCCAGAAGAACCAGTGGTCTTGGGGCAACGTAACCCAGCAAGGGAGGCATTTGTGTGCTACACCTTGCCTAAGGGTGACCCAGCACAACAGCAGTTAAGGGGTAGTGACTTTCTACTCAAAACCCCGGAACGTCCGGATTAGGGTCCTGCTGCCGGGTGCAGTTTAACGTCATACCCAGGACCTATTTTGTTATTATCAAGAATAAAATAAGTATAATTTAGTTATTAACCTCAACTTAGCAGGACAATGGATTGTAGCATTACTGATAACAAGATGTTATCAATTGTAGTGGATCAAACACGTGAAAATAAAATGTAATCTGATCTTTTCTGCATTTGCAGGTTGGCCGTTGACTACTGATGTCGTTATTTCATTTTAAGTTGATTAATTGACTCAAACTCGCTCACTACAATTCTCTGTATATTCATCCAGACCGTGCAATTGAAAGTTTGTCTTTTAAATCTAGTTTCAATTTTATTCGTATTTCCTCACTGAGAGACCACTGATTAGTTGATAACAACCTCGATATTGTATTACTGAGAATTATGACTACATCGAACTTGGTAGATAACAATTTACTTGGTCACCTTTTTCCTGAATCAATTTCCATACCGGCAAAATCTGCAGCATTCATTTGATACTGTGTACTTTTTTAGTCTCTAAGGAATATACAACACTGTATGTGAAACTCATGAAATAAAATAACTAATATTGTCCGTCCAATGATTGAGTAATGCAAAAATTGTAGTTTTAACAACAACATTTCCAGACGCAGGCACAGATACAGTTGCTAGTATACAGCTACTTAGTGATTGCAAAATCTCAAAATATGACTCGATCCTATACGCTAACAACCTCTCTTCGGAGACTGCTAACTTGTGATGCCTCATACTTCTTAATTTGTTTTCTCCCTCCTACGATCTTAGCAGGTTTAAGTCTAATGTGAACCATTACAATTTGCATCAACTTAAAAGATTATAATGCTGCTTGTTTTCTTTTCACCCTGCCATTTTCTTTTGCACTCAAACAAAGTAATATGGGAGTACCAGTTTGCCCCAGTAAAGTAAAAATTAATACTAATAATACAAAGAAAACATGAGTATACATAAAAAGATTGAAAAGTTTCAGTGAAGTCGAGGAGAACCCAGGCCTCTGTGTCATCACAGGAACCCGATCAGGGACAGACGCCTCGAGAAAATCAAAGTTGTGCATCAGATCGGGGAAAAAACCCTGCCAGTGACGTGTTGTCCTAAACAACTGGATGATATAGTATACCTGTCGCCTTTACTTCGGAACAATCTAAAGACGAATTCATGGCAAGTCTTTTGCCCCCAAACCGTGCACTGCCTTAGAAAGATCAGCATCCTTGGATTATATTGCGAAGTAGGAATAATAGTTTTCCCCATATTTGAAATACTGCTATAGATCTCCAAATATTAAAACCCAGACCTTATGACAGCATCAGTTTTATCTGCCGTTTTCACGATACCCAAACATCGATTACTACTTTGCCTGAACTGCACTCTGACCTCCTTACTGTTTTTCTTATGATACCATTGAAGGAAGCGATTCCTGTGAACTATGGTAGTTAAGGAAGTTGGTTAATGAGGTGTGAATAGTGTTTAAAAAAACGTGCAAGTCAGCAACTTCTTTTCACAAGTAAATAAGTGCTTATAGAGAAAAAGTTAATAACACATCAACAGGACTTTTGCTTTTCATGCATTTTGTGAAGATGTAATACGTTTTTTGGTTTTGATGTTTACTTCAGTTGTGCAAGAGGAAATTTAATAGGAAACGCTGGATTTGTTTTGTATCTCATCATTTCAAATGCTGCTCCAACCATGGCCTGAGAAAATTATATTATATTATTATTTATTATTATTTATTATCATTTATTATTATTTATTGTTATTTATTATTATTTATTATTATTTATTATTATTTATTATTATTTATTATTATTTATTATTTATTATTATTATTTTTTATTTTTTATTATTATATTTTATTTACATTATTTTGGTTGCATTAGCAGTTGAAATATTGGATTAGATAATGCATGCAATGTCAAACAAAGTCAACTTCCTACATTTTTGCTTAAAACCATTAGAAAACGGTAATGTATTTTAAGAGAAGATAGTTGAACCTTACTTTGGCTTGTCTTTTACCACTAAACTTATTAACTACTTTAATACTTTTTATTTTTCTCGTCTTTGATCTCATTTTTACGAACAGTATGAAAATGCCTTTGCGGCAAAACGGCTTCAAAATTGGCAAACTCCTTGCAAATTTAAAGAGGTAAGCATCCCATGCCTACATAGTTTTTAAGATGTATTCATTTTATTGCTTCCTATTATTTTGTTGAACATGTTCCAAGATTTAATGAAGAAATGGTGTTTGTAAACAAGGTTACAGAAAGTTCCTCTACTTTATTCTCCATGTTATGTACACCACAATTGTAATAATTGCCTTTCAAGAGGATCTATTTGTGCAATTGTCATTTTTCAGGTATTCGTCATCTATTCCGCTACAACAAATTATTTCTAGTGTTTACTATTTTTGTTTTTAGGTAAACAATTTGGCTTTTAATTGTTTCTTCGGCTAGAATGCTTTCCAAAAGTGAATTATCTGATCTGATGAGTATATTTTGGCACGTGATTATTACGTTGTGCTGCTGGTTAAGCTTGAAACTCCTTCCATCTCTTCTTGTGTTTATGGCAGATCGTTATTGCAAGGACTGAACAATTTTGTTGAAAATCACTAAGAAAATTTTATTCTTTCACTGCTTTTCTTTATTTCATTGCCCTGAGAAGACTATTTATATTGTGTGAGACAGAAAGTTATCTTTGAAATATATATATATATATGCTTTCTCCTTAAACTCCTTAAAGTTTGCTTGTGATAAGAAAAGTCAACAACCTACAAAGCTAATGAAAACTTAAAGGTTATGTAAGATGTTACATTTAAAGAAAAGGTTTCATTTAAAAATCATTATGCTAGAGGGTGTGGAATTGGTTTTTTCTGAAAAAAATCAAACTGCTAACTGTTCAATACAACAACAGTGCCTATAAACAATTTACTAGTAAGAAAAGTACTATAATCATTTATTTATATATATATGTATGTATAAATGTTTATAATGTATATATATATATATAATTCTCTTTTTGCTAACACAGCACCCTGCTATGAGAGATGGATGCACAATGCCAATAAGTAACGAGCGAGGTCATTTATTGGAAGGCATTAAGAGATCACAAGAGTCCCCATGGGGTTCGTTTCAGGGAACTTGGCATGAACACCGGGATTGTTGTCGAACAAAACATTGCCAGACATTGACAGTAACAAAGTCTAAAGAAGCAAGTTGTCTTAGAAAGAATGTTGAAGCGGATGATAAAAATAAAAATGAGGGACAGAGGTTACAGTCAAGTAAAGGTGAAACTAATCTGGTTAAGGAAGAGCAACCAGCAGAGAAAGTAGAGACAACAGCAAGTCCAATAGCGAAGAAAAATTTCCCGTCACCAGTCCAAAGCCACAAATCTGAGTCGCAGCAAAAATCACCAGAGCCCAAAGAAAGACCGCTGACAGCGGATGTTAATGTTTAAGTACGTTGGACCTTCCACATTAACCTTTTCTTGTAGAAAACTATGAGATAATATAAGTGCTGTAATTAAAAATAAAGGTTTTTTAAATAAAAAACATGTATGCTATCTGGGTTTTTTCTTTTAAAACATAATTGAAATTAACGCTGTCTTTTTTAAAGTTTTGTCTCAATGTGCAGGACTGTTGGTGGGCTATTGTGATGGCGAAGTCATGTGATGAATAAGTCAATTGAAATTGTATTTGACCCAGAGATGATGACGTTGAGATACAAACTGCACCTTCAGACCCTAAGAATTATTAGCCTTTGAATGGTTCATATTCCAAGGAAAATACTGTTCGTCGTAATTTTGAAGACAATGGTCAATGTTATTGTTAGTCCGCAATTTGTTATGGGCCAGAGCATAAAAATAATCAATTTAAGCCGAATATTCAGTATGGTCTGTTGAAGGCAAGTCATTAACCTTGAGATAAAATAAGGGCATTGCGATGTGAATAAGAATACCCTACGTCCAATATATAATGTAATATGCATGTACGGTATAATATAAAAATTGTGACCAATACACTTATACTAACTTATACTATATATTATGGGACCAACATACATATACAATCTGCAATAGCTAATGTGACTGAAGCCAAAAGGTAGCAACATGGCTTTTACTCTCTCTCTCTCTCTCTCTCTCTCTCTCTCTCTCTCTCTCTCTCTCTCTCTCTCTCTCTCTCTCTTTCTCTCTCTCTCTCTCTGTTGTGCTTCACATCACGTATTGTGATTCTGCACTTCTCACAGTTATGATAATATCATAAATGTGAGAATAAAGACTGAAAAAGGCAGGACAGATTTCCCGCCATATGGATTCGTCACTTCCACAACCGAAAAAATGGCTTTTACGCTTTGCTTTTCAGTCTAAATTTTAGCCTGTTCTTGGTTGCCGTACATGTATTCCATGTGTGATGAAATTCTTTCATATCATTAAAGTATATCATTAAAGTATAATCCCATAATAAGGCTAAACTCTGTATTTTTCCCTCGGCAAAAACTTGCTTTTGTTATTGAAGCATAACAATCATTTTTGGAAAATAAGTTTTGAAATTAGTAGTTATAGGATGAGATATATTTTTGTTCTGTGACTGGAAGACGTTTTACCCTAGGGGCACTTGTTACCACCCATGTATCTTTCTTATTTTACCCGGAGGAATCCTTTTTGGGTGGCATGTACTTAAGTACTTATTCAGTATTGTTTAACGTAGCAGTGTTACATTATTGGATAGAAAGTTGTTAAGAAGGTCATTCACTGACCACAAGTTCATTGCCCCTATACCCTCTCTATTTTAGAAAAAGTTAATTTCACGTAAGGATCAGGTGCCTACGGCTTTTGGTAACACGGTCCAACCAGTTGCTAAACCATTCATAAGCCACATCGTCATTGTGATACTGTTTTGCTCTAATATGTACAGAACATTGCAATTTCTTACATTTTCAATAACAATAGTATGATTAACACTTTTCTACCATTGCACAAAGAGATTTTGAAGGAGGAAAGAAAGAAAAATTACTGTATGCAGGGGCGGGTTCAGAAGAGTGAAAAGTTGTTGAAGCATCGCTCAAACTTGGAGGTTTTTTTTTCAATTAATGTTTAAATAGTTAACTTTCAGCTAAACTACTCCATTTTCCAAAAAGTGTTCTCGTAAGGTTTAGCATATCTCTTGTACAAACGACTTCGCTAACCTTCAACATAGTTTTCTTCCAACAAGGAAAACAACTCGAAGATATGGCATTTTGTACCCATAGTCAATAGAGAAATTTCTGTATTGGCCTACGCATTTCTTACGGCATTGTAGTTGATCTACAATCCATCTGTCTTCACAAAAGAACAAAACAAAAACCCCATTGTTTCTTTCTGAGAAACGGCCTTGTGTATAATTGGCCTAAAGGACACAATTGTACCCCTCAAGCTGCTTTGCTATTGGCCTCCGGCCCTCGCAATCCACCGAGCACCCATGTTTTTATCGGTCCCATAAATTTGGATTACGCTGCCGTTTCCGGCACATTTGACCACGCATTGATCTACTTGATTGTATCCTGATTTCACAATTGTAATTCACTGCTTCCTTGTCTCGACGTTGTTGTTAGCCGATAATTTCAAAGAAGCAACAGATATGATTTCAAAGGCATTCAAAGACAATTTCAAGAGCTGAAAAAGACAGCAAAACGGCATGGCTTAATATCTTATTGCAAAATTTCCAGATTGCAATTTTCTAAAACAGAAGGACAATGGGCTGGGAATCCCCAACCTGTCATGTATATCGGTTGCCAAATATATTGAGTAACTTGGGTCAACAGATCCATTTGTTTTGTGACCAACTGGAGTGTTGCGTAGAATTGCACGGCAAGGTCAGCAGCGTAATATAGAATACTTTTTGTTCCAGTATGATAGTGTTTGGAAAATTTTCGTGAGTGAAATTTGGGTCAAAGAAAGTGCCAATTTTACAGTTAGGGACATGCCAGTGGTCAAAAATGAAGATGAAAAGGGTATCAGTCAAAGTATTAAAATAGCTCTTTACATGTTTAAAAGTTCACTTACTATTATTGTCTGTAACTTCATAATACAGTTTTTTATAAGAAACTGAGGCTGAACCCTAGGACTAAGAGTTTCTTGGCTTTGAATAAAAGCTAATTTTTAAGAAACGTCTGGTGGTTTATCTTCAATAAATGTAGTGACCAGTCTATTTTTTGGCCATTCCTATATTCCCCAAGTGCAATATATGATCAAAGCAAGTAATACCTGTATTAGTTGCCTTAAGAGCTGAACAAAGAATATTTGGTGTTGTACCAATATGTCAAAACATTTTTTAGGTAAGATTAAGTATGTCCGAGGCAATTTTATCGTTTATATAACGCAAGAATCAACAGTTGGTGAAGTCTTTTTTTTGGTGAACAGTAGGTAGGGGCAAGTATTCATTAAATGATAGGGTAATAGAGGTTTCTAGCATTTTGAAGGGCGTGACAAGAAACATTTTAAAGCTAAGATATAAGAGATACGATTCCTCAATTAGTTGTGCGTTCCAGGAAACTAATCTGAACACCCCTCAACAAATAACCTACATAATCTCCTGGTATGTATGCAACCACAGCAAGTAATCATATCCAGTACGCTTGGACAAAATCCAAACACCAGGAATTCTAACCACTTAGTCATGGAAGTAGCTATAATCGAGGCTCTTTCTTTTAAGCTGAAAGAATTGTTTGACCAACAACGTTTTTAACTTCGTCTGACCATCATCAACAACGTTAGTGTACCAAAGGTTTTTCCTTAACTGTTTAAATAATAACTGACTTGATAATTGTAGGTAGCAGAGAGAGCTCAACTTTAATGTTAGCGGAATTTGTCGCCCTGAGCTCAACTTTAGTGTCAGCGGAATTTGTCGCTCTGAGCTCAACTTTAGTGTTAGCGGAATTTGTAGCCCTGAGCTCAACATGGCTGTGATACCTTGGATGTCAATACCCATATCTTTCTACTTATTTGTTATCATCTACCTATCATCATTTTTGTGAAAATATTTTTTGCTATATTCTATTTTAATTTCTTAGTAAAAAGGTCAGATTTTTTATCATAACGTATTACTGGTTTATCATTATGTTTGGTTACCGATTCTGTGGTTTGATGTCTACGTTGCAGTGAAAATGTCGCCTGAGGCTTGTGTTTGGAAGGTTTTTACCGGGAAAAGCCTTTGTCTCGTGGTTACTAAAATTGTAAGCAAGAACTAGCATTTATGAAAACAACTTGCAAGAATGTTCAAAATACCCATCATCTACTTAAGTCCTATAAAACTCTGACATTCCAGTCTCATAGTGTGCTTCAACAGCTTTGTTTTGTATAATTCCAATGGGGCCTCTTAGCTGATTTCTTTGAGCCACCATTTGACGATTTTTGTTGGTCTTTTGCTGCTCCTAGATGAACCCCTTTAAATGCAAATCTTTTCAAATCCCTTGCCTGTCATGTTCAAGCTAGTTGCTAGTTAGTGTCCGATCTGTTACTGAGAGATGATTAAAGAGTATGATTAGAAAGGTAGAAATAGAAGGCCTTACATTGGAAAAGCAATGTACCATTTTCAACAAAGAGCTCGATGTTACTCTCCACTGACAATAGTTCATTAGTATTTCAGACTTTTAAGGGACTTTTGTTTCCTAGATACAGAGCACAGAAAAGCTCTTTTTGCCTGTCAGTTTACCTAAAATTAACGTTTTTCTGAAAATCTTTCAACCAAGTAGTCTACTGATTTGTTGCCCACACCTTCAGAAATTTTAGGAAACAGAGAATCGCGTGACGATTTTTACTTTTTTTCTTTCAGGGACTATCAATAAATCCCGCTAGATCCGTCTCAGAACTAATTGGGTTTGGTTCGGGCATTTCCTGCTCACATTCGCTTACTTACTTACTTATCCTCTTCGAGCCATGGGCGGCTCATAAGGCTTGACAGCATCCTCCGCCATCTCTCTCTGTCTTTGGCTATGTTCCTGACTTCGTTCCATGTTTGCCATCCCAGGTCATTTCTTTCTGCTTCCGCACTCCTCCGCCATGTTGTTCGCGGGCGTCCTCTCTTTCTTTTCCCCTCTGGTGTCCATGTTAGGGCTACTCTACAGCTATCGTTTTGTGGTTTCCTCAGGGTATGTCCAATCCATCTCCATCTCCTACACCTTATGAGCTCTCCTACTGGATTGGTCTTCGTCCTAAGGTAGAGCTCGGTGTTTGTGACTTTTGTGGGCCAGAAGATACGGAGAATCCTTTTCAGACATTTTCTCTGGAATATTTCCAGTCTGGTGACATCATTTCCATTTAATTTCCACATCTCTCCTCCATAGAGTAGCATGGACATCACGTTGCTGTTATACACTCGAATTTTTGTCTTACTACTGTATTGGTTTGACTTCCAGAGTGGGTTAAGCATGGCAAACGCATTTCTTGCTAGACTCAGCCTATGTGTGATATCTTCAGTGGATCCTCCTGTTTTGTTTATTATGGCACCGAGGTATGTGAAGGTGTCCACATCTTCAACAGTTCTGCCCTTGATCTCGATTGGGCGGTTTTCCTTGTGATTAAGTCTCAACACCTTGGTCTTGTCTGTGTTGATTTTGAGACCGACGCTTTCAGCATATTTACATAGCTTTTCAGTTTTTTCCTGCATATGTTGGTGCTTGCTGGACAGGAGGGCGATATCGTCTGCATAGTCTAAGTCTTCAAGCTGGGTGGTAAACTTCCATCTTATTCCTGTTTTCTTTGCCGTTGTTGCTTTCCTCATGACCCAATCCACAGTAATAATGAAGAGGAAGCCTGACATCACACAGCCTTGTCGAACTCCAGTGTTTACAGAGAACCACTCTGATGTCTGCCCGTTGTTAATGACGCAACTACTACTTTCTCTGTACATTTCCTTTATGATCTCAATGAAGAGATCTGGAACTCCATAAAACTTCAGAATCTTCCAGAGCTTCTCTCTGTCGATGCTATCGAAAGCTTTACGGAAGTCAATAAAGTTAATGTACAGTGATGCTTGCCACTCAATGCACTGTTCAACAATATTTCGAAGTATGAAAATCTGCTCAGCTGTCCCATGTCCTTTTCTATATGCTGCCTGCTCATTTCTCAGCTTTTCTTCTGCTCCTTTCCTGATTCTNTTTTCATATTGTTTGCTGTCCAAGTTTCCGTAATCGGTGGTTGTTTTATGGGAAGGTGATTGGTCCCTTGCCGAACCCTCCTCCTTTCTCATCCGGGCTTGGGACCGGCCATTGCGGAGTTTCACATTCGCTTAATCCACATAAAAAATGTTCTCAACACCTATTAAATTTTCAAGATCTCTGGAAAATGTTTTATCACCTTTAATAGGAGCCATTGCTTTTAAATCTGATTTTGGTCATTTGGTTCTTGGCTGCCTTTTTGTTTCATATATGGCAACAAATTATTCCCCTGGGAACGCGTTCCCTGACCATACCTAAAGTTTACATTCTAGGTGAAAAAAAGAAATTCTGTCTTTTGTGCTAAAGATACTACTATTAATTAATCTTGAATTATTTAGAGGTAAGTTGTATTGTGATGAAAGTTTTTAGGTTTGTCACGCTAGAAAGCTTGTTATCTTCTCCCTGACGAATAACACCATGAATGTGATGCTGCATAGTATTTAAAAGACATAACAATAGCTCCTTTGCTGTAATTAGTTTTTATCCCCTAGCTATCCCTAGCTATCCCTCAGGACACACAGAGAAAATATTATTAAACAAAAAAGGTAACTTCTGACCTTTAGATAAGAAGGTTAAAATTCTGAATTGCTTTATGCATTGAGAATAGAGATTTTATAGCACACTTCATTTTACTATGACCAGCCTCAAATTAAAAATCTTCTATTATTTTAGTCAGAAATTGAGTAACCACTTATCTTCAATCTCTGCTGATAGTATTGTACATACGTCTACTTGAATAAATGTGTCAAATTCTCCAACAAAGAATAAAAAGAAGTTATTCTATCTTGGTCAAGAAATTAAACCACATCATAATAACAATAGTTCTGGTTGATGAGCAGACGTAAGTAGTGACTTAGGGCCAAACAATAACTGATGGAAAAGGGGCTGATTTGGTAGAGTTGAATATTAGTATAGAATATGTTGGTCTGGAGTAGATTAAATTCTTGAGCCAAAGAAGACAACACATTCACGACGAAGAAAACCCAGCATGAAGGCCACAATGTCTTCTGGGAAGTCTTGTTAGAAAAAGACGAAGAAAAAAGCACACTGACAGGGCAGCGTATACGTATAGATTAGGTCGACCCTCTTTCAAGCTGACGTGCGATCAAAGTGGCATCTGATATAATGCAGACGTTGCACCATTATAGATACTGCTTGATTGACAAAAAAGGGGACCGTGTACCATGCATGCATGGTAAAGCAAAATTATACAATTCGCTATGTAGGTACTTCAGTAACCCTAATTAAATATCCCTCGGCCATTAGGCGACGGCAAAGCAGACAAATGAGAGATGGCATTTGAATTTTAGCTGATCCAATCTAAACTTCTCGTGTGTGGTAGAGGGAAATCGGTGACCAGTCCGTGCGAAACAAGTGAAAATAAGTACAACCCGAGTTCTTTTTTAGCACATTAAAGGAGATTATGTTTCCTGTACTAGAAGCAGGTCTTAATTTCAAAAGCAAGATATTAAAGTACTTGATATAATTTTCCTGAATTCGTGAGACGCCTTACCCAGATTAACTTTGGTCAGGTATCTGTTGTATATATAACGAATCATTGTTTTGAAACACTGCGCTGTGTTTGTGCTATACTTTTAATTACAAATAACCAAGCGAGTTCTAACAGCCAGATTAAACTGATTAGAACCAAGGAAAAATTATTTCCGGAAGTAAAGAAGACACTGGCGAGAAAATATTCAAAACTCAATATCAATTATAAGGAGATCATCAGAACGTTGTAGCATTAATGGTTGGAGACTGTCCAGTCTCCAATATGGAGGCCTATATCATCCATAACATTATCATAACATAACATTATAGATTTGAATAATTTAACCAGGTAGCAACATGCTGAAACAATTTTTTGTTTGGTTCTTGGTTTAGAAAATTACAAAGAATAAATGTGGAAGTTGAGTTAATGTAACGTAGCTCAAGAAACTTCCGAGTTATAGTCCCTCTTAAGTCAGCGCTTAGTTTTGCCTACTTTGCATGCCATATAATAAAGGATTATGCTACTCAGGAGAAAAATGTTGCCCAACAGAAATCAAACTTAAAAGAACATGTGCTGAAATTTAGACAACATTAAGAGAACAAGAACTTAACATGGTGCCAAGCATTTATTTTCTTTCAGGATTTCAGAACAAAATTCATGATCAGCTGAATAAGATCGAGCTTAAGGGGATCACGGCTACCATTTCAGTCAAAGGGATCACTGGAGCTTTCTTGTTTGAAGAGGCTAGCAAGACAGTGAGAGTCAAGAGGGATCTTGAGATCTGAATCCGGCTTTCATGACCAAACTCTGCTTCCAGCAAGTACAAGGTCGTTCGTCTAAAATATATCTAGGTATTGTTTATATAAAACTCTAGTAGCTAAGTAGTTAGTCTGAATATTCCTCCACAGTCTAGACGTCAGTCTCTGGGACCTTTCTTTGGGAATATCTGAGGAATATTGGGTGTATGGGGCTGCCCAGAAAAGTCATCGAGCTCCTATCCAATGGATCTAGAAAGCCATCAAATAGGAGATCAGAGCCATTTTGGGGTCAGTTTGAAAGAATTCCATGAACCACTGCGTGTTACACCAAAAGCAATTCACGGGGTCATCTGGAGTACGCCTTAAAATTAATGTTTTATATATTCATATTTTAGTATCTTTTAAAACTAGTTATAGCTCGTTCCATTGCTTTTTCAATAAAGTAAAACAATGGTGTCAATTTGACATAGGGGCTAGTTTTTAGTAGTCATCCGGTAAATGCGATCTTATTTTGTGCTTTCTGCTATTCGGCCACAAGAAACTGCTGCCACGACCTAACTTTTTAAAAGTTTCTTTGAAAAGACAATAGTAGATTTACTAGATTGCTAACATCAATCCTTTAACCAGCTTGTTTTTACCTGTCTCTTTTCATCGATTGATAAAGTGAATATTAACATTCAGTTTAACTGTCGTGTACTTTGTATTACTTTCTGGTCAATAAGCACTGTTTGTAAAAAAAAAATAACCCTTTTTACTTTTATTCTATCAAGTTCTTTCACTTTCATTAACTATCTATTGCGGCAATCAGAGAACAAGCAAACGTCAGATAGATTCAACGTGTTTCTTATCTGATGTTGATGATTAAACATATTTGTTACAATGAACACATATGACGTTATAATCTTGATAGGCATATCTTCAAAAAATTTTTGAACTTGCAAGGCCTTTCTAACAAAAATATGACGTAATGTGCTTTTCATGCACCTTGTAGTACCAGCATGAAAAACCAGTATCAAATTGAAGTGTACACACCTCAAATGTAATTCATGAACACTGGTCCTTATGCGTTTACATAAAATTTATACTTGGAAAATCACTCAATATTTGGTTTGGGCTATCTTTTCCTGCACTATTTTAATGATCTGGGGATTTCGTTCGAAACTGAAAAAAATATATGATAAACTACGATAACTTAAGTGTATTGAACGGTTAATCAAGGCAAAAACCAAGAACTTAACCAGTACATTAAACCCATCTTAACCGGACCACTTCAATTAATAAAGTAAGAATAAAACTCCAAAAGATCCATCTTCCATATTTTGGCACAAAATACGTGAGAGATTGAAACAATTTTTAATGTTTTTAATAAGCAAGTATTTTTCGCCACCTACATCATATCATACAGGGGAAATTTGAGGGTCCAGTGCCAGAACCCAGTATCTAGCATTTTAAGGCTCTTTTATTTTTGGGTATCAAGAGGTAGATACTGTCATTGTTTTTCATGTGAACAACTGCATTTAGTCCAGTTACCAATATTTATTGATTGGAACCGAAATCAAGTAATGAATTTTGTGTATGTCACTCCAGGCAAAATCTTAAAACGTGTAAAATTAGCCAAAAACAAGATACATTAGTAACAATTTATAACCAAATTGACTATGTAATAATACCTCGAAATAAAAAACACTTACTAACTGATGCAAGATCGTATTCTGGAACAAAAGTGGACAGTGACCATAGAATAGTAGTATGCCGTTCAGATATTCAATTGTACAGATTTCACAAGAAGGTAAAGAAGAGAACAGATATTAGATATGGCACAAGGCGTTTAATGAATGATGAGGATACAAGGGAAGCTTATAAGAGTGTGTTAAAAGAAAAGATGATAGAAAAGGAAGTAAAATGGGATGGAATGAAAAATCCAATTATTGAAACTGCTGATGAGATTTTAGGAAAATTAAAAAATGAGAAGAATGTTAAACACTACAATGCTAACATTGATTATCTATCGGAAATGAGCAAGAACTTGCGCATACAAATACAAAATTGTGGTAACACTGAACATTACCTAAAAATGAAAAAAGAAATAAATAAAATTACAAAGTTAATTTAAAGAGCGATAAAGAAAACACGGGAAAAGCAAATTGATAAAATAGTAGATGTTATTTCTGAAACAAAAGATGATTGTAGAATGTTCGAGGCTGTACGTACACTGCATCAAGATAAGAGCGAGAATTTATTTATATATGACAAAAATAAGAGAAAAATAACAAATAGTAGAGAAATTCATGAAACTGTCAAAAAGTATTATCATTCAAAGTTCTATGATCCAAATCAACAGAGTATTGTTAA
>RDPX01000018.1:621984-642792 GCA_003991215.1 Morbakka virulenta | reverse complement strand
ATTAGAAATGGT
Source organism: Morbakka virulenta (assembly GCA_003991215.1). Classification (NCBI taxonomy): domain Eukaryota; kingdom Metazoa; phylum Cnidaria; class Cubozoa; order Carybdeida; family Carukiidae; genus Morbakka; species Morbakka virulenta. The sequence goes on along the minus strand of RDPX01000018.1, from coordinate 642,780 downwards.
AAATTACATATCAAGAAGCGTTTAAAATTATATAATGTGCTAGTCAAACCTGTATTAACGTATAACTCGGGTACCTGGGGAATGACAAAGAAGGAGGAGGATTCAATGAATGCATTCCATAGAAAGCAATTAAGAAAAATTTGGAGACATAATTGGAGACACAGAGTGTCGAATGCTGCGTTATATGAAATAAGTGATGCAATACCAATACGTAATGAAATCAAGAAAGCCAGATGGAAAATACTTGGACATGTTTTACGGTTGAATACACCAGCTCAACAAAGTATGAAATTTTATTTTGAAAATGTTGACAACAGAAAGAAGTTTAGAGGTAGGCCTAGAACTACTCTCCCTGTGGTGACAGAGAAGGATATTAAAATTGCTAATGATTTGAATCCCGAGCTTATGAATGTTAAAACCTTGAACTGTGTATATGACCTCGAATGTCTGGAAATGTTAGCTCAGAATAGAAATAGGTGAAAGAACAATGTTGGACTTGTCTGTGAATCTGGGTAAAGCGAAGAGCCGTGGATTGATCAATGTACAGACCCCTTCAGAATTGTTTTCGATTCTTAAGGGGGCCTGTACAAAGCTCAATCCACCTCGCTCTAAGCTGGACACCCTTTATATATATATATATATATATATATATATATATATATATATAGAAGGCAAGGTGCAGTAAGTGAAAAGGGCGAGCCGAGCCCGACTAGGAGACAAAACAGGAAGTCATTTGCCAATTCTTCCTGAGATAAACAGAACTCCAAGCCAAATCTGCACATAGAGATCAGTGGAGAGAAAGATTTCACACAAGTGCATGTAGAGACACGAAGTCTAAAACGCATGGCAAGAGCTATAATAGTCAAGTGTAGATCCTTTTTACCCGGCTACCCCAAGCTTCACGTTTACTTACCACAACATACGACGGGTTATGTGTAAACTGAAATGGTCACAATTAACCTGTTTCTCAGCAATCAGTAGCGTAAACAATGGAATGACCAACTTTAGGTCTACAAACGCGTAGAAAAAGGTTAATTCCTCTCCCAAGGCTCTTCCCCTGCAGTTGTCCCATGACACGATGTAATCAAGGGTTCATTCCACGTAAAAGTAGTAAGTGAATTTTCAGACGTATATAACCAACACTAAAACTGATAAATTCTTTCGACATAATAAAGGTAAATAGTGAACACTGTAACAGACCAACATAGGAATAAACCTTCTACTACAACACAGCGAGTCCATTCTACAGAATTGTTTTCTTTCGAGAAGACCTCAACTACGGTTTTTGTTTATAAGTTACCATGTCTTTTTCTTGCCTATTTACGACGTCCTGACTGGTACTTGAACTTCACCATGGTGCTAAATCCTTCACAGTAGCGTAAAACAATTAATGAATTAGTCTGGTGTAAATCAAACAAAGAAGCGAAAGCAAACAAAGAAAAAAGCAAATCACAAAACCGAATGATATTAAACTGTGTTCAATAGTTAAAAGTGCAAAGAGTAAATTTAACACCTCAAAGCTGTAAAAATATTTACCTTGACCTTTTATCTGCAAAAACTTGGCTGATTTGTCAAAAATCATAGGTTCATGCTACCAACTCAAAATTCATGTGCCAGGGCATAACAGAAGTCAGACTCGCTGAACAGGAATTATTGTTGCACAAAATTAGTAGTAACAATGCAAGCTAACAATAAACTATTGCAAGGGGAATCAGGCACGCTTGATCAAAATGTCATAAAAATGCTACTATTTGCTTGCAATGTCTATGATATGAATCACTCTATATTTGTAGTGGTAGTGGTGAGGCATACTTCTTTAAAGAAGAATGGGTCAACTGCTATGATCAAAATCTTGCCGAGTTGTACCTAGCCATGCACCATTCCATTGTATGTGTGTGTGTGCATATATATATGTGTGTGCGAGTGATAAGCAACGCACACTTTTACCTTCTACTGCACACATTTTTTTTCTTTTCACAGTTGCGCCTTCTTAGTAGCTTTATGCCTTGTGTGGTTCTTTATCATTAAAAAAAGTACATGGATAATAAACCAATGCGTCTTTCTGCCTTACCAAACAGTTACTCAACTGTCACTTTGACGCCAAATTAAATTTTGGCAGTAAAATTATGAAACTACTGAATCTCTACATACAATAGCTGGATAAGGCTAAAACTCGGAGCGAGTATTGTTGTTCTATTTGGTCATTTGCATCCAAGTGTACATATTCCAGTCTTGAAAAAGTGCAACATTGACAACGCAGAGTAATTGGTGACGAACTGCTATCCACGTTATATACAAAAACCAATGCTTCGCTGTTTAGTGTGAAGACAATATCAATTTGTTAGCATAAATTTTAGTCGCGTTAAGCTTTTCTAGAAGTGGAGCCATACAAAGAACAAGGGAAAATAACAAAGATTCAAAAAACAAATATAATTACCCTCATTTGTCATAAAAAACCAGGTTACATGCAATGTTAACTTAAACTGATTCTCCAAAACACACTTCATAATGTACTAATTTTGGCTTGTGGTGCTAAGGTTCATCCGACGTTCCACAATTTACGGCAAGTTTTATCTTTTTGTTCGACCTAGTTTGCAGAATGTAGGCCATGCAAACGTGTCGATCATGGAACCTAAACTACATAAAAAAGCTCTGCAAGCGCCCAATAGCGTCATCAATAGCGTCATCATTTTGGAACTTACCAAAAACAACGCTAATGCTTTCCAACTTTAAGGCTACACAAAAAACAGGAATAGAGCACGAGAACACAAGTCATACTTAACCATAACTATTTCCGTGTGGTCTCTTCTCTCGAAAATTTGTGTGGCAACACTTACAATTCGATACCAAACAAATAGCCTGCTTAGTAAATGTTTTCCCTCTCCGGTTGACACTTTTTTAATAATGCGAATTTACGAATTACAATATTATCTACCTCAATATGCTTAATTTCTACCTGCGCGATACACAGTACTCAACCTGGGGAGCAAATGCTTTCTGCCACCAGAAAAAATATAATAAGAGTTAAAACCTCTCGCTTTGATCTTAACAATAATTCTTAACCTCACAAAATCCAGCACAGTATTTTAGTTTGTTGCAATCTGAACTCTATCTGATCTATCGTACACCCAATTCTTGATCTCTGTATAAAACTATATATCACGCACAGAACATGTGTTTACAATTGTTAACCATTTCAACATAATCTTTTGGTTACAAATGAAACAAATTTAGAAAAGCCCAGCCAACCACATTTATTTATTCTTAATAAATCTCATCCTTAATATAAATGGATTTTTCATTGATGGAACCCCTGGTAAACAGTGGGCCCATTTTTGTCTTTTACAGATATCCATCTATGAAAGGATGCAACAGATCAAGAAAAAATGGGACAGAAAGCACGCAAGACACCATAAAATGCAAGACATACGGATCGCCCCTCCAGGACACTTAGTGGGAAGGCCCTTCCTCCTTGGTAGGTCTTTAGCCAAGGCTCAAGCATCTCGAGACCCCTGTCCTGCATGGTTGGGCCCTATAGCCGAAGCCCCGACCAAGGAGAGACCAGAGGTCTACACTTGATCTTAGGCAAAAGGCCGAGAAGCCTTGATATGTATGGCGTCTGATATTACCAGGTAAAATTGATGGTGAAGTTAAGGGCAACAAAGAACAACCTTCACGAGCAGCCTGAAGCAGTATAAACAAAAAATAAACACCACAGAGCCCTTTTACCTGTCCAATAATAGGGGCGATCAGAGAACCATGGTAGCCGATGACTGCACCAGACCTTGCACATAAGGAATGATATGGCAGGCTTGCTAACTTTGAGAAAAATTTCCACCCATTTTATGCGACTCCTTTACTTGAACTTTAAGTGCATACAACTGTCCAATTACAAAAGCAGAAACAAGCTATGGCTAAAACCTGTTAATAAAGGAGTCGCATAAACGGGCGAATAAAAATTATTGACAAATAACGAACAAAAACCAATTTAATTTGTCACCCGTCTCGCTTATTTAAGCGGCATTTTTAAGCATAGTTATACAGCTAACCAATTACAAAAGCAGAAACAAGCTATTGTTATGAAATGTTAATAACAGGCAAACAAATTATTGATACATAAGTAAGAAAAATCACTTTAATTTACCGAGGTTTTCTAAAATGCAACATTTTTACTATTTTCAAATGCAGTGTTTTTGTTTCACAAAATTAACTGTAATACATGTACCAACGTGACGAAATCATGCATGCACAAATAACAGACAAATATTATGCAAATGTTATGGAACGAAAAACAATAGGTGAGACTAACAATATTGAAACGGTTCTAATAACTAACCGTGACCAGGAAAATAAAAATCTTGAAATAAAAATTGTTACTTAAATAAATTCGGTGGTTTGGAGGAGCCGTTGCTAAGGTCAGTGCAGTTGCACATTAACCAAGGTGCTCCGGGTTCGATTCCCTGAACGGGCGAAAAGAATTTGGAACTTTACAAAAGAAAATGCCATTGGTTGGCGTCAGGAAAGGCACCCGGCCAATTCCTAAGTGCAAAAACAAAGTCCCTCTGAAGGGCACCGTCTGAGCCTCAATTGCTGGTTGCTGGCGGAAAATGACGTTAAAACCAACAACAACAAATTCGGTGGTTTAAATTATTTTTTTAACTCTATTTGGGACAATTTTCAAAAATTTAACACCGGCTTTTCAGGTTTTAATTTCTTTTCTAGGTACAAAAATTTAATTGAAAGTGAGTAAACCCGTAGGAAAAGGAGACACAAACAAAGGAGAAAAATCTATCCACAAAGAGTATGAAATAACGATGAATGTTAGGTCGCATAGCATAAAAAAATTATCACTTTAATTCCAGGAATGAAAAAGCAACACTGTAATGCTACCGAAAAAAGTATTTACCATTTTTTCAAAAGGGCCTAAAGAAAAATCTATCACTTTCTCTTTTTACAGTTTCTCCTGCCCAATATTAAAAAAACCCCAACTCGTTATCAGATAACAAAAGATTTTTCACAAAAACTCATCCGCTTTGAATATTATTAAAAAAGATAAAGCATTATGAAGCCCGAAACAAAAAGACCAATGTTTAAACGGTCTAAAAAAACTGCTCTGGGATTCCCAGCTACTGGTAACATTGTAACCCAGTATAACCTCCCCCATGGTCGAGTGGTCGGCGACTAAACCGGCTCCCCCACCTGGCTTACCGGGTAAGGAGGGTTTTGTGGACACCCAGTAGCACTAAAAACAAGAGGTGTCAAAGGACAAAAGAGCTCCCTGTGAGCCAACGTCCGTCGCGCGAGTTACCAAGGGGCGCAGTGGGTGACCAGGCTGGGGTCGAAAAGTCAGCTTCTGGAAAAGACCAAAAATATTGTCTCATCAACTGCAAGATGATTATCAAGATCTCAAGCAAAAAATCAATTTTTCTCGCGCCACAGTTGAAAGTATACTGCTCTATGGATCAGAAACATGGACCCTGACAAGAAAATAAGAAAAGGAAGTTAATGGCTGTTACACTCGTGTGCTTCGATACATTAAAAACATCAATTGGAAGCAACATGTTACAAACAAAGAATTATACGGAAGCCTACCCAAAGTTACCGATACCATTAGAGTACGCCGACTGCGCCTCGCAGGAAACTGCTTCAGAAGTGCAGAACCTGCAGCACTCACTGTGCTATGGAAACCGTGCCATGGTTATAGAAATGTCGGCCGACCTACACTGGGCTATGCTACCCTGCTCCAGAAAGACACAGGTCTTCCAATACCCGATCTCCAGAAATCGATGAAGAACAGAGGATCGTGGAGAATACTGATCAGGAATTCGGGTGCGCCCGATTGATGATGATGATGAAAAACTGTGAGTTTATCTTAAAGCTTATAACTTGATGATACAAGAATTATATTAATTTCTTTGTTGCTAATGTTCTTTTGCTATTTTATGAAAAATGCGTTTTTGTTAAGTAAAACAAGATGTGAAACCCCTACTAAACAATTGCTTCTAACTCTTTCATTAAATTTAACACCATAAAAATCCATAAGAGACCGGAAAGTAAGTATATTAAGTACGTACATTACCACTTTAAGAAAAGAATGATGAGGCTTTAGGGCTCATCTCCTAAGTAAATGTACATATGCATACAAGCACACATACACATATACACACGTGGATAACTTCTTATTACTCTATATTTTACAAAACATATGTTACATATCTCATAAAAAAGGCATTTTGGAAAAATTGGGGGTTAAATATGGTTTGAGTATACAGTATATTCTCGATGAACGGAACTTCGATAATCCGAACAAGTCTCGGAAGGGTTCCATACGCAGACCCGAATAAATGAACTACAACCGAAAATTGACAAAACCAAGCAGATGTCAGTACGTTTTTTAAGAGCGCTTTTTGAACACAAGTATGTTGTATTTATTAGTATTCCTACGCACATGAAAAAAGTTGTAAAAACTTCATTACATATAATAAAGCAAAGGGCTTCTGTCGTTGTTTCTGCTGAGATAGTACTATTTACCTTCGCTTATCCGGTATTCCGGCAAATCTGAATGAAAATTATAACAATTAATTCAATATGTTTGGATGTACTGTACTTTTACAGCCTGTTTTAACAAAAAATAAAATTTTAACGTTTCAGTTTAATTTTTCCCCCTCCACATTTATAATTTTGAAGCCTGTGGGGTAACAACTTAAAAACCTATCATAGTATTTCAATCGTTATATTTTTCAGCTGGTTTGCCTTTAAAATCTGTGAAATGTTTTGCTTCCCATTCCATTTAAAAACTGAGTTAATCCAGATTTCTCGATTGATGTGTCTTTGAATTCCCCGATTAAAAAACTTTTTAGAAAACCAGTCTTCCAAAACGAGACAATAACAAATTTTTTTCTCTCTCCCAGTTCTCTGGATACTGATTTCGTTCGCATAGTTAAAGTCAACGATCCACAAAATATAGCGATAATTCATTGAACCAATGGTTAGATTACTACAAACATTGAAAGCATATTCACAAGTTATAGAAAAACAATGCGGGGTGGGCTATCGGAAAAGAGTGACAAACACAGGTAAATTATTTATAACAAGCAAACACGAACACACTGCCATTTTTACAATAAGGGTAGGAAAGGTGAGGCTTCACATCTAAATGAGAAACTCGTGGGCAAAAATGTTACAACGAGCATACGTAGATTTATTTAACCTTATGGTTATACCCTATTTTCATTATATCTATCGGACAAGCAGCTTGTGTAATCCAACTAGATATTTTCAATGGTCTACAAGATAACATCAGATCCTTTCAGTTGCAATCTTTCATGAACGTAAGCATATTGCTTATATTGAAAAAGGACTTGCGAACACTTACTGCAATATTTGACGGAGTAGACCGTATAACACCAGCTGTTCTTCTAGTTACTCCGAAAATAATCTTTTTTATTTAGATTTCCGTGAAGCAAGAACTGATCCAAGCAGAATCGTCTTATGGCAGAACCAAAGAAAAGCCCATCAGGTCTTCATAGTCCACACTTTTACATTTGTAAGTCTTGTGGGTCTTCAGCTTCTAACTCCATTTGATAAGGCAGACCAACCTCTTTTTTCATGTTCCTTTTTCGCCACCATAAGGCGATTAAAACGATGACCACAGTTACAAGAAGAATGGTCACTACACCAATAACTGCTTTGGCTACAGTCCTCTTCTCGGGTTGTCCATTATGGCCTGTAAACGTTTCCAAATAAAAAGTCTTCACTTTGAATCAATTATAGTAGTGCAAATGCAGAGAATATATATATGATTTCATAGTTAACATTAAGACCATAAATACATAAAAATTATTTTTGTGGGTGTTTTGATGGTGTTTTTTTTTCTCTATCAAGACCTCCGCCCATTACCCACAATTATCTCATATATTTTATTTCCTTACTACTGAGCCCTTTTAAAGACCAAATGCTAAGCAATGGTTACAATAAAGCTCTCTCACAGATAACTACAACTACATAGTCAAATCAAAATCTTTCAACTTTTAATTGGTGTTTGGTGTTCTGTTTTCTGTATCCCCTTGGGAGAAGGCTGATCTCTTTACTAGATTGTTTTCTGACAAGTTTTCTCTAAATGACACTGTGCTCTTAGTCTAGATTAGACTCCGGTAGTTGTCGTAAAAGAGTGAGCTTCTGAGCTATCTTCCTTGCTGTCTAAACTCTGCGATCGATGGCTATCAAAGTCTCGTTTTCAGTCTTCCTGAAAGGTTTCTGTTGTTCCTGTCTTCAAGAATGCAGGTGACCCGTCTGATTTTGGCAAGTATCAACTCCTGAACCTTCTTTCTGTCGTTATTAATGCCTTTGAACGACTTATCAAGAATAAATTGGTAGAGTTTTTGCAGAAGTTGGGTCTTTCTGTTGATGTTCAGTACCGACTTCGAGGTTCTCCCTGGATTGTTGACCTTTTGACTCTTATAATCAAACGTTTTTATAGATTTATGAATAAGAATAGCGAAGGGCGTGTTATAGTTCTAGACATTTTCTAGGCACCTGATAAGGTGTGGCACGCCGGCTTGCTTAAGAAACGTTCTGGCTATGTTATTTGTGAAGGACTCTTTGAATTCCTTCAGTCTTTTCTCTCAGATCATAGAAAGCGTGTCACACTGGATGAAATGACATCTGATGAGTATCCATTAATGGTGGCATTTCTCAAAGCTTTACTCTTGATGCTATTCTTTCCCTTCTCTAGGTCAACCAACCTCTTGGTAACTCACTTCAATTTATCAACATAAATATATATATATGCTTATGACACTACCTTGTACTCTGGCATTGAACGCATGGCAACTTAGCAGGAGCAAGTCATAAGTAAGGAAGACTGAGAGTCTAACTTACAGGCTTTCAGGGAATGATGGGAAAAAGTGGTTGGTTTCTTTCAATGAAGCAAAAACGCAACTTATGCCATTCATCAGAAAGTCAATTTCTAATTTCCCTCCAATATTCAATGAAGCTCGCTCTGATATTAGCCTCGACAAGGTTCCTTCTTTTCTTAAGAAATTCAATGACTGCTTGGTATATTAATTTCTCTATGCTTTTCTTTGCGTTCTTATATTCACTCCATTGGTAACTCTGCTTTTAAAAGTGCTGGTTCTTTGTATTACCGCATATAGTACCTTACGACAGTGGCCGTTTCTTATCTCTATACGTCTACCATTCTTCCTTCCGCAGAGTACTGTTGTCATATCTAAACAATGGCTTTCTTATCACATCTTGGTGTTCTTGATAGAGTTGGTAATATATCTGTGGTACACTTGTAACGTGATAGGTCCAAATCTTGCTGCTACCTTCAACCTTTGTATCTCCGACGAAATGTAGCTTGTCTTAGTCTTCTCTATATGTATTATCATGGGCAGTGTTCTAATAAAGTTTCTTGTTGGTAGTAGCTCAGTTTAATGCATTTCGTGTGACCCATTTCTTTCAATGCCTTTATCTCTATGCAGTTGTTGTTCCTTGTTGCAAAAAATCACTCTGTCAATATAGTATCTTTCCTCCGACGGCTAAATCTTGGATCTCTTTGGGTTCTGAGTGCTTTACACCATCACAAAAATAAGTGTCTAAGGTCAAATCTCATCTCTTGTCTTAACCGGGTTTTTTTCCTCTTTCCATTTCATTTTCACAGTTTCATACACTTCGCGCCTCTATGCCTTGTATGGTTCTTCATCATTAACAAAAGATACAACGAAAAACCAGTAGTCTTATACTTAAAACTCACTGTTCAAAACAGTTATTCGTTATGAGTAGATAAAAACCACTATGTGATTCACTGGTATTATAGGCCCTTTTATTTGTTACAGTAACTACATTTATAACAATCTTTTGTTCTTATTTCATTTAAACGTAATGCTATTTTTCACACCCGAGGAGAGTAAGACATTTAGAACAACCCCCCCCCCCAATTAACCAAATAAGAAGAAACGATTTGTTACCTCTATACATAAAATAAACAAGTAGAAAATCGACTTGTATCATGCTGTATCGAAACATGTACCTATGACCATCAAGGGAAAACGAATTCACACTGTCTCTTGTCATTGTTGTTTGTGGAGATGTGATACTCTAAGCCTCGAAGTAGCGGCGTTGACTTCTAGCCCCGCTCATTACCATTAGTTCCAATACGTCTGACAGTAGACATATATACAGTAAAAAATTCAATTTATCTAAAGCAAATACATCAAGTTCTTTCTTAGTTTCTGTAACTGCAATGATAGTTAATATACTTTGAGTGCTGACTTCTTTAAGATTAAACGCGGAAACAGGAAAAACCGATTTTTAACTACACATCTAAAAAGGATGATTCCTAAGGATATCAAGACAAATACCTCGCAATCATTCTCTTTGCTAGAACGTATTAAAAATATAACTTACATTCTATTCCATCCACTAAAAATTCCGTTCTCAGAAGTGGAAATGCATATTCCGGTAATGGATAGTGTCTGAGCACCTGCAATAGAAACGTGATAGGAAAACTGTTGGAATTTTTTTTCTAAAACCCGTTAACGAAATAAAATTTATGCCAGATAAAAGACCTTTCATACAGCGCTAACTTCAGTAGTGCCGGGTGATATTTTTGAGACCTTCGGTGATAAATGTGAGATCACTAACAACAATACAGAAGTACATCCGTGCAAGATGTTGGAATATAAGGACCATGTGCGCCACCGGATAAAAAACTGCTATGGTAGCAAAAGAAATGAGGAAGTACAACGTCGATGAATTGGCATAAGTGAGCTGAGATGGACTTGATTTGGAGAAGTGAAGGTTAACACCGGCGAGTCCATTTTGTGCTCTGGATCGGAGGATCAACATCACAGAGGTGTGGATATCATGCCGAGTCCTGTGGCGAAGAAATGCCTAATCAAGTGGAATACAGTGAATGAAAAGAAAAAGTGCCAGATTCAATTCAAAAAAGTATGTAAAGTTCACCATCATTTAGATCTACAGCCCGATGCTGAAAACGAGAGAGATAACTTTTATGAACAAATGCTGACGTAAAATTAGTTAACACCGACGCATGATATGTTCATTTTCATTGGCGATCCAAATGCTAATGTGGGCTATAAAAGCAGTGGCCAGAAGAGAGTACTGGGGAAAGAAGACGTGAGTAACATCAATCTGAAAGGTGAGACACCAGTTCAATAATGTGAAGAATATGATCTAGTGACTGTTAAAGACACTCGATCATATTCTAGACACTCTTAAAGCATAGAGATATTCACAAATACACATGGATCTCGCCAGGCCCCAGAGACGAAAACCAAATTGACCGCTTCATCATCAACAGGCAGATCTCTTGCTGACGTCCGAGTCATCCGAGGTGAAGGTGCTGGAACAGATCACAATCTAGTATAGATTCATGAATACCAGCAAAAGGAAGGCATACAACACTCCACTTCTGAAATATGCAAGGAAAATGCGCAAGATATCGTGGATGAAGATAGCATACAAAGAGAACAGGAAAACGTCACTACAGTTTACATGGTGGCATACGAAAACATCTTGGGCGAGAAACAAAAACAGAATAAAGAGTGGATAGGTAGAAAAAAGTGGAAAGTTGTCAACGAAAGGAAAAAGATTCAAAGTGAAGTGGACTGTGGACATTCGAAGAGAATACATGCCAGTCAACAACTTAAGTACAGCGCAATGGATAGTAATATGAAGAAAAAGGTTCGAAAAGATAAGTGAGAAAGGTTGAACAGGGAGGAGAAGCATGGAGCTAAGAGCAATGGCATGGAAACCCTGTACAAGATTATTAAAGAGTTGTGTTATAAGAAGGGAGAGTCAACAACTGGAGTGAGGGGCAAGAGCGGTAGGGTACTCATCGAAGAAGATCAGATACTTCAAAGATGGAAAAAACACTTTGAAGACGTGTTGAATAACGAGAACCAATGTAATGAGAATGAAGCAGATAATGAGTTTGACCACAACAACATCGAAGTCATTGCAGAAATTAACACCGTGGTTCTTTTACTGAAGAAGAGATGAAACAGGCAGTACGGAAATGAAGGTAAGGCAGCAGGTGTGGACAACATAACTAGTGAATTATTAAGTGCAGGAAACTAAATAACATCTAAGAGTTTGCTGCATATACTTGAAAATGTTAGAAAAGCCATCAGTACCCCATGTGACTGGAAGAGATCGATGGTACCTAAAATATCACTGCTCTCCATAACTGAAAAAACAACTGCCGAAAAAGAATAGGTATTAGATAAGAGTTAACCACCCTACTTTAGGACTTCCTGACGATATTGCCCTCCTGAGTAGTAGGAAGAGGACATGTAGGGGAACACGATGTGCTTCACAGAAGGACTGAAAGATGTCTGGTAAGAGAGATCATCAACTGCAGGAGATTGGGAGGGAGATGGATAGGGCATACTCTGAGGAATCCACCGAGTAACAATTTTGAAGTAGCAGTGGTATGGTCACCAGACGCCAGAAAGAGAAGACGTCCACGTACAACAGGAAGATGTGCAGAAACGGTAGCAAAAGACAGCGGAAGATGCTTTCAAGCCTTATGAGCTGCCTATGGCTCGAGGAGGATAAGAAAAGTGCGTACACACTCGAAACCTTGAACAGTCTCTTGGTGACCGACTGGAACAATACGCTGCATATTTTCGCCATTACTTTCGAAACTGAGACGCAACATTATCCAATCAAGATAATGCGTTTCATACATAAATTTAGCTACAGCAGTATTATATTGGGGGCATTTTAATTTCTGTTTGCAGATCGAATATACACCACTGATTTCAGATTCTACTAGTGTGACGTACACAAGAAAAAACAAATGTTTATAAAGGTGGAAAATGCACAAAATGACATCTCTAAGGGAAGAGGCATTAAAAATGGTTGCAGCGGTATTGGCAAGGAGGTCCGAAAATATTTAAGCAATTACCGGTATCTGTGTAATAAAAAATATCAAAACAATACACTTACGATAAATGCAGCAGTGTCCGCATTTCTCCTGGTGGTAAATCTACCAATTTCATAGGACTCCATAAGGGCCAAACTGATTTCCCCACCATCTTCTGGAAGAAAACCATTCCCATTGTACGGAAAGACTTTTTTATCAGTAAACCGCACATGTCTGATAACGTTATCTTCTTCCTCGTGTTCCAAGGGCTGTAGCTTAATAGTGCCATTGATGGTCTTTGTGTACCCTTCCATTCGCATTGAAATTGTTGCTAGATCAAAATTAGAGCATTGACCAATACTAATGGTTGTAAAGAGTTTCTTGGTTAGTTTTTCTCCAGTGATCAAGCTGCTTTCACAAGCTTGCTTTCCTGGCATGAGCACAGTGCAGTTGGCTAAAAAAATATTTAAAAAATGTCCAATAGAAATAACGCCTTTCCGCAACACAACACAAAAGTACAATGTAACAACAACAACAACAAGAAAGGTTTTTACAAGGCTTGGGAGGTTTAAGCATGTGGGGAAACACCATTATTTTATCATATTTATTATTTACTTATTATTTATTAATTCCCTATCCGTGTAGAAAAGATCTAATATGCCTGCTACAGTCATTTTAAAATACATGTTTCTATACTTCTGCTTGCATACCTACCACTAGTACACTGAAGGCCTGTTCTTACTCTATATTACAAGCATTGGCACACTCCTCGGAAATCAAGTGATTTATTCATCTCCATTAAACTGTTTCATTGATATGAGCTTTATCATTTCAAAAGGGATCAGTAATTATATTTATATATATATATATATATATGGTCTTTCTTATGTCTGTCTCTTATCTAAATTTCTGAAGCACTTCTTCTATGGCTTTGTTTATGTATTGCGTCTCGAGTCGTGTAAAATTTGTTTGTGATGTAAGAGTTGTTTCTTTATGGTATTATTTTGTCAAAATAGAAGCCTTAACATCTGGCTGTTTGGAGTTTACTCCTAATACTATATATAAATATATATATTGCCTGGTATCCCCCCATTAATTGCTCCCTTACTGTGCTCCGCTTCTGCTCCTGCTCCAGTTCTTTCGGTGGAGTCTCTTGTTTGTTACTGTCCTCAATATTAAACACTCGGATATAGTGTGCAGCGATAACGGGCGAAATTTATATGATCCCAATAAAAAACATTATTTGAATGATATTTTTCTGGATCTTGGCATTACCAATGCGAATGAGTGAGTTCCAAACATCCAGACTGATAATGCTTTCACCTGTATATTTTAATCGCTGACACATTTTTTATACCGACCAAAAGTTGACGTTTTCTAATCATAAATTTTGTCTTTCCATTTCGTATTATTACGTCATTTTGAAATTTTTTAAAAATTCAAAGCTCTACTTTACGCACTAAAATACATTCTTCGTAAAAAGGAACACAATAATAGATTTCGTCTTTAAGACTAACCATGTGCTACATAGTGATATTCATTTAAAAATTTTGATAGGCTTCAAAAGTTAGTTAATTATCAGGTTTGAAACTACGGGTAGTTTTTAGAGTCTTCCTGTACGGTATCTTAACTTAACCGCTTGGGTAATCAATCGTAGAAACTCTTGGCAAATGAAATTGTATTTATTACTGATGGGAACAAAAACCATTTGAGATGTATCAATATACAGCTATTTAAGGCCCCCCAAAACAAGTTTCGTACAGTTCATGCATGAGAACATTTAAAGAAAAAATCGGATTTCATGATTTGGATGACAACGCTATCTCGTGACCTGAATGTAATCGACCCTGCTACTGTCAAAATCAAAAGAAATTACTTACAAGTTGGGCAGAGAAGCCCATCATCTGGAAAGTAACGCCCGTTTATCAGTTCAACACTGTTTTTATCTGTGCTTCCAAACTGGAGCTAAAAGATAACAATTTTTTAATGTCAATTATTTTCATCTTCCGTATAGTAGTAGATATTACAGCTTAAAACTAGTCAGAAACAGGCATACCCTAACTGATAATACCAGTGTTCTACCTTTAATTAGATTACACAAATTTTAAACAAAACAAGAGAGAAGTAATAAACGATGAACTTTAAAGACCAGTAATACTGGGTTAAGGTCAGCCTTTTTCACATATTTAATTCCAACAGGTTTCGAAGACCGACAGTCGAGGGGTAAACAGTGCCAGTTAATAGCAATAGACCACCCTCGCACGATCTACTTAGTAAGCCACTTCTTTGTTTCTGTCACAATGCCTTCCGCTATGTAGGATGGGGTGGGGGTGGGGGGTGGTTTAATAATGAACTTAATTTCGGGGTATGGCTTTCTTAACTTTTAAGGTTTCCTCTTGCACATAAAAAAAGATATGAAAGTTAGTCTCCATTGTCTGAAAGGACCGTGGAGAAGTTGCCTAGCTATAAAACCTGGTCCCAATAACAACTTTATCATATTAATCATTTTTCTTGAAGCTTATATGAAACTTTTGATAAGGGTTTTTACAAGCAGGATTTTGAACTTTCGTTGGTAATTGTGAATTTTAACCTGTTTGGTCTAACTATTAATGAGGTTCTAGAAGAAAGAGGGGAAGGATAGACTCTTTGTACAAAAAATAATTTGTGTACGCCCTTCAATTGTCTTAGACAGCCAATCATAAATAGGGGGAGGGGTCTCAATCCTCTCTTTGTTTTTCAGATTTGATAAAAATAAAATGAAAATTTGTTTTTTATCCTGGCGTTGTGGTCCAGTCGAGTACCAGAAAAAATTGCTTCTACCAAAATGAACTTGATTTTAATTGCGATATTCAAGTTTTGTACTACCAGTCGTTAATTCATTACCATACAATTTGCAGCAGAGAAAAACTAGCCAAACTGCTTCGTCAAAGCAACAAAAGGGGTCTTATACACTTCTTGATTATATCTAGCAAGCAAGCAGACCTTTAGAGTGAAAAAAAGAATTATAGTCTAATGAACAATACCTACGGTTTTCACTGACTAACCATTCTTTCAGCTCTCGTCTTTTTTCAGACTTACCACTAAATTGAGAATGAGTCCGTCTTTATAGTAATTAATCTTTAACTTCATACCTTTCCCAGACTTATCTACAAAAATTAACACCAAATAGTGTTACCAGAAACATTTCAAATGCTTTGAAGATACGAAGTAGTCTAGTAAATACTGGAGTACAATGTATACTTGGCTATCTTTTATCGGGGCTTATTGACTTTTATATGTAGCCAAAACGTTGAGCATACATTTTGTGATGGCATAAGACAACTAAAAACATTTACAATTGCAACCCACTATGTTTCCTCTGCTATTATATTGTGTCCTAACCACAATTGACATGACACAATCACATTTCTGTTGGTAGCCGTCAAACCAATTAAAAGAAAATATAAGGAACTCTTCCTTTAAACGATCTGCAATGGGTTGGTTTTGAAGATGTCGACAATAGAATGTGCCGAGGCGCCAGGGCACGGAATACAAAATTGCCCAGTACTGATAACAATTTCCTTAGTCGCCCCGTTTATAACATACAAGTTCCTCCATAAGTATAAGTTTGAGAAAATTCTACCATTTTGCTTAAGCAAAGTATCATTTCTGCCATTTTCCTAACGTACTTTTCTCCCGAGTGCGGTGTAAAACTCGCAAGCAGTTTGGTTTTCACCATTAAAACTTAATATTTGATATTTTTTTGGTTCTGCTTCCTGAATGTGGTGGGGATAACAACTTGCTTACGACTGACACGCGCATTTACTCAGAAGATTATCTTCCACTAAAATGGGGGCAAACATGAGCGACTTTTGTAAACGATACCATCCTTGAGAAAAAATTAGTGGATTTGTGGCAAGAATATTCCTGCCTATATCATATGCGATCAAATCAATGTAAAGATAGAGTAAAGCGAGAACAAACCGTTCGGGAAAATTCCGATAAACGTGGGGGAAAAGTAATGGCTTTACTCTTATTCATATTCGAAGTAGGCTAGCTTGGATTAGCCTCTAGCTGGCTACAACCCCCGCAACAGTTTGAACGGCCTTATGTAAAGGTCTGGTGGTCTTGGCCGGGGAACTCTTAATAATTATGAGAGCAGTAGACAACAATAAGTTTTCTTGTCTTTTAAACAATATAAACGTCCTGGCTATATTTTAATTCTTTCCTACAGTTACCTTACAACAGAAAATATAATACAAGAAAATTACATAGGTTATCAATAGAACTACAAAATTTAAGTAGAATTGGCTAAGAAATTAGCTTAAACTCTAAATACTGTTCCAAGATAGTATTCTCTTGTCTCGTCTCGTCTTAAGTAAATGCGCATGCGCTTGACTCTGTCAGTTGTAAGCAAAATAGGGCGTGTCAAAATATATCAAACAAGTTAGATATGTTGCTTTTGATGGAGAAAACCAAATTGCTTACGAGTTAGTCACCGGGCAAGGGATAAAGTTACTTAAGTGAAATGACAGTAAGTATAACTTTGTTTAAGCAAAATGGTCTTGCATGCGCCTAGCTTTACCATACACTGACAAGTATATAAAAAACTCACAAAGAAAGCACGGAAAATGGAAAGAAGTGTGAGATGTTGGCACAGGCAAAACTGTTATGGTTTCCAAAAGAATATCTAATACACATTTTTGTGAATACGGCAGTGACTTTCCGACTAGTTGACTGAGGAATGAATTAATGAATGGTTTGCGTGACTAAATAAATGCGAGAAAAATGCGTAAGAGTGGATACTCTGTATATGTGAGCGAGTGATGAGGATATGTTGTGGATAAACAAACAAGAACTTCTGAAAACTCTTGATATAATTGCTTTAAGTTTGTCATAAACTTCATCCAGCAGTCTTCAACTTTGATGGGTTATCTACAAATTTTCTCTTTAAAATCATGTTTCGTGTTCGACATAATTTAAAAGCAGTTCCTTACCTTTAGCACTCAAAGAAATCTACACGTTTCAAATTGATTAATACGGTAAGGGACCACTAGACAGCGTGACAAGACAAAGTTTTTTCTTATTATAAGATATGTGTCTCACACAGCGTGTGGCAGATCTTTACCACAGATGTTATAAAAAACACAGGTTAGCATAAAAAAACTTGATAAAAAAGTTTGTAGTCACTAAAAAAAGTAAAAACATTAACCTTCAACCCGCCTCTAGTTAATAAAACGATGAAATCTGTTTCTGAAAACTGGTCACTTTGAATTACCTCAAGAACTATTTTCTGATTACGTGTGCTCCTGCATAAACATGTAATAAGTATTTATATATAACAATACCTTACCTTTGGGTACCACATGTATAAGGACTGCCTAAGCAAAACTGCATCACGGTAAAACACAAAATATGCTAGGAGTGGTAATTGTTAATGGAAGAACTAACCGTGTATCAGCCACTAATACTTGAAACACTTAAAACGTCCGTAAAAAGACCTTTTAAAACAAAATCAAGCCAAAGATGAAAAGAATTTCAACCTACAACGTTTAAAGTCATCAAAACACTGATAATATTTTCGCAATCCGTATCTGATTGTAAATCAAAAGCTATTTAACTTGTTGCCTTTTCATAGAACGTTCTTGGTAATCCTTCTTCCAACTCCACAAGGCCGTTAACCCCCACGCGATTTTTGTCTAACCAGGGGAATGATATCATGCTCAGTGACCAATAGCTTATCTATAGCTTTTCCAAGAAGGTTTATTCATACTGCTGATTTTTTTCCAACGGAAAACCTAGGTGTAACCTGCATGTGAAGGCGGCTATCATAAAGCTGGCAGGCATTGTAAAGGGGGTCATGCTATTAGAAGCACTATTTATGTATTAATATTCTGGGGCTTGTATATGAAAACATTTGAGTCCAAAGCCACACAAAAATACTTACCCTTGCAAAATTCTAGAATTCCTGCTGCGCTTATACAAATGGAACACACGCGCGCGCAATCAACAAATATAATTAATTAAATCACTGTTCAATGGCTCGTATAACATGTTTGGAGTGAACACGAGCTCAGGTTGTATACTCACCTTCAAGTCTGACAAACGAATCTGTTTTGTTTGCTGTGTAGATGTTGACTAGTTCCTTTGGTTTATTGGGTATAAAAAGCAACGTCTCGGCACTAAAGGGAAATGTGCATGGATCAAGTGCTACAAATGCAACAAGTTGGGTTGCTGCGTCCAGGACTCCCTTCTTGGCAATACAAAGCGTGGAAAAGTCCCCAGTAGGTTTCGAAAATGCGCAGTACGGCGAGGCATAATGACTTGCACCAGTAACTACAAAGACAAAAACACCATTTTTTTTAAAGTAAAGAAATACAAAATGTACACCTTTTAATGCTTATTGAGTGTCCACGCTAGAAAGAAGGGTGGTAGTTTTGCATTATATGCATATGTCCCACCCTGTTTGCAGTTGAATATATATACATTTAAAAAATATTTTTTATTTAATCTTGAGACTTTTTATACAGTTTTGGAATAATATGATTGTTCTTACTTCAAAATATTTTGTTCAATGTTTGGGAAACATCTTGATAGCATCAGTATCCTCACCTTTACCATTAATGTTGTCGTAATCATCATCAACATCATCATTATCATCACCAGGAGCACCAGCAGCAACATTATCATCATCAGACAAGAGTGGTCGGAAGCAACCCTTAGCTTTAGGTTAAACCATAAAGAATGTATAGAGGCAATGTACCTCTGATCTCAATCACCAAGATTACTGTTAACACTTCGCTTTGGCAGTTGTTACTGTTGAACAGCTCATTTTCTACTACAAAGTGGCATTTGCTGGTTTTTGGTGTCGTATAACTGCAGCTTACTGATTTTATTGTATTGTCGAGTCATAGTCAAGGGTCACAATTTCACTAACACTTTTCCATCAGCAATACAATGTCAAATAGAACTCACCAGAATATTCTATACTTACACATATCCTCACATCTGTTTGAATGCCACATCAAGAAGAAGTATGTGCTAAATAACCTTTTACTGTGACGATTTTCATCAAGTATATTGACCTAGAACAGTATTAAATCAGTGGAAAAATCATGAAATAAAATAACCAATGCAATTAAATTAAAATAGCAGGTTGCTCATTCTTGTACATAAAAGATTAGTTTTAAAAATTAGTGTATGCCAAGTAAGACGATCAACTTAAGAAACGCTAAGTTCAGTTGCTATTGTCAACTCCAAAACCTTTGCTGATATGAGACTTTGGTGTCACAAGTGGAATTTACCGACTGTTTACATGCTGCACGGCTTAACATCACTTTCCCCTGCACTCAGGGGCTTAACACCCCCCCCCCTTGCTTCTTTGTCTCTGTTATGTTCCTGTCGATTCGCAGGAGCTTCAGATTACCCTTTTACGCTGTCAGGCCCATACTTTGAAATAGGCGTCAACGAATGAGTTCCACCTGAGCAACAAATACCTTCTTTGGCCTAATTCCATCATCAATCAGCTCTAAAGTGAAACAACAGCAAAAGTGACAGTCGATGGCTATTTACATTGTGATTCAAGTATAGCGGTGATGTATAGCGGTGAAAATGCGGTGAAAATGCGGTGAAAATGAGGTGAAAAGTTCAAGATTAAAAAGTTTTAAGTTATTGGTAGAGCAAAGCATGCCTAACACTTATGGGCATTAGAGGCTATTCATATTCAATTTTGGTCGCCTTTGCTTTGTAGACAAAAAAGATTCACATATGGCCTTCAATTGTTTTAGAGAATCGATCACAATATTTGATTTTCTCACTGACAAAATAGGGCTTTACTTCTTTTTCCTATTTTGCAATCTTCACTTAGTCGAGAGCCGGGGGGGGGGGGGGAAGCTTTCGCCCAAAATAACGTTGCAGGGGTT
>RDPX01000018.1:575248-621959 GCA_003991215.1 Morbakka virulenta | reverse complement strand
GGGGGGGGGGGGGGGGGGGGGAAGCTTTCGACCAAAATGAACGTTGCAGTGGTTGCAATATGTAAGGTCTGTATCAAGAATCATTTTTCTGATGCCGGTTTTGTAGCGAACTAATCTGGTTTAGTATTCCGTACTAAACTAACATTAGTAGGCATGGCATTCCGTTGTTAACTATTGTCAATCACCCACAAGGCCATATTCCTGGCCACAAGGTCAGTCCGTGGACATATCCCACACGAACTTTTGCCACCCATATATGATAGCATGTCATTTGGTCATGATTAATTCCAGTATACCCGAAGCGCTATATTTGAACTGATTCGACTGAAGTAGAATATTACTCTGTACCACGAATGGGCAGACTATAAGTGTGGGTCCTGACGTGGCACGCTCTTGTGTGTCCCAAGTGCTGGATGCTATGGATGCCAAGTACATTGAACAAAGAATATCACCGAATAAATGTCCTCTAATAAGCAACTTGCAATTCCCTGAAAAAATCATTGGACTTCCCCAAAATATCACCGATTTAAAACATGGGTTTCCCCAAATCACAGAATATGATGATAAATTCGACCACAAGATCCCAAATGGAAAATGGTGAAGAGGTCTTTAGGCCATCAGAGCATAGCGGGAGATGCCACATGTAACCATCGCTTTCTAGCTGCAAAGTGGAAGTGTAACAACAAGAACCAGAAGAAACAAACTGAGTGAAAAATAACTGAGATCAAAGAACTGGAAGATACACAAGCAAGAGTTCAACATATTCATTATTAAGATCAGCAACCGGCTCAATATACCTGAAGACCATAAATCCGAAGACAAAAACAATGTCGAGAAAATAGAAAAATGTCAAGTTACTGTGCACCAAAACCAGTGTAAATTTTGTGGCACCACAAAGGGAACTGATAAAGCATGATAAAAGCAAAGCAATCAACAATATAAAGAAATAAGAGAGAAAACCTAGCAGGTCAAAAAGGAGGAGCAAAAACGGACCTTTAAATGAGGTTATTAATGCCCTATACAAAATCACAAATGAACTAATTGCTCAAAAATAAAAAGTGACCATCTGTAAAAGATATATCATGTAAGGTCTATGGAGCAAATGAGTTAAAATATTCGAAGCAGTGTTGAATAGAAATGAACCTTAAGAGCCTTTGAGAGCACAGTACAGAAAGCAGAACTCAAAACAAATACGAGTAAAAGTGAGTAAAGCCATATTTTAAAAAAAATCATACCAGGTACCATGAATCGGTTGCATAATGCCAGAGGTACTCAAGGAGGACACAAAATATGCTACAAGTGTCCTAAAGAATTATGACAGCTGGAGTGGTATCTCGCTGCTATATGTCCATAGATTGTCTTTGAGGTATTACTAAAGAGGGTTAACAAAATTTTACACGTGCAATTGAGACAGGAACTGAGGCTGTGTTGATAAAAACTATGCGTTGGAAACACAACAGAACCAAGCCTGTAAAGGAAAGCACCTCTGTATGAACTTTATAGCCTTCTAAACCGCCTTTGATAGTACCCACTAGGACTAAAGTGAAATATAGTATGAGGCAAGGCTGCACAATTTCATCCATTCCATCCCTAGTTGCTATCGGCTTGGTGGCATTGTCCTACCATTCTCCATGCACTACTAAATGCCCGATAAGACATGAAGTTTCAGCCAATACAGAAATAAGCTAAGCATAAAAATTAGCACCGAGAAAACAAAATGGATGCAGCCAAATACACCACATACCAAACATGGACGGGTTAGAAATTGGAAAGAGTGACAAACCTCAACTATCTAGTTGGTACTGTCAGCACAGATGATGCAACCAATAAAAATCAGAAATGTAAGTAACATAAGGCAAGTCTTTTTCCACAGACAAAGGCCCACCTGCAACTCAATTTACAACGGCAATTGGATTTCTATCTTGCTATTTAGGGCTAATTTCCAAGTGTTACCAGGAGATTCACAAATTATCAACGCTATACCACTGATGCTTAAGGATCTTTAGAATCTTCTAGTCCAATAACACTTTGCACAAAGGCTTTTTACAACTGATCATCTCCACTTGTATCATACAGAGATAGATTGTTCGTGTGGTCAAGATGTCACCCATAAACAACAACAAAAATCCTTGTGACGGGCATGCAGGTAAATACCAATATAAATAATGTGTAGTAATACAATATTATATAATAGTAATAAAATAATAAGTAAATGCCAATACGGAAGATAAATAAACAAGGCAGATAAAGTCGAAAGTGAATAAAAGAAACTAGGTGTTGCATTAGCAGGCTCAAAAAAAGCCATTTAAAAATGGTGCTTGATAAAATAAACCTGTGTCAGCCTTACAATGTGCAGTTGGGAAAGAGGAGCATGCAAGTAATGTGGTGAAGAAAGTAATCAAAATTTTGGACACTATCATCTGCATGAACCATGTAACCACACTTTTTAAGTACAGTACATAAATAATTACATATTATACAGGGTATCACTTGTTTGTAGCCTGGTCACTGCCAATATAACAAAGTCTTAGAGTCTCAAAATTTTACTAGTCTTGAAAAAGATCAGGGAAAACCTAACAGTAAGCATTCAATACCATAGTAATATCACAGCTACATTCATTTTGAATTTTACAATCTCTATAGTAATAATATCTCCCCCTCGTGTTCAGACTACATCACTACCACTTATTTTGGGCTATTGCACATGTCATCCTGTTATATAACTACTAACCACCGGTTGCTTCTACTCATCCACCACTGGCATATCTTCCTATCTATCTGAAACTAAGCTCTGCTACTATTCACACAGCAATATGTGAATAACTGCAACTGTACAATGAAAATCTCTAATTCAACCATCTCACTTATCCTGGCCCTGACTATACCCAACTGACCAAATTAAGTTTGTCACTAAAATAACCATGTATGCAGGTATTTACGAGTTATTGAAAAGTAATGGCAGTAAGATTCCCTTTGATTTCTGCCAACAAATGCACCAAGATAAGAAGCTAGGGAATAACAGTACATAACATACGTTTTTTAATAAAAAATCTTAAGCCCTGACAAAGCACCACCACAATAAACAAAGATAAGACACTTGCAGCAACTTGGTGTACAACTACAAGTCAAATAAATCAAATTAGTTAACATACAGTAATTGACTAGAAAAGAAGTGTTCAGATAGTCAAACAAGCAGGTGCACCTTCAATTTTGAATCACAAAGGAACAAATGGTGTTCCATATACTTGCTTAAATCATACTTACAAACACATGAAGATTTCCTTCTTTTGGACCCTTAGTATGGTTTGCAAGTAGTACGTTGACCCACTTTAATAACTTCCCTATGAAAATTACAGAATGTAAATCACGCACAAAAAACTAAAACTAAAAATTCACATTAAATCAACCCGGTAACAACAAATGGCATCTCACTTATAACTGATAACTATCCGACTTCAATTTGTAAGGAAATCTCATAACTAAGACTGGTTTTATTATTCACTAGGTCCAAAAGCTGTATCGAGACATTAATAAGCAGGAATAACGCTTATTTAGAATATACTTTAGGTTCTTAAAATTAAATCCATCTACACTTTCTACCAAAACGTGCCTTTTACAAGACGGCCAAATGTAAAATACAGGTCATACAGGTGAACATTGAAACAAACTGCGAGTACGACTGCAAACACGTGACAGACAAACCACAAGAGTACAAACACAGCAAAAGAATCTTTTGTCACTATGACAGGTCTTAAATCTTTATACACTTTTTTCCCTTTTCTCCTTCCACATCTGTTACACGTTTTTTCCTGAGGAATAGTTATACGCTTTTCTGAAACAAGACTTTTTGCTAATCATTTCTGCTACAAATCTCTATTTTTAAAGTCTATCTGCAAACACGATTTTTCACAGTAGATGTGTCATATACACACAATCTCACTGAGCATAGGAATATTATTGCTTCACTGACTGCTTTGTACTGAACGTTCTGGGGTATTGTCCAGAGTGGACAGGTCGTCCAGGACGTATGGATGAATGCCAACCCTAATCATATGTTCTAGTACAAAAATAGTAATGTCCTGTAATAAATTAGCTACTTGCATCGGAAAGATATTATTATAACTATTCCTCTTAAATAAGTTAAATAATATATTGTTTTGGCCTGATGATCAGGTGTTCCATAGTGTAACGATGGTGAAAATATGGTAGCAGTATGATAGAATATTGTGTATTTATATCACCATGTGTAATGCAATCAATGCATGCAAAACCTAAACAAATAATTAAAAAACCTAGGTAAAACAAGTTCTTGAAGTACAATTTATTTATTGGCATTTTTACGTCACAGTACACCAGTATGCAAAGCAGTCTCAGTGAGATGCATGATGCTGCATCTTGGTGACTACTTTGATTATATGTGACAACTTAGATTTATTTATTTAGTTGGTTGACAAAGCACAACTTACACTTGGTTTAACTCCAAGTTAGTTCCAATAATAAAGCCAAGACAGCCTCAACCAGTTACAATTAGGTTGAGGGAAAAGGCATCAGAAGACAGATGGCCGTATTTGTAACTTTGGTATACAAAGAAGGCATTACTGAGAAAAATTCCAGCAAGTTCAAAAACACCAAAGTTGTGGAAGTCATAAATGTGGGTATGTACAGCTAAGGGAATTTTAGCTTCATTCCCATTCTGTTTAAAATTTCTACAAGTATTTGTTGTATTATGCAAATTATTATAATGAAAATTTGACGTAAGAGTCACGTGAATTGAGTAAAATGACTTGTTGAAACCACATGTTGATATTGAATAATTATCGGTGAGTTTTGCCTACAAAACTCGTCTATTTCGATAATTTTACATGGTGTCAGAAAGTTAAAACCTTGACAAAAGAGAAAGGACGACTACAGGAGTTCAGTTAACCGAAACATTGGATCTACTGCGTTGAGAAAACAAAGATAATCGCAAGTTTAGTCTTCAGTCAGTCTGTATAAAGCAAGTCAAAATGGCAATGAAGATCACTCCACCAGAAGGGTTTGACTTCAGGAAGCCCGAAGAGTGGGAGAAATGGATTCGAAGATACAACCGATTTCGAATAGCATCCGAACTGCACAAGAAATGCCAGGAGATCCAGGTAAACTCGTTAATTTACGCGATGGGACCTTCGGCCGATGATGTGTTGACAACCTTCGAGTTTGACGAAGGTGATGAAGTCAAGTTTGACATTGTGAAACAGAAATTTGACAATTATTTCAATGTACGACGTAATGTTATTTACGAAAGAGCCAAATTCAACCAAAGGAAACAAGGGTAAGACGAGTCATCATCACTGTATTGTTTAGCTGAGAACTGCGCGTATGGCACGCTCAAAGATGCGATGATAAGGGATAGGATCGCAATGGGTGTAAAGGGTGCGAAATTGAGTGAAAAGATGCAATTAGAGACAACATTGACTTTAAAAACTGCTGTGAAAATGTTCCGTGAGTGTGAGTCAATTAAAAAGCAGCAAGCCGTCATTCGTACTGACAACGCGCCTGGAAATGTTGATGCTCTAAAAGCCTCACACAAATTCCCTAGAAAACCACACACATCTAAACCACAAGCAAGCAATGTTCCTAGTCAGAAACAACAGCAAAAATCTAGTTGTCAACGTTGTGGAAAGACAGCTCATGTAAATAGAAAGGATTGCAAAGCCTTGAATGCCATTTGCCATAAATGTTCTCGCAAGGGACATTTTGCCAATGTTTGCAAAACACTCTCAAGCGTTAGTGAAGTAACTACTTATTGTGATGAGTCGTGTGCTAGTCTATTGCTAGGTGAGGTCCAGAGTGGAACCCACAGCAAGCAGTGGTGTGCGAAAGTGAATGTCAATGGTCATCTAGTGAATTTCAAGCTCGATAGTGGAGCCGACGTTTCTGCGATTCCAGAAGCTATATTCAGCCAAATAGCCCAACCACCTGCCTTAGTCAAAGCTGACAGAAAGTTATACGGTCCCTGTAAGACACTACTAGACTGTAAAGGCAAGTTCAGTGCAGTGCTACAACATGAAGAGAAGTCTTGTAATGATGAGATCTATGTCATAGCAAATCTAGAGAAGTCACTGCTTGGAAGAAACGCATGCCAGCAGCTGGAGATGATTTCTGGAGTAGATGTAGTAGCACAAAACATCAACAATGATTATCAGTCTCTATATCCAAAGTTGTTTGATGGACTGGGTTGCATCGAAGGAGAGTATGAAATTACATGTAAGGTTGATGAAACAGTCAAACCATTTAACCTCATCGCACCCAGACGAATCCCCATGCCATTATTACCCAAGGTTAACGAGGAAATTGCCCGGATGGAAAGTCTTGGAGTGATTGAACGCGTTGAACAACCAACCAAGTGGTGTTCGCCGATAGTTGTTGTTCCGAAAAGGAATGGAACGGTCAGAATCTGTGGCGATTTTGTCTAGTTACAGAAAGCAGTACAAAGGGAGGTATACCAAATGCCAACCACAGAGGAAACCTTGGCTAAGTTAGCCGGAAAGCTGCACGCTGTTGACCACATTCATAACTCTTTGGGGGAGGTACTGTTTCACCAGGCTTCCCTTCGGGATATCGTCAGACCCTGAGCACTTCCAGAAGATAATGAGCAGAGTGCTAGAAGGCCTGCCAGGTCAGGTGTGCCAGGTAGACGACATACTGGTCTTCGGCGAGAATCAGGAACAGCATGATGAGAGGTTAAAGGCGGGGTTGAACAGACTTCAGTAGAAAAATGTCACACTCAACGCTGAAAAATGCAAGTTCAGCCAAGCAAAAGTTTATTTCCTGGGTCACATAGTGGGTAAGGATGGCATTGAAGTTGATCCTGCCGAAGTGGAAGCCATCTCAGAGATGAAAGCTCCTACAGACGTGCCACAACTGAGAAGATTTCTGGGAGTAGTCACCCAAGTTGGTAGATATATTGAGAATCTAGCAGATTTAACACAACCGTTAAGAGGCGTACTAAATAAGAACAGTGCCTGGCTGTGGGGCAAGGCTCAACAGCAAGCATTTGACAAGATAAAGCAAACCCTCAGTAGACCACCAGCACTTGCAATCTATGATTCATCCAAAGAGACAAAGGTTGCATCTGATGCGTCATCATTTGGACTTGGAGAAGTCCTTTTGCAGTCTGACATAGATGGAAGCTGGAAACATGTGGCATACATATCTCGATCTATGACCGAAACGGAGCAACGATACGCTCAAGTGGAAAAAGAGGCGCTAGCTGTCGCACGGGCTTGCGAAAGGCTCTCAGATTACCTTATTGGTAAGACATTTCACAATGAAACTGATCATAAACCTCTTGTGTCTCTTCTAGGGTACAAGAACTTGAATGAGCTACCGCCAAGGATCCAGAGGTTGCGTATGAGGTTACTCAGGTTCAAGTATACCATATCACATGTTCCTGGTAAGTCACTCATTGTTGCTGATACGTGCGCCCATTAATCATGAACATGATGAGAAACAAACAGTAGAGATTGAATTGTATGTGGACAGTGTTCTGAGTGAGATACCAGCTAGTGACAAACGACTCAACGAGATAAGAGAGCGGCACAGAGAGGATGCAATGTCTAGACAGATTGTGTCATACTGTAGAGATGGTTGGCCAGACAGGTCAAGTTTCCCCGAAGCACTGAAAGCATACTGGCCTAAGAGAAATGAGATTACCTTAGTTAAAGGTATTCTGTTGAAAGGGTGCCGCATAATAATTCCTCCAGTAATGCGCCTAGAAATCCTTGATCGTTTACATGAGGGCCATCAAGGTATTACCAAGTGTCGTGCTCGAGCTAAAGCATCGGTCTGGTGGCCCGGATTGAGTAAGCAGATAGAAGACGTGGCACATGGATGTCGCAGAACACCAAAATGTAATCACCGAACCACTGATACCATCAGTCACCCCTGAAAGGCCATGGCAAATCATAGCAATGGATTTGTTCTACTTGAAAGGCCACACATACCTGGTAGTTATAGACTATTTCAGCCGCTATGTGGAAGTTGAACTGCTTATATCATTACAAACGTCGCATGATGTTATACAAGCACTTAAATCCATATTCGCTCGTCATGGAATACCGGAAACTGTGAGATCCGACAATGGTCCACAATTCGACTCAGCTAAGTTCTTGAAGTTTGCAAAGGACTGGGGCTTTCAAAGCATCACTAGCAGCCCTAAGTATGTTCAATCGAACGGAGAAGCCGAAAGGGCAGTTCAAACCGTAAAGAAACTTCTCAAGAAAGAAGATGATCCTGCAAAAGCTTTGTTGTCATATCGCTCTACTAAGCTGGAGAATGGATATAGCCCCTCAGAACTCCTGTTTGGACGTAACCTTAGAACCAGGATTCCAGTTGCTGAATCAGAGCTTGAACCAAAATGGCAAGGTGTGACAAAGTTCAGAGAAGAAGAAGAAGCTAGGAAACAGGTACAAAAGATTCACTTTGATAATCATCATGCTGCAAAGAAAATGCCAGAGATTGCCTCGGGAACATCAGTATGGGTCCGTGACCTCAAAATTCCGGCTGTGGTAACAAAAACAGCAGATAGGTTTCGTTCCTACATTGTGCAAATTCCAAAGGGATCTGTCAGAAGAAACAGAAAGGTCCTCGCTACTTTCTCATCGAAACCAGCAGAACCGCAGAAAGAAGAGAAAAATGAAGTTCCTATCAACACTACAAAGTCAGGTCGTGTTAGCCGACCACCCCAACGTTTGGACTTATGGAGAAACGTTGTATTTTGACAAACAGACATTTAAAGACTGTGTTTTTGTTTATTTCAAAAGAGTTATTATAGTCACTGTCCCAGTAATGTGTTTTTTTTTAAATGGAGAAAGAAAGGGAGATGTTGTATTATGCAAATTATTATAATGAAAATTTGACGTAAGAGTCACGTGATTTTGAGTAAAATTACTTGTTGAAACCACATGTTGATATTGAATATTTATCAGTGAGTTTTGCCTACAAAACTCGTCTATTTCGATAATTTTACAGTATTTTTATATACATAATAACTCTTATCTCTCAGAAAGATCTATCCATACGTTTCTAGGTACCAACCAAATTTTTGCCTAGAAACCCATAACAAAGTTGTTTCTGATAGAGTTTATGCATAGGAAAATTCAAAGTACTATTGAAACAAAATGTTAATGTTCAAACTAACACTTAATCTTAATGTTTCTTTAAGTTAATAGAAACAAAAAGAAGTTTATGTAAATCATCTGATTTGACTGAGTACATATCAAAATAGCAAATTATACCATAATAATGATATTAAGCATTTCCTACCAAGCCTGAAAATTGTATCCTTGTAGAAATCCTTTACAATTACATTTTCTGGACTACTTTCTGGAACTACTGTGATACGAACTAACCCAGCACTTTGGCAAGGAAATGTAGAAACAATGAATAAGTGGCCTTCAGTCCTGCAGGCATAGTCAAATGTACCACGTTTCCCACAAAACGCATTCACCAAACTGCTCTGGAGACATAGCTGGGCTAAAAAATACAAAATGAATTTTGGGCTATATATTTTTAGTGTTTTTACTGTATCAATAACCATTACTTTCATATTCAAGTTACAGTACTACAACCTTTCTATATAAGAATATTCATTAAATTAAATATTGCAGACAACTTTTTTAGAAATATTTGCTACTGTATATTAAGAAATGACAATACCAAATTAAAAACCTCTGAGTATTTGAAGGGTTTATTCAAATACTGAAGGATATTTGATATTTGAAGGATTTTATTTGAAAATAATATTTTGCAAGTCTATCTTCATTGGCATTGGTATTGGGCAAGCTTAAGATAGTTATTTTATAAAGTCTTCTCAAAAAGTGAATTTACTGTTTGTTCTTGAAGTAGTAGTAGTAGTAGTAGTAGTAGTAGTAGTAGTAGTAGTAGTAGCAGTAGTAGTAGTAGTAGTAGCAGTAGTAGTAATAGTAGTAGTAGTAGTAGTAGTAGCAGTAGTAGTAATAGTAGTAGTAGTAGTAGTAGCAATAGTAGTAGTAGTAGTAGCAGTAGTAGTAATAGTAGTAGTAGTAGTAGTAGTAGCAGTAGTAGTAATAGTAGTAGTAATAGTAGTAGCAATAGTAGTAGTAACAATAGTAGTAGTAGCAGTAGTAGTAATAGTAGTAGTAGCAATAGTAGTAGTAGTAGCAATAGTAGTAGTAGCAGTAGTAGTAGTAGTAGTAGTAGTAGTAGTAGTAGTAGTAGTAGTAGTAGTAGTAGTAGTAGCAGTAGTAGTAGTAGTAGTAGTAGTAGTAGTAGTAGTGGTGTTCTAAATGTTTGCATCAGGTTGCCACTCCACAACATCGCCAACCATTTAGGGTGTGACAACACATTTATTTCATTCTCTAACCCTTTAATGGGTCCATTTATTCAAAGAGCTGACACCATCTGCATGAATACTTACTGGATATCACTTTCCTTTGCATGGTGTATCATTGGCAATATGCTAACCATGCTTTCTTGATATTTTCCTTTCCGAAATATCAAAATATCTTAATTTGTTCCTTGCTTACTGGGTAAAATGTTATCTATCTATCTAAACAGTCTTTCATGTTGCCACTGAAATACATTAGTACATTATTTCAACATTACATATTATAACCCCAATACGCCACCCTACCAATATTGTTTTTGCAAAGGGATTGCAAATGGCATGGTATTAACTCTATGTCCTGAATAGCAGCCATGACAAAACAATAGAAAGCATTCTCTCTTTGGGTCATCAGTTCTTCTCTTCCTACTGTGTTTTGAGCCAATCCTAAGCTGCTGTAGGAATCAACCTATTAGTTTGGGCAGTTTAACAGCAGGAAGAAAAGTTTTTATAAGTTTAAATGCTGATAAAATCTAGGGCTGTACCAAAGCTCAACATTTTAACCTTAAGTAGGTTAACTTTTGAGCTTTCAAAGCTAGTAATCAGATTTCCAGAAATTGTTCTTCCACACAGTAAAAGCTGTTACTATGATTTCCATGATATCAACTTTTAAACTCATTTAGGGGCAAATTCAAAAGCAAGATATAAGAAAATAAAATGATTATTTAATATCAGCTCTGTTTGATTAAATAGATTACAGCTTTTCATTGGCTTTCTTGAGTAGTTAAAAAGTTAAATTCATTTAAAATTTTTCACCCATTGTTAGACCTTTAAAGAAAGAATAAGACCAGATGAAGAGCTTAAGTTATTTGTTAAAATTAACCAACCCATTGACTGGTGCAAGCTAATATTACTGGTTCACAAGCTAATAGGAATCAATTTGATCCAGTTAAATAAGAATATATAAAGAGAATATTATGAACTGCAGTATAATTGAAACATTAGCATTACTTTGGAATAACTGTAAAATTACAGCTAAAACTGATGACAACTCTGGATATTGACCATTGCCTCTAGACCAAGAACCTCAATAACTTTGCATGTTAACCACACAATTTGGATGATACTAACCAACACCTTGTCCTTTGGTTTATCTTCACCACTCACAACTTTTACAAAATGTCTGGAAAACATAGTTGATTGAGAAACAAGTGTGGTGAAAAGCATGGATCATATTCTTATTTTATAAATGGTAAGCAGAGGAATGGTGAAAATTTAACAAATGCTATGAAGAAACTAGCCAATAATTAATTGACACAAGTGGCTGGAATTGTTTCAATGGTCATCCACTGCCCTCCTGACATGCCTTTATATGCTCCACTGTCACTTCCCCCTCAGCCTCTGTGACAAGTTCTCTAACTACAGGATACCCAAGGACCTCCACATCATCAGTATGATGCTTCCATGATCATCATAACCAACCAACCACCTCATATCCAACATATACCTTATAATTTCATCCACCTCAAAATTTTTAGTAGATATTGCCCCAGTCACTTTTCCTCTCTTCCACTGAGTTGTACACCATGCATTTGGACATTTAACCCACACTTCCAACCTCCCTCTTCCACCCTTATTTCTCTCTGCTTCCCTAGTGACCCTTCTGTTGTGACCAATCAGTACCTCAATGGAGAGGGATAGCTGTGGGGCTGTCCTTTTATCCTGCCATTCCTCAGTGTCATGTTATAACAGAATAAAATTCAATAAGACTCACTACCCCCTCTCCACATCTCTTTGGCTGGCTAAACTATCTGATGTTTTCTTTCAATAATCCCATTTCCTGATTGCCAGTGGGCTTTTTGAAAATACCTCTAGATATTCCATTTGGGCAAGAAATTTTTCACTTGCTTTGACCAAAACACTTGTTGACCATCAGAACATCCTTTACTGGTTTCCTACCAAAAAATAACTCCTCCAGAACACTAGTAACTGTGCCAAGTCACTGTAAATTATTCTCCATAATGCTAGTTGCCCTTGTCCACAATCAGTCATGATCAGAAACATTTGCTGATGGTTGTGGGTCACA
Organism: Morbakka virulenta; assembly: GCA_003991215.1. Classification (NCBI taxonomy): domain Eukaryota; kingdom Metazoa; phylum Cnidaria; class Cubozoa; order Carybdeida; family Carukiidae; genus Morbakka; species Morbakka virulenta. The sequence continues at coordinate 609,528 of RDPX01000018.1, read as the reverse complement.
CCAATAGCTAAACATGTCCAATTTATATCAACATGATGAACCTCAACAGGTGTATGCTGTGATGACACAGGATCACACTGCACCCCACTGTTTTCCAATCTGCTTTGTCTTTTCCCTGGCCACAGTCTATTCAAATGCCCTAGCTAAATATGGGGTAGTTTCAATTCCTTCATGGTGTCACTGACAGATGTGTCTCACATCAACTCTGCTTTGACAAACCACTACAAATCCCTCCACATCTCCTTTTTCCGAAGGCACTAAAACCACCAACAGTGTAGTGTCCAAACTCCTTAACTAGCCCCCCAAAGAAACCTAACTACATTTTAATTACCATTTCCACAGGATCTTTAGTCTTCACACTCTTATCTTTTTTCATTATTATCTTATCCATCCTATAATTGTGGCAGAATCATCTCTTAGTTCAATTTCAATAAATACTTAAATACCTAAAACAGAGGACTGAACACTAAATTTAAGTTTCTTAGAACACATAGGGTTTGTTGATGAACATTGGGTACATAGGCAACACCATATACATTAGTTTGTCTTATACATGTAGTACATGGAAGAGGTATAATGCATGTCTTTTTGGTTTGGGTTACAGAGCTGTATTGTGGAGACTAGGAGCTGGAAGGCTACTTTCTTGTATGAGTCTGAAAAGATAACACAAATGTACTGTTCTCTAGCAACTGGTAACATATGTAAATAATGGTTTGTTGCCACTATAAGATTCCTTCTGGATCTTATTATTTTATTCAATCTGAAATTTTCTACTATAATAGTGTTCTTCTTTAATGGCAAAGGATCATTATACCACAATGACTATGTCTTAAAGTGAAGCAAATCTTACACCACAACCTCCTTGGGATAGACAGTACCAAACCAAAGGCATGACAATCAATATTTTGGCCAGGCATCAATACTGGCATTGCCAATCTTGTATGTAATTGTTCCACATGTCTTTTATCTGTGTAATCCTTTCTGAATGAATGATTCCTCTTATCAAGATTGTCAAGACAATTTTATCATCATAATAGAAATGCTTATCAGCCGGTGAGGTACATAAAAGCTTGACACTTTGATGGTATTGGCATACACAGTGTATCCCACTACTACAAACAGTAACAGACTATATAGACTGCATTTCACACAACATGCTAAAACCAACTTTATCATCCAGATCCTTTTGAACTCAAGGTAAAGTTCCTTTACATGAACAAGAATGACAGACTTTTGTTTGTGAACGTTTTGACCATTGACATTCACAGATACAAAACCTTTTTTCCCTAGACATGGCCTGGTAAAATTATCTGACTCATAAATTTAAAGGGCACTGTTCTTCGTTCTATCTACAAATGTTCATACTTTTCTTATGTCTGGTTTTGCAAGTAGTCTCCTTTCACTTTTCGTTTCTTGAGCCTTCCTAAATGAGTGGTCAGAAACCTTAAATTCACTACATGTTCTCTCGATGGATCAGCTATCAGGTGTCAAAGTTATCATTTGAATTTGTTCTTGTCTGGAGATGATTGGCATCTTTTCTTTTTGTACTGATACCAACAGAAATGACCCATTCCAATGTCAATTTCATTTGACTGTTTTTGTTATTGTAATGATTTTGGTAATTAATTTGATAACCACTTAGTTTGTTGTCACATTTTATCATGATCAGTTAATAGATGGTTTTGTTAACTTAAGACCAAATCATGGCAGTAAACTACATTTATTCTATTCATTTGTTAGTACAATTTAATCAGCAACCTTAGTCATAAATAAAGTACTTTGTCATGAGCAGTGTGATGCAAATCCTAGCACATCAGGAGCTTCAAAGGCATGGATTCACTGGTGTTGTACCTTCGATAATTTCCTTGCAGTGTTACTGGACAATTCTTACCAACTTTACTTAACCATCTGTCTTTCAGAATATCATGGGGTGCCTAAAGTACGAATCTGCTATGGATGTACTTCAAAATCAACAAACAAGATCTATACTTCACATATTTCTGCAACTCGGTGTCAACAGTCCAAAGCCAGAATATTTCTTAGAAGCACTAAAGCCAAGCAGTTAGAACTGTAACTTACACTCAGTCACCTCTGTAAAATATTACAAAGAATATATTTGATACAAATTCATAACTGGGTTACCATCAAACCAAATTCAACAACAACTTCTGGAGGATACAACTCTTGATTTAAAGAGAGCATCTGACCTTGCTAGAGCACTCAACTCTGGTATGTAAAATTCCGAAGGCTATTTGGATCCTTCACCAAACACTGCTGCAAACTTGTTGCCTGAAAGTAATAACCATGATTTATTACACTCTGATTCTAACCCATTAGCCTCAACCCAAACAAGTGACAAAAATGTTCTGACTTTATTCTAGGCCTTGATTTCCAAACCCAACATGACAGTGTTACATTCAAGTAAAGAGGTACAAGACCCCCTTTGTCTGTGTACAGCTAAAGTACACTGAACATAGATTCCCTTTAAACCAGTTGGAAACCTCAGAACTCACTGTCATCCAGTTGTTACTTAATCTGGATGTAGAAGCAAAGAAGACATAATATTCATTAGTCTAGAAGTGAATGGACTACTGAAAGAAGGTGTTATTGAGCACAGTCAGTTAATGTGGCATGCTCAAGTAGTAGTCAAAAAAGTTGAAAACCATAAGCAATATATTCATTCAGCTTTACACATTTCCTGTACCCTCACTCAATGACACTGTTAATGGAATTTCCCAGTACAGGGTTTTCAGTACCTTAGATCTTTGAAGTGTATACTGCTGAATACCACAGATAGATGAAGAAAAACCATACACTGCCTTTGAAGCTAAAGATGAATTTCACCAGTTAACTCATTTACCTTGGAACTACCAATGGTATGGCATGCTTCCAGAGAGAAACAGTACAGTTTGTCAAAAAGCACAATCTCAAAGCAGTTTTCCCTACCATGACAGCATAGCCATCTATGGTAAAGATCAAGGAGAATACGATGCCAACCTCAAAAGTTTAATGAAAGCTGCTTGAAAAGTTAATCTTAAATTTAATGAAATGAAAGCAAGTGTGTTCTCTAAAAAACAGCCTCATTTACTTGGTTTTGTCATTGATGATGGCGAGAATGTCTTTCAACAGATGTTTGGGACACTTCTCTAGTTATTTGCAATGGGTGCCAAATTTCTTTGGCAAAATTAAACCCATTATTAACTATAAATCATTTCCATTGTAACCAAAAACTGGTCAGGTATTTTGGAATCTAAAAAAGATCATCACTAAAGCACTTGTCTTCATTACTGATGATACTCCCTTTGTGGTTGACACAGATGCCTCCAATGTAGCCTTGGCAGCTACTTTAAACCAGGGGAGGGGCCTGTAGCCTTCTTCTCGTGCAGTTTGCAAAGATGTGATTTGAAGCACCTAGCCAGAGAGAAAGAAGCTAAAGCAACCATCAAAGCCTTATGACATTGGCAGGATTTTCTTACTGTACTGTTTCATGCTTACAACTGGCCAAATGCTTCATATATGATGTAGGATATTTATCAAGTCATGAGTCATTAGCATTCTAGGAGCTCAGAAAAACCATATGACTCAACACATGAAAAAGATCTTACACAAATGCCTTCCATTGAGTCTGCAAAGTCAAGAATATTAAATGTTGTTTACCTTATCTTGAACTGCACGTGCTGCAACTATTCACAACTCTCTCTGCAAGCTTCATGACTCACTATGTCATTCTGGTATAACTGGGCTTTGGCATTTTGTTAGATCAAACAATTTACCACTTTCCTTGGATGAAGGTAAAAAGACAGTTAGCTTCTATTATATCTGTTGTGAGAGTAAACCAAAGTTCTACCCACCTAATCAAAGCTGCATAGCCATATTAAAGGTAAAACATTGACTTCAAGGGTTTATTGCCAAATAACAACAAGAGCAATTTTTTCAATGTCATTGATTAATATTCTTAATTTCTGTTCATCTTTCCATGGCTGATGTATCAACTCAGACTATTATAAAAAGTCTTGCAACATTGATTTCTCTTTTTATCATGCTGGCCTATGTACACTCAGACAAAGGTTTCTCATTCATGGGTCAAAAGATATTTTAACCAGCAAAGCTGTAGCTATGACTAGTACCACAGGTTACAATCCTGCAGGCAATTGTCAAATTGAGAGGTATAATGGTACAATTTGAAAACCTCTTGCTATCTGCTTGAAGTCCAAGGCTCTTCCAAATGAATACTGGTAGGAAGTTCTTCCCAAAATAATTGCACTCACTTTGCTCTCTCTTCTGTACTGCTACAAACAAAACACATCAAGAATGTTTGCTGGGGTTCCTTCATCATTCCTCAATAGGCAGCTCCATCCCTTCATGGATGACTTCATGGTTGACATATATCAACTTGTCAAAATCCAACAGATAATGGATTTTGGCCAGAGGTTGTATCACCCAATTCCTTAATGAAGTCAATATCTGGTGTCGTGGGCCAACATGGCTTCAAACAGATTAGAATCCTGATCAACTTGGAGTGGTGATTCTCTTTCAAAGAATATTGGAGATGCTCTAATGTCAGAATCAAAAGAACCTAAAATTTATTTCATGAAATTTGATTTTTGATTGGGGAGGGTTTGGCTGATGGCATGCAAAAGGTCAATGAAAAGACTGTAGCAGTGAACCTGTTGTCACCATTGGAAGTTCCATCAAAGAATTACTAACTAAAATCAAAGCCACTATGAATAACAGCATACACAAACAGAATCATCAAAAACAGCAGAAAAAATGAGAAGAAACATCATAGATGGGCTCACAGCTATGAATTAAATAAAGCTTGAAAGTAATGGATACAGCACATACAGTATGACATGGCAAAGAAGATTACTGAAAATAGCAAGGAAAGGTCAACTTGATTGACACACTTGGATTACAACTGGATGAAGAGGAAATTATCAAATGCGCTGATAGATTTTGAAATGCTTAATACATGCAAAAAGAAATGAAGAAACCCATGCTTCTACCAAGAAAAAATCATTGGACCATGTTATTAATCAAAGAATTCCACCATAGATTACTCCATCCAGGTGCCTCACACAAACTTTCCCAGATAAGAAATACATATTGGATAACTCAAGGAAGATCAACTGTCAAGGTTGTAATCAATCAATAGCACCATGGTAGACCATACAAAGCTGAACCCTTCACTTATACTGGATTAGGTTAACAAAGAAGAAATGATTCTAAGAGCTGAGAGAAAGAAATGAGAAAGATGTTTGTATATTGGAAACTGCATTTATTACATATTCTCCTCAGTTCTTAAAGTAGTTTGTTCATAGTTAAATACAATCTTGTTCAAGTTCAACACAACTCTGATCTGAAAAGTCACATATATCTTCAAAAATCTAGAGAATATACTGAGTATAACAATTATAGCTAAATATAGTAAGTATGGTCCACATTTGCTTACATCATAGTGAGCCTTACTACTTTTTTGTGAAACACACTTCCTCAGTTTGCAATGTGACTCTGACACAATGACTGTCCCTGGTCCTGTTCAAATTCAAATGTAGCCTTTGGGCAATAAAGCTGAAATTTTCAGGATTATGTTTTCTCGTGGAAAGGTTCAAATGGTAGAAATTTCAACAAAATCTAAGACCCCACCCATGAGAACTTTCAATTTTTTTTGTGATTTAGTATGGAATGGCCCTAAATATTAATTTGCTAGAATGAACTATTACATTCTCAAGTACTTCATTGATAAACGTGAAACACATTATTTAACTGTTAACACTATTCCTCATGTTCTACCATAGCAATACTGACCATCAAACTGATTTTCTCTGCTCTCAACAAAGGACTAACAGTTAGCATTGTCCTGGGTATTTAATATTTGTAATAGCCTTCCATACCAATTTTACTTCTTTGTTGAAGTCTAATTTTCAACTGCAATTGTGGAACCATGATTAGAAAATTAACTTGATACAATAAACAATGTCCATGTCTAGGATGTTTAGGTAGACATGATATAAAAAAATGGCATATAACCTCCTGTGCAGGAGGCAAGAACTACATTGATTTGTACCAATAATGCAATTCAATGATCAAATATTTCCATACATAAAATATACAGCAAACATGACCAAGATTTAATGTTAATAGAATGAAATAGATATTTCCTTGAGGTCCCAGGTCAGTTTAGCAAATTCTCTTAAAATTCATATTGCAATTGTTGTTGGCAACGTTTTAGCTCAACCAAAATACTAATGGTAAACAACATGAACAAAACATTATTAGTTGAAATCAACCATTTAAATAAATTTCTAAATTATGGGTGTATTAAAATCTACCTTCATCTGTGGCCAATAACATCAATAACAAATATCATGCTCTTTTCTTCTTATACCTCAAGAAATGACCATGATTTCAAAAAACAACTTTCAATTCTAAATGAAATAAAATATCATGGTACTATTTCAAAGCTCTTTAAATCCTAAGCTCAATATGGTACTTTGAAGAAATGAATCCAATTTGAAAACGTGTCAGTTACATGTAAATTCAAATACTGACTGAAATGGAATTTGACATGGTATACCTGCAGCACTATGGTGCATTTCAATAATGACAGGTTTCATTATAATTAATCAATTGTCCCCCCATGCTAAATAAAATTTTGACAGGGTAAACTATGAGGTTGCTGCAATGACAGTGGGCCTTCCTTAAGGCTAGCTAGTGCCAAACGGTAAGGCTTCATGAATGGCTCAAATGCATACCAAGTCAGGCTCAGGTCTATGTTTCACCTCATTCCTATATTCACGGCCATGCCCATTTAGGCTCCCTCCTTAGATTCTAAATGGTATTTAAGTCTTTCAATGAGTACACTAATACTTTTCCGTTTTACTCTTTCCCTCGTATCAAAATTACAAGTTACTTTGAAAGGGTGGTCTTTCAACGCATACTGCAAAAACTTCTTACTCGATGGCCCTCGAAATGACAGGAATTCCGTATTAAACATTATATCAAACACCAATGTGATAATACTCCTCCGAATAGCAGTATTATCTGTTGACTTGGTGGAATATATCGTTGCAATAGTAAGTTTAGTTTGTACTTACAATACAGCGACTTGAGAATTCAAGAAATCCATGTCAAAACTAATTTTATCTACTGGGCTTGCAAAAAAAATTGATATTAACACTTCCAATGTTTAGTATGACAGCAAGTTGTCTTGGGTCTGCAAAATTGTTGTTAAGTGGCTCCCAATAAACACTGAACCGAGTTCGTTCTGACAAAAAATGTTAGTCATGGACCTATGCAATAAATTTATTATAACTTTCTCTATATTAAGTTGTTGGGGATTCCTTCAAGCCCCTCGCATGTCAACAAGGGTAGCTTTTTGACTGCTACTATATGTACAAAACAGTTAATTCCCTTACCAATAACTAATGCAGCGAACAAGTAATTCATATCTTTTCCCTGCTTGGGCAGTGCTAACTTGGGAAGTCACAACTTGGCAAGTAATTATCCACAGCGAGCAATACAGTGAAGGCCTAACACATGCTGACCTTATCCAAAGGTATGGCTCTGTGTTTGTTATACTTGCAGAAGGCGTTTTAATTCACAAGAGTAGTTGCTTTCTGCTTCATTCGTTTTATTAAAATAACAGCACAGGTGTCAGAATACACAAAATGCACAAACGGTTGTCACCATGTGATGAATGCTGCACCACATGCTTTCCCAGCGACGTCAATCATAACAAATTTCCCTTGCTGAAAAACAGAAAAAGTCGAAGGAAAGACAGAAAAATCCCATAATATGTGCAATATTTGAAAACAAAAAGTCCCAATGTTTGTGAAATTTATTTGGAGAGTTCAAATGAAATAAAGGTAGAGAAAGTAACGTTAGGAATTTTTCTGGCTACTGATTTTATTCCCCTTGATATAATCACGCAGTTTGGAACGTGTTGCCATGCTTTTTACAAACCACAGTCTGTGGCGTCTAAGTACCTTTTGACACAGGTTGGTTATCATGCAAACTTTTTGGGTAGGTTTTGCGTATTTGACTCGTTCTCAGACAGTGGGTCGGGGCTACTTTTTGCTGTTTTTGCGCCAAAAAAACCCCGACGCACGTGCATTTGCCAGAAGAAAAACTGTCCGATTCGTTTATTTTGCATGATTTCGGAATTGCACATCAATTTCTAAGGTAACAATCATCTAATCATTTTGTTGTTTTTAGAGAATTTAGAGGAGAATGCAGTCATTCAATAACAACGTTTTCTTGAATAGGTTACCAGCATGCTGTCTTTCTACGTCATGATTTTTGATCATGCAAGCGAGAATCGTCAGGCCTAGTGAATACAGTTTAAATTTTAACCTTGATTTAGTTCTTGCTACACTACTTAGGTACATAAGTACCTAAGAAAAAAATTCTGTTCTTTCCTTGGTTTTTAAGAGATGACGTGATATTTTTTATACGATATCACGCCAACAATTTCCCATGCTCTTTAGCTGCAAACGTATCTCAACAGCACAGAAAATTGTTGATCTTAACTGGCAACCAAAATGTCAATATCGACATTACAAGACCTTAAATTCCTGGGACTTGTACAGACCTCAGTTAATATGTTTTTTAATTACATTGGCGCGAAGTGGAATTTTGGAATGGATAAAATACTTGGGAAAGGATCAGGACAGGTGGTTACCTGAAAACTAAGACCAGATCATTGAATTGGTTTCGCATAAAAACCTGGGCTATTAACTAAGAAACAGAAAAAGCAATTTATGACAGCTCTTCAAACTGGTTGTAAACTAATGATTAAACCGACATGAAAGCAAAGCGATGGTTTTAAGGTACATTATTAGCATCAGATGGTGTCCCAATGTGTCCCAATTAAATGTTTTGAGCCGTGAAGGTATTCAAAAGAGACCGAAAGTCTGGTTTTGAAAATAGACGTAAAAGGCAATCAGCTAGAGGATTACAAAACCATCCTTTTTCTGATATGTTAGTATCATATAAACCTCTATTTGTTGGCTTAGGTGTTAAAAAGAGCATGAAAAACTCGTAAATAATTAAAACCAATTTTTGTTAAAAAACCACTATCAAACATTAATTTGTATCAATGGATTAAATACCTTCACATTAAAAATTTTATTGGTGTATTCTCGAATATGACTCTAAAAAGGTCATTATATTGTAAACCTAGATGATTCTCAAGAACCTGGACATCTGGATTGGAATGTGTATCAATAAAAATATGATAATGTATTTGGATTCGTTTGAATCAAACTGTCCCCAAGAATTTGTTAAATTTTCTGATAAATTTGGTGTTAACTATGTTTATAATAGTTCACAATATCAGTCCAATGATAATGTATTATGTAGATATTATTGCTTATATTGGATACATCAAATGAATATGGGTAAGAACTATTATGAAGTGATGAAACCATGTTCACATACTGACACAAATTACAACGAAACTGTAATAAAAAATTATTTTTGAGATGACTAACCTAGTAATAAATAAAAAATTTTGATGGATTACATATAAGAAATGTTACAACAAATGATGTTATTTCATTAGAATTGGATAAATGGATTGCTGATAATAAGAGGATTTCAAGGACCCTATTCTTTATTTTGATGGAATGACTATGATTTGCGAATAGTAAATACTTAGATTAAATTATTCATATCAAAACCACGATGTCTTAATTTAACTCTAGATACTAGAGATAAATTAAGACATCGTGGTTTTGATGTTAATAATTTTGATCTTTTTGGCCTTCAATTTCCACCTTAATTTGATTCATCAGCTGTGTCTAGAGGTTACTTAAATTTATGTGTGTATGAAAAGCTTGGTGAGACGCAGTCTGGGAATATTATACAACTTATGCAACCAGTATTTATAAAATAGATAGAGGTTATTCTTCATAACTTATTTATAACCTTTCAACATTGAGAATATCTAAGTTATACGGCCAAGCATTAACACGAAATAATGCTGAAAAAACGACTGGAGCAAATAAACCAACAATTTGCAAAAACCAAATAGAATTAACAATAGGTATAATTTTGAACTTGATGGTTCACAGAGAAGAATATCTGATATCGACCTTAATGCTGGTCCCAATAGTCAACGTTTGCCAAAACAAGATATTGTGAATATTTTATTGTCTATAAATTAAAGTCATTTAGTGGTACGTACATAACAAGAAATGCTTTATTTGGTCATGAGTACTCTGTGACAGAAATCTACTACCAAAAGTGAAGGGAAAAATATATAAGACGGTAGTGCGGTCAGCCTTACTGTGTGGGGTTGAGTCAGTAGCGACAACAAGGAAACATGAAGCAGAGTTGGAGGTGGCAGAATTGAGGTGGGCGCTTGGAGTCACACGCCTGGATAAAATCAAAAATGAATACATCAAAGGTACAGCACATGTTAGGAAATTGAGCGAGAAGTAAAGGGAGGCTAGACTGGGATGGTATGGGCATGTGATCAGAAGGGAAGAGAACTATATCGGGAGGAGGATGTCAGACATGAGTCTGCCAGGGAGAGTTAAGAGAGGAAGACTGAGGAGACGCTACATGAATGTAATAAAAGAGGAAATGAGAGGGATGGGAGTGAGAAGGAAAGATGCTGCCAACCGCAGCAAATGAAGGCGTACGATCTGCTGTGGCGACTCCTATCAGGGAGCAGCAGAAACATAAAGAAGAAAAAGAAGAAGAAGAAGAGGTCATGAGAATGGGGGCTATGATAAATTAGTAGCTTTTTCACCATCAGGTGATCTATGAATTGGGGGTACAACAAATGATCATATAGTCATTGGATCAAATAGTTTCAACAGTAGGTCGCCTATTAGTAATTACCAAAATAAAGAAAATGCTTGAAAACTTAATAAATAGTGTTGTTTATCTACCCATTGGAATTGTACCTGCAGGAACAAACAAATCAAGTTTTTGGTGTTATTGGAAAAGATTATTTGATTTTACTGCAAGAACATCACCAGGATCTACTCAGATGACGTTTGGAGATGAAACCCTATTCTTTTTTTTCGCTCTTTGTAAAGAAAAAGATATTTGAGATCAAGATATTGAATTATATTTTCATGTACTTTGTGATAATTGGTATAAGACTGACCATGATCTGATATCTTTTACATAAAAAAGTATATACAATACTATTATAAATGTCATAAATGTCAAATATTTGTTTAAAACATTTAAAAGATACATTTCGATTCGTTAAGGATTTATATCCTGATATAATTGATCAGATTCTAAATTCAGCTATGTATATCAGTATCTAGTATAAAATATACAGGGTTAATTAACAAAAATTGAAGATATTCTGGATGATTATGACCAAGAGATTGGTAAAATAGGTCCTGGTAACGGTTGTATGACTTATGCATTAGAGAAATTATTTGGATGCCTAAGATGTCATTTAGATAAAGTATTTCATGATGTTTGATTTTCGCCCAGTTTATCGGTCCTGCTGCCTTATTGTTTTTGAGGGACTATGTAGTTTGCCCGCTGTGTGTCTTTAAGTGTTGACAGAAGGCGATCATCTGCCGATGTGGCGCAGCGTGATGGGTATCAGTCAAAGAGCGTGGCTGCGTTTTCGTACGATCTTTTGACTTAAGCCTATTGATTACAGGAAGTTGCCAGAACTGTCTTTCATTAGTTATTCTAGCTTTTTGCTTTTTTTTCAGGAAGACGTTTGCAATCTTGAAAAGTGTTTTTCAGTCGTGACGGTGAAAAGCGTCCTGCGTGTCATTGATGTTGTCCTGCAACCAGTCGTATACGTCTTTCTTGTAGGCCTGTTTTACAGCACGTTTGAGAGCTGGGAAAGCTGGGATACCAAAGACATCACATTTGCGTATTATGAGTTTGAGGGTCGCTTCTATGATGTGAGGTTGGTTGATTATGGTGTTGCATATCCTACATATTTCTATTGCCTTTCGTCAGTAGTATCTAAGATGCTACTGACAAATAGCATAACAATCAGTAGTATCTGAGGTACTACTGACAACTGTGAATTTGAAGTTGCTTGCTGTTTCAGCCAATCAGCGCGAGTCTGAATGTGGTTGGATAAAGTGGTATTTCTTTTTCAAGACACTATATTTTAGGCGTATGTTATTGAGGGCCAGCAGTTGGTTGGTATCAATGACTGCGCTGAAAGAGTGGCAGTCCGTAAACCAGTTCTTAATCCGGTTGTCAATTAGCACATAGTCTATCGTGTTACATACATTCCCGGTAAAGCTGGTCCATGTCACCTTCTAGAAAACCCGTTTTCAAACAAAGAATGTGCTGCACAAATGTTGTGTTGGATGCAATACTCTATTAAATGGTCAGTCCTTTCTTTGTGTCACCATAGCCATATTGGCGAATAACACCAGGGACAGTTGCACTGCCCATTTTGGTATTCATGACCCTGTCTACCACCAGGAAGTTGCTGCCTAGTTTCTAAGGTATGCAATCATGAAGTTGCTCGTAGAAGGTGACTACGCCCACTTGATTGATTAGAGAGGTTTGCGATGTGGATGTTCCATAGGCAATTACAAACAGAGTGTGCCGCTTTTCAGTTTGAATCGGGAGGACAGGAGGCGGTTCCATAGTAGGTTTGTTAAAATAATGACTCCACTCTGCACGGTTAAACATTAGCACCCCTACTCCAGCATAGTGTTAGTCACCACCTGAGGCTACCATTTTCCGGTACATTGCTCCTGTTATCCGATAAGGACAGTTTCATTGAGACCGATGGTATCATACCTGTAATTTGCAAGACATGATACAGGGTACTATGGCCCTAGTATTGCGTTAAGTGTGGTCACATTCCAATTTCCCATAGAGAACTCTAACGTTCGTCCCAAAGTCGTTTGTAGCGCACAGTCGGGGGCCTCACCGCCCGGTGAAGGATTTAGGTGAGGACCGTCATCATTGCGGAGCTACTGCTGGCTCAAGGTTGCGCCTTTCCCAGTAGCATTATAAGTGTTTGAATCCCCAGGAGTCCTCAAACAAAGGCTGTTTTCTTTGTTAGGTCTTTGCTTGTTATACATATTAGAAGAAGACTTTTGTGCAAGATACTACAGCTTGCCATCACTCTTCCACGGCAGGGTTTACTATCGCCTGTTCTACTGTGTGTCATACTGGAGTTGTCCTTCTCCACTCCCATTGCTGTTGATCATCAACCATTTACCACAGGTAGTATTTCTCCACACCTGCGGGCTTCCCTAAAGCTACTTTAGAGCCGGCGCCCATATTTGCCGTTGGGACTAGTGATTCACGCCGGCAGACGCCCGTATGCTAGGAAGAACCTGTAGAAATACAGTGCTGCGGTTGGGTGCAGATGTAGAACTGCTTCATACACAGGCGCTGTCATTAAAACACTCTTGAGCTGCTTTTAAATCAACCTGATTTACATTGTTTTGTTCCATCTTGTAATTCCATTCCATTGCGACCTGTGGAAAAAATTCACTAAATAAAAAAAACTTGCAACATCTTTTTTTTTCTTCTAAAGATTCAAAAGGTGACTAAATGTGTGCAACTGTCCCGATGTTATCTTTGAAACTTGTGGCTGTGGATGGATTGACTTTTTATCAAATTGCTTCTAGTGATACGATGAGAGCATTTAAATCAGATGGCTATTCTCTTTTGAAATGTCGAAAGCATGTCCGCATACTCTTCATGAAGGAATTCGATCTTGTTAATTACAAAGTATGTGATTTGTATTTCTTTTCCTTTTTTGAGAGGATGGTTTCTAGATCATTTTGTGGAACAGAGGAGAACACTGACGGTTTGTAGCGATAGGAAATTGATCCAGCAGTCGTCTCCTCTTAAAAGAATCACATTTGCCACGGTCAATTTTGATTCGTATGAACAACTTATTTTTGAATCCGACGTTTTTTCTATACAAACGGACAGAATTGTATTGATATCAAGTAGCTGATTTTTTTAAAAGGATTTTGCTGTAACCAGAGTCGACTGTAGTTGAATTTATTTCAATTTGATCAAGCTGGAAAGGGCATTCAGTGTTCTGTTCATTTTAAGATAAAGTGCAGTAGACTACAGATAAAAGGGTCAGAGTTTATACCAAAGTTTATGTTTCATCTAGTTGAATGCTAAATCTATATTCTGATGTCAAAATATGTTCAAAGGGATAAAAATATATTTCCCAATAAATCGTTAGAGTGTTTTTTTAATTAAAACCATTAAAAGACACAGCAGCACCCTTGGTACTTTTTACAAGCTACAATATTTTAGAAATTTTTTAGACTTTCAGAAATTATTCTTACCTAAAAAGCACATAATCTTAGTGTAAAAAATCAAAGTCAAAAACAAATAAAAAAGAAACTTTGGCAGATTTATCAATACAACATTTCGCTACAATCTAACAAAAAACTTCTTCTTCTTCGTCTTGTTCTTTTCTCGGCTTGACCCATCCGGGGTCGCCGTAGCGAACTAGCTTTCTCCATCTCTGCCCGTCTCTGGTGTCTTCTGCAGAGATTTCCACTATCCTCATGTCCTCGTTTACCGAGTAGGAAAACCTCCTTTTCGGTCTCCAGCGTTTCCTCTTTCCCGGAGATGTCATACTCATCACCCTCCAGCCCACTTACTCCTCACATCTTTACATTATGTGACCGAACCACCTTAACCTCGATTCCCTAATTTCATCACTAACCTTGGCCACTCCTAGCGTGTCTTGCCCTAAGTCATTCCTCGCTCTATCTATTCTGGTTTTTCCAATAAAGAATCCAACCATCTTCATCTCATTAACTTCCATTTCCTCTTCTTGCTTCGTAGTGAGCGGCATTGTCTCCATGCTATACATCACGTCTGGTCGTACCACTGTCTTATCGATCCGCGTTTTTGTTGGCATATTATTCACATAATACCCCTGACACCTTTTGTCAACTATTCCGTGCTCTCTGCACCCTCCTCTGCACCTCTCTATCGAAGTCTCCGCTGCTTTACAATGTCGAACCCAGGCACTTAAATTCCTCCACTTGATTGACCTCAACCTCATTCATGGTGATCTTAGTCTGCCTCTCTATCTTTCAGGCACAGAAACTCGGCTTTTGCTCTACTCACTCTCTGATCTCCTCTCTCTAGCTCATGTCTCCAACTCTCCAGTTCACATTACGCTTCTTGTTTGGTACCACAACGTAGTACGACATCATCGGCAAATATCTACCCTAAGCCCCTGGTGGAATCTAAGTCTCACTCTGAAACCCTCTGTCGTTCCCATCTGACACCCAACCACGGTTTCACAATCGTACTACATGTCCTGTACTGCGTTGACGTTCTTCTCTGGCACTCCAGCAGCCTTCATGCAGTAACCCACCTCCTCTCTAGTCACCCAATTGCAGGCTTTCTCCAGGTCTATGAACACAAAAAACACCTGTTTTTTTCCTTCCCTAAGCTTTTCTAGAAGAAGTCTGAGCACGAAAATTGTATCCATGCTGCTTATGCCTGTCATGAAGCCAAATTTTTCTTCACTGATGGTGACAATCCGCCAAAGCCTCCCCTAAATCACTCTCTCTCACAACTTCATTGCATGGCTCAAGAGTTTGATTCCGCGGAAGCTCCCGTGGCATTGGGCGTCGCCCTTTTCTTTGCAGATCGGGATAAGAGTGCTTTTTATCCATTCTGTTGACATTGGTTCCCCCTGAGGATCTTGTTGAACAACTGGATTAGAAACTCCAATCCAGTGTCACCCGTGGTGAGCCATGCCTCCATCGGTATGTTGCCTGGGCCAACTAACTTCTTCTTTTTCATCTTCTTTATGGACGTGCTCACTTTCGTTTTGTCTATGTTGCGGTTCTTACTTTCATTCACAATCTGCTCTTCTGATCTTTCTCTGGGATTCCCTACATTCATCAAGCCTTCAAAATATTGCTTCCACCTTTTGAAGATATCTTCTCTACTTGTCAAGATTTTGCTGTCCTCTCCTCTTACCACCCTTACAAGCTGTACATATCTGCTCGCTTTATTCTTCTGTTTTGCTAGTCTGTACACTTCATTCATTATAGAGATCTTGATGTATGCCATTCTTTGCAATTGCCACCGCCACCTTAGCCGACTTTTTACTTTCATCGTACCGCTGTTTACTTCCCTCTTCCTTGGTGTTAAACCATTTCATAAGCGCCTGCTTTATTCTGGCAATAGCATTCTGCACTTCTTCATTTCACTGGTACCTATCCAAGTCTTCAGTCTTACGACCAGATGATATCCCCAATACACTCCTCGCTGCCTTTCTCGGTGCTGCGGACATTGTCTCTCGTGATTTTTCCTCAATATCCTCCGCTAGTCTGGCCAGCACGGCTCTGCAGATGTCCCCACAACTCTCTGGGTTTTTCAATTTCCACCATCCGAATCGTGGCTCACTCCTCTCTTCCTTTTAGTGTTTTCCTTTCAAGTACAAATCTTCAATTACCACGCGGTGTTGTTTAGCTACTGCCTCACCACTGATAACCTTACAGTCTCTTGCGTTCCTGAGGGAGTTTATTATACACAGGATGTAATCGATTTGGGTTCTCCTGCTTCCACCCTCATAAGTTACCAGATGGTTAGCATACTTGTTGAAGTAAGTCTTGACTACTGCCATTCCGATGCTGAGGGGAAAGTCCAGAATCCTTTTCCCATCCCCGTTTCTTTGTTCATACACTTAATTTCCCATCCCTAACTTATCTCCATCATTGCATTTACCAACATGTCCGTTCAAGTCAACCAAGGCCATACACTTGGTCCTCCAGCCCATTCCAGAACTCATCCTTCTGCTCTTGTTCGCACCCTAACTGTGTCCATATGCACTTATGATATTTACTATCTCCTGTCCAAGTTTGATATTCATTGCAATCAACATCTCCGACTTCCTGATGACTTCCAATACACAGCTGACGTACTCCTGAATCAATATAACCCTCCACTCCATTCCTGGTTTTCTTCGTCCCAATGTAGTACAGTTTGAAACCCTTTCCAATCTTCTTGGACTTACTAACTGTCCGTCTTGATTCCTGCACACAGAGGATGTCCAGCTTCCTCTTGGTCATCATATCTGCAATCTCTCGACTCTGTACTGTAATCCTTCCCACATTCAAGGTCCCTACTCTCACATCCACTATACTCCGCTTTCTACATTTCTTTTCCGTCTGACACGCTTTCCACCTAGTTTTCTTCGTTGATCCGCAGTAGCATAGTTTCCATTCCCACTCTGAGGATCATCAGTCTCAACGACGGGCGTTGTTGACTTGGATCTCGGCCAATCCGGCATAATTTCTGTCTGTTATCCGCATTGTTGATCTGGCTAGACCTTTTATGCCGCCTGTTTAGACTGTTCCAAGTCCCCTCTCATTTTTCAAGGCTTAAGAGATGGGGCTGAGAGGGCTGCAGTGACCCTGGTAAGAGGGAGCATTGGGGTTATTATGCTACCCAAAACTAATGGAGGAAAGGAGGCGTTTTATTTCTTCATTGTATGAGAGCCTAAACCAGACCATGTCCAAGGCCCAACAAACTGACAACAAACCCGGACATTAAACTTATGCTCTTCTCATCAAGTTCCCCAATAATGTTAAGACTAATAGTGTGTTTGCAGTGCTTTTGTTTTTACGAATACTTGGCAAGTACCGTCAAATGACGTTGCTCAGTTGCTCACTAAAGTAAGTAGGCTTCCCCTAGACAATTCTGGTGTTGCCATTGGAAGAATTCATTTCGTCCATCTACTGTCTGATTGACAACATTTTAGTTCCGGCAACTCTGTGAAGAGGATAGGTAGGAATTTCATGTTTAAAACAATGTAGAATAAGAATAGATATGCTGTGCTTTCCTAGGGTTGTCATTTAATATTTCTTGGTTTTGACAAAAAAGCTAATATGTTTGTCCCCAAAATGGCCCGCTGCTCGTGTACTTTTCTATTATGTGTAAGAACTGCATGCAATCAAATATGATTGCCACTTACAGACCCTCCATTATCCAGCAGCAGGTAATTCCATAGCAGACGAAATGTTAAGTAAGGAATTCTGGAAAATTGTTTTAGGGATGCCCAAAATAAGTGCCAAATGAAATATTTATTTGAAAGTAATTATGCACTCAACTTTTGTATTCCCCCTTAATTTTACCCCTTTACTCATTTGTATGAGTTTGTGCAGAGAAGGTATTTCGACCAAACCTCTTGCATCTTTTTGTACGTTTCTTATTGCAACAATGTATATACTTTGTTTTCCATGTAGATTATCTTCATAAGGAAAACTACGCATGAGTGGACCATTTTGCTGTGATTTTTTGACGACGTGCTTGTCCAGTTCTTCAAACAGCAATCATTTAAATCATTTGTTAGATCATTAAAGAAGGAAAATGGCTTTATCAATACTATTAAATTCTTGGAGAAGGAAATTCTTTTAGGACATGCCCTATATGATGTCTTTCACGCGTACTTATTATCTTTCCAGGATCTCAGTATTTCCGCTTTGGCACTTTTTGAGAGGTGGATGGCTCAGAAGTCGTTTCTTTGGAACTAATTGGCTTGCATTAGCTTTCTGAAGCCGTAGTCGCGGCTAAAGGCAGTAGGACTCTACTAGAATTCACCAGTGTCAACAAAGGCGTATGAGTCACGCCAAAATACTCCAAGTCGCCAGATTCCACCCTCTTCAGATTTGTTTATTTTGTGGTTCCATATAAACCAGTTGAAATCAGGGTGGTGATGTTTATGGTTACTAAGGTAATAATATAGGCAAGGAAAATCACAATAGTTTGTGCCATTCGCAAATGTTTACGTCAGAGACTGTTGGAATTATTTAGATATATGGAATATCAATAGTTATGGATCAGAAATTTTGCTTATTCAACGCAGTTTTTAAATGTAAGATGATATAATCGATAAAGATTTTAAATAGATAGATTTCAAAATTGTACATAAGCAGCGTGATTTGCCATGTAAAAGAGACTTGTATTAATTATATGATAGAGATACACCTTATATCCCTGTGTATATTGAAACTTCAGTATGTTCAGCCGTCCTGTTTCGCTTCCTGGCTACATGTGTGCGTATGATAGTACACAACAGGCAGCTCGGCCCCAAAACTCAAAACCAAGATCGGTTTAACTTTAGAGAGTTTTTGACAAAAAATAGTAAAGTATTCTGGATTTACCAAATTATGAACAGAATTTTGCCTAATTTGGGTGCAATTTCGCTTAAATTTGGCAAAGCTCCACTTAAATTACGCGGAATTCTTAAATTGCGCAGAATTCCTCTCAGTCTGGTGACCAGCTTTGAAGCCAGACAAAACAGAACCGACAGTCCCCTGACTACACTAAATCTGATATTTAACAATTTACTTTTCTACCAGGTTAATTACAGTAAAACTTCTTAATGAAACTTTTGAATTCTTTTTGTCTTTAAAGTAAGTTCAAAACAGCTTTTTTATAGGCCAAGTACTTATTTTGACACATAAAACCATTAATAACCACAAGAAAAGTTCTGGTTTGAAAACTGACCAAAGACCGTTGCGTTGTCCTAGGCCAGGGGTGGGCAACCTACGGCCCGTGAGAAGAACTTTCATGGCCCGCGAGGTCATAAAATTATATCGAATTACTATGACTTCCGCAGTGCTGACTTCATCGGTACTTACAATTTCGTCTTTATTCGTAGATTTCTTGTTGATCGCAGCTTTGGCATTTTCAATGAATCGTAACACCCAAGCCAAGGTTCTTAACAATTTACCTTTGCTGTTGAAACGTTCTTTGTCTACAATATTCATGACATTCCCTGGCATATTGTTACGAGCTAAAATTGCATACGTAATATCTGGTTCTATTTTCACCTTCTCTTTCATTGCATTTTCCGTCTCTAACCTGTCACTACAAGGAATTTTTGGCCACTCCTCTCTTTCCGACTGAAGAAATGTGGGACCCTCCCACCATAAAAGATTGTCTGCTATATTTGTGTACTTATCATGGGATGGCAAATCTGCCGGATTGTGTATGCCCGGGCAATGAGACCAATGTTCACGAAAAGAGGTCTGCAGTATTTGGTCCACACGATGACGTACATATTGTGACCAGGGTTTGTTATTACGAATCCAGCAAAGCGCAGAATGTGAGTCCACCCAGTAAAACGTATCTATGGTGTGCCCCCCTAGTTCATCTTGTAATATAGTACGCAAAGATTGTACCAATCTAGCCAATAGACACGCTCCTAAGAGTTCTAATCTCAGTATGCTTTGTTTTTTAATTGGACAAACTTTCGATTTTGACGCAAGAAATTGTGTTTCTATGTTATCGTCATTATATTCTATTCTAAGATAAACTACAGCCGCATAGACTTTTTCACTAGCATCCGAAAACCCGTGTATTTCAACTTTCTTTACCATACTGTTTCGCTTGAGCAGACTCCTGTGAATTTGAATATTATTAACTTTTCTGGGTTCATTAATTAACTTAGTGTATTGCTACTGATACGCACCGTTTAATGGTTCATCCCATTCTATTTTATCGATACATACCGTAATTGTTGAAACAAAATTCTGATGGTAAAAGTTGATGGTAAAAGCATTAATACATCCAAGTGGATCGAATATCTTGGCTGCGATTTTCAAAACGGATCGTTTAGTTAGAGGTAATGAATTAGCAAACGCTATGATATGACTTACATCCTGAACAAGTGTAATGTTTCGCTACCCAAATTCACCCCCAAAACTTTAGCATACTTTTCATTTACGGGAGACCCTATAGCATACTCCGAATTGGTTTGGTCGTCTTCCTTTATAATTAGCGACTCCCTCTTGCCACTTTTTGATACATTACCTTCATTTTTGAGTCCATGAATTTCTTTGAGAAGGATTTTGTCATTAGAATTCCATTTACGTAAATTGAACCCCCCTTGTAACATAATGCCCTTAGCCTGCTTGTAAATATTCATGGCGTCTAAGGGTATTTCAACACTACAGCTTAAATCGTCAGCATGTAACCTGTTGAGAACTTTAACGACTTCGGGGTAATCACTTTCGTACTTAGCAACATGATGACGTATTGTTGCTACTAACAATGCTGGACTACAAGTCAAACCAAATAAAAGACGCCGATACCTATATTGGATTATAGACGGCTGTGGCTTTAATATATCACCATACCATAAAAATTTTAACACATCCCTATCTTTTTCGTCAATTTCTATTTGCAGAAACGCCTTCTCTATATCAGCTGTAATACCGATCGGCTGTGAACGGAAACGTAGAAGGGTATCAAATAACAATGGCATAAAGTTACCTCCTACTTCTAAACACTCATTTAGAGAAGGCGATTCCTTTATCGATTTTGCGGAACCATCAAAAACGATACGCAGTTTTGTTGTCTTCCTGTCTGTGCTTATAACACCGAAGTGGCTAAGATAACGCGTGCCGTCTTTCACAATTTCTGCTTCAGGTACCTTCTCGATTATATGCGAATTCAACAGATCTTGAAAAATGCCGTTTTATTGCCGTAAGAGATCAGGTTTTAGCTTCAACTTGTTAAACAAGGACTTAAGTCTAACACTACACATATTAAAATCTGAAGATGGCATTTTAAGACTACTGACCTTCCAAGGAAGACTTACCGAATAGCGACCATCTTTCAACTGAATGTCGGTTTTCGTTTCATTGTTCTCGTGAAGCTTTTCGTAGTCTTTTTCGTTTTCGGCCAACCCTGAACCTTCGTGTTTCCAAAACCTGTCCAATGATTCAATGATTTCCTGACTTGCAAATTCCGCCCTGGATTTCGAAGGCAAAATGTCTAAAACAAGACTCGTTACAATGTTGGTACATAAAGTCATTTCATTATTCGTGTATCTAACGGGTCCTGAAATAAGCCAACCAAGCTTGCTGCTAACAGCAATTGGCCCCGCGCTACCTTTGCGAATATCACCCTGTACAATATCATGATAATAGTCTACGCCTATCACCAGGTCAATCGCCTTATCGCTCTCATTAAAGCTATCTGCTAGCACGATTCCTTGGAGATATGCAAATTTACTTATATCTATATGCGTTTTTATTGGTGAGCGTAAGGTTGGGAAACTAAGGGCCTTTATAGATAGTACTTCAACCTCTAATTCAATATTTAATTTTACACGTTCACAACATTTCTTACTAAACGTTTCGGACCCAAATGTATTAACATTAATAAATTCCTTGCCTTCAGCTTTCAGTTCTAATTTCTTCTGAAGCTCTTCAGTAATGTACGTCTTCTGACTTCCAGAGTGGAATAAAATATGAACCAGTTGTCTTTTGCTTGGAACTTCGCCATATACATTTCATATATATTTCGTCCGGATGGTGAATTTTCACTTAACGAATCATTTCGACGGGGAGTAAAAACGTTTTGTATCCGAGAATACATATCCTGTTCTGACGTACCTTGTGCGATGACTGTTTCAGTTGTACCATTACGTGTCAATCCAATTCTACATTTTTCGATCTTTGACACTACAACTTCTATTTTTTCACTTATTTCTGTCGATTCTTCAACTTCTTTTTCGATTTCCTCGAGGTCGCATTGCGCTAATATTTGATCGTCTAATTCTGTTAAGCATTTCTGTTTCGTTTTCAACGTCATAGTGCACGATTCCAATTTCAATATATGATCCTGGCTTAAATTGTTTCCATGTTCTCTTATGATATCAGCTGTTTCCCTTTCTATTTTTCTAACTACAGCTCCATTTCCTGCTCGGATTCTCTTTAATCTTTCGTAATTTTCGTGCGTTCCCTCGTTTTCGTTTATCATCTTCGTATTCTTTAGAACGTCTTCTTTTCGATTTATTTTCTATTTTTTCTGCCTTTCATGGCCCCATGTTGAGCGCCATTTGTTGTGAAGAAGTTTTAGGGCTGAAAGACAGAGACTCTGCATAGGTCCTTTAATCATAATATTTTTTCATAAAAAATTGAAGAATACACAAACTAACAATCTATTTATTTCCATCAGGGTTCATTCAAAAATCTTCTCCTTTCCTTTATTTAGTTCGTTAATCTCAAACACATGTCACATCTGATATTGAAGTGTCTGCTCTGATAATGAGGTGTCGTCTGCAGACTTGACGTGTCACGTTTGTACCTCCCCAATGGCTTTTCTATTTCCCTTAATAATCATTAGCCTAAATTACGGTGACCAGACAGTTTTAAAAAAAATAAAGGACACTTGCGATCATCACATTTTGTGACGTCACACATGTATCAACATACGTACGCGTTACATGTAGCCTTAAAAATTGTGCATTCAAAATTTCAAGTCATATACGCTCTCCAAAAAAAACCATAATACACAATGAAAAATAGCATTGAATAGTTTAGTTGTACGAAGCGCAAACTAACCGAGATTTTAATTGTACTTTGATGATGAGTGTATTTCCTCCAGAAGCTGCCCATCGGATAGTAGCATATCGTAAAACTTTGTACACGTTTTTGCGCAGTTGTACTTCAGAAATAGCGCTGATTTTACGGTTGAGACTGTCATCTGCGTCTTATCCGATGTCCAAAAGTTATTCATCAATGAAAACACTCGCTCGACGGGTGCATTTGTGGCTGGGAGGCTAAACAGAAACTCGATGATTTTAAGTAGCTCTGAATGTTCAATATCCGATGATGCAAACAAGCGGAACAACTCGCACCACCTACTTGCAGGTGCAGTTTTTGTTTCATTCCAAGAGGCTATTTTTTCAACTGTCGTGAACTTCTTCAGATGGCGAACTTCCTCAAACAATTGATTGTCATTCACACCAAGTTTCTTTATTATCGTGGAACTCGATTCCAGAGAAACTTGAACTTTCTCCCAAAATACAGGGGTTCTGAGTAATATCCACTCAAAAGTTTGAAACTCCTTTAGGTTGGCAGTCCACACACGCAAATAATCCTTGGATATTGCAAAAAAATCCTGACACTTCTTACTAAAAAAGGCAGATTTTTCGTCGTCTACTTTCGCTAGCTGTCTTCGTACCTCAAGAGGTAGGAAATGAGTGCTGCTTCGATCTTCTATTGATGATAACAATTCCTCAACAATAAGACAAGCCTCGACCATGCTGACGTCATCTCCTTCTAGTTTAGAAACTGCTGAATGAAATATTGTAGCTTGTGCATGAACGAAAAATAGCCATGCTTCAGAAAGCGGATTGTTAAAAAACTCGTATAGAATCGTAGGACACGGTTCGACAGAAAAGTAATCTTTCAATGGTTGAAATATCTGCAGAATTCGCTCGAGAGACGGAAGGAGAGAAAGCCATCTGGTGCCACAGTAGCTTAATACATTTTTGTACTCCACATCAATACTCTCACAAAACTCTTTGAGCTTTGTAACTCGCACGCTATAGTGTTGAAAATAGCCAAAGATTTTAATTAAGACAGCTTCCAAGTCTACAGGTAGAGAATCTGCGGAACGCTTCATACAATTATTAGTGATATGTGCTATGCAGCCCGATCCTATCAAGTCTGTATCAAGCGCAGAGTTCAGCCTTGCAAATACATTATTGCGACCCTTACGGGCTACACCACCAAAATTTGTATTCGTATTGTCGGCACTCAGGCACACAATTTTCTCCGAAATTTCAAATTCTGACAGCTTTCTTATAAGTAAATCGGTCAGTAACTCGGAGGTCTCACGTTTAACATCCTCAATATCCAAGATTTTAACGCAAACACCACTATCTTTGTTGAAGTAGCGAGTGAGAATCGGGATAAGTTTTGTTGCTCCATGGTTGGACGCATCAAAAAATACAGTGACAAAGTGTGCATTTGATAGGTCCTTCCTCAGTTCTTTCTGGAAATGTGGCAAAAACACATTGGAAACTAATGCTTGAGCCTTTGTCCTGCCACAAGTAAATCTAGGATTGTGGGCAACTTTTAACAACTGTGTTGTACAATCCAAAGACCGAAATGATTGTCCGTGGTATATGGTATGATAAGCAAAAGCTCCTTCGAGTGCAGCTAACTTACTTTCTGCATCTCCTAAAGTTTTTCTTGAGAAAAATGATGATACAGACTGGCTGGAGCTCACAACAGTTTCAAAGGCACGTTTGTGTTTTTCGAGCTTCTGGTGTTGAACAATTGCAGATCGACCCATCGATGAAATGTTAATAACAGTCCTACAATATTTACAAAAAGCCTCCGTATCCGATTCTCGCTTTTCAATAAATTTGAATTCCTTTATCCAAGAAGGGTTAAAATTGCATTTCCTTTTTTTGGACATGTTTCTCTTACACTAATAAAATTAATAAATGCACTGTACTGAGTGTACTCGTATGTATAGTTGTATACTAAAACTCTGAATGACGAGAAGTTTCATTGTAACGAAATAAATGCGATATTAAATCTTCGATCGGATCTAAAACGACTTGATCTTGGTCTTGATTGACACAGTCTCAAGTTATTTTAAAGAAAAAACTCATCACATCTGGAGGATGTAGCGATGTTGAGCCCGGCCTAATGGGAAAATAATGGATAGTCATTTTCATGATAAATGGTTTGTTTTTAGAACTGTCAGGTGTGCCAGGAGCTCGTTGCGACTCATTTAATGCGTCATTGGTATGTTATAAGAGTCTAAAACTGCTAGGAATGAACTTCCTTGAATTTTATTTCAAATAAAGGACATTCCCTCGAATTTCTAAAATATAAAGGACAATTTAAAAGATTTTCTCAAAATAAAGGACAATAAAGGACAAGGAAAAAATAAAGGACAAGGCTCTGAAATAAAGGACTGTCCTTTGAAATAAAGGACATCTGGTCAGCGTAGCCTAAATCCATAAGGTAAATTACTACTTTTTTCCAAAATCAACGCCCTTTACAATACTTGCCATCTCTGTTACTTGGGCAGTAGGGACACAGACCATCACTATGGTCTGTGTCCCTAATTGCATAAGATTTTAAAGTTGGCGAGATGAATGTAAAACAAGAGCAGTTAATTGATCCTTCAAGAATTTTGATGCCTCCACTTCACATCAAGCTGGGGCTAATCAAACAGTTTGCCTTGAATAAAGAGGCCGAAGCCTTTCGCTGTTTGATAGACGTCTTCCCACAACTTTCGGCAGCAAAAGTTAGCGCGGGTGTTTTCAATGGGCCCCAAATAAAGAAGATACTGCAGTCTAAAGAGTTCGAAGAGCTTCTGGATTTGAAAGAAAAAGCAGCTTGGCAAAGTTTCAGAGCAGTTGCTGAAAATTTCTTGGGAAATAAGAAGGCTGAAAACTACAGAGAACTGTTCGAGCTCCTTATTGAAAACTACAAAAAAATTGGCTGCCGAATGTCTTTGAAACTCCATGTTCAGCATTCGCACATTGATAAATTCGAGCAAAACATGGGTGACTATTCGGAAGAGCAAGGAAAGAGATTTCACCAGGACCTAAAAGGTTATGAGTCTTGATATATTGGGAAGTATTCTGGAAACTTTCTTGCTGACTAAGTCTGGAGTTTGGTACGTGAATGTGACATTCAACACGCAAGAAAGTCTCCCAAGACTATTATATGTACACGTATGCAATAACTTTATGCGGCTAATGGATATTCCAATTTTTTTGCAATATGCTCTATTTTACATTTATTTTTAACTAGTACTTTCTAGCTATTAACATATTCCCATGACGTACTTTGATAACTGTGTGTTTTTATAATTTTAGATGAAGTTAGACAATCATGTTGCCAGCTAATTTGCTCAGATTTATAAATTCTATTGATTTTCTTCATAAAAATCTGCCTTTTAGTGAAAAATATTAATATTTTAACACTAACTAAGTTCGCTAACACTTATCTTTATCCGCTGGAGAACATTTCTATCACCGTAAAAACCAGAGAGTACATTAGTGTTAATAAATGTCTTACAAAATGGCTTCCTTGTCTCAAAACAGCGATTTTTCCACCAAAAATGATGAAAATCCAAAAATTACGATATTTTTTTCAAAAGCAAACTTTTTCACTTAAGTAAACTGTTTTCTTAGGTTTTCCAACATGGCGAATCAGAAAATAACACTTAAAATCTTGGAACAAAAATGCCGTTACACGGTGTTATCAGACGAAACATGCAACACAGTTTGACAAGTATGAAGGCCAGAAAAGAAAGGACAAGTATCTAAGCCTCAAAAGATCCATCGAAACATAGCAAAGCTTTCTTGCTACGGCCCAAAAAAGTAGGTTTTAAGATTGGAGAACTGACTGGAGAACTGCATCAAAAGGAAAGTCATTCAGTACCGGAGAGCTCGTAAAGGATTGCTTAACAATTTTGTCGATGAAGTTTGCCCAGAAAAGAAAAAGGATATCGAAAGCATCAGCCTCTCTCGACGCACTGTCACAAGAAGAAAAAAAGAAATGAACCAGAATATTGAAAACCAATTGGAAGAGTTGGTCGGACAGAATGCTGCTGTTAGTATTGCATATTTGAAAGGGACAACAACTGGAAGAGATGTTGCAGATAAGGTAATAACTCTCTTTGATAAATACAAACTCGACAAGACGAAACTATGTTGAATAACCACTGATGGGCACCTTCGATAGCTGGTAAACATAAAGGTTTCATAAAAATCTTTTTAGAAGAAATGAATTTAGATGCATGCAATGTGCTGGTCAACCATTGTATCCCTCATCAAGAAAATTTGTGCTGTAAAGTTCTTGGTTTTGAAGATGTCATGAAACCTGTTGTTAGAGCTGTAAATTTCATTCAGTCTCATGCTCTCAACCACTGCTAATTTAAGGAAATATTGAATGACTTGGAAATAGAATTTTGGGATGCTGTTTTCATTTCTAATGTTCATTGGCTAAGTCGATCAGCTACGTTGAAACGATTCTGGCTGTTAAGAGAACAAATTTTTGAATTTATGGATGGAAAAGAGTAGGACATTTCGTTTTTCAGCTACGATAACTGGTTCAGTGACCTTGCGTTTTTAACAGATTTGACATGCCATCTCTCTGACCTTAGTATCGGGCTTCAAGGCAAAGATCAGCTATGTAACAAAATTTTTCAGCATGTTTTGGCCTTTGAAAGAAAGTTATTTTTGGAACAACTCAGTACAAAGGGCACATCTCATTTTGAACTTTTAACATCGAGAATGAAAATTTCCCAAGTAAAATTTGAAATATACGCACACTGCATAAAGGTTTTATCAATAGAATTTGAATTCCAATTTCCGGATTTTAGGATGAACGAAAACCAATTTCAATTATTTGCTGATCCATTCGGAGTAAATAAAAACGATTATTCAAGTAAATTTTAACTTGAACGTCTTGACATGCAAAGCAATTTTGAACTAAAAGATGCTCATTCAGAAGTCAACCTGCTCCGCTTTTATCAGCTGTATGTAGCAAAGTAAGAGGGTTTGACCAACATAAAAGAATTGGCAACAAGATGTGTGAGCTATTTCGGGAGCACTTACCGCTGCGAACAATTTTTTTCCAAAATGAAGCACGTCAAGACAAAGTACAGGGCTTAGCTCTCAGAGCCTAATTTAAAAAGCCAATTAAGGATTTCGCACTCTTCTATCAGACCTGACATCAATAAACTAGTCAACGAAAAACAATGCCAGATATCTCACTAGAACTACCGAAACATAAGACTAAGAAACTAGCTTTTAGCATTGTAAATATTACTACTCTTCTTTAATGTGTGAGCTCTGTTCAGTTTCGTTTAGTATAGTTTGGTTACGTATAACCAAAGCTACAAAATGCATTCTTATTGCACCAAA
This sequence comes from Morbakka virulenta, assembly GCA_003991215.1. NCBI lineage: Eukaryota > Metazoa > Cnidaria > Cubozoa > Carybdeida > Carukiidae > Morbakka > Morbakka virulenta. The sequence continues at coordinate 580,862 of RDPX01000018.1, read as the reverse complement.
TTTATCGTTGTTATTTATCATTATCACTCTCGCTTTTCTTATTACCTTTGGCCCGCGTGAAGAAAAGTTTTGAAGGAACTGGCCCACTCTCTAGAAAGGTTTCCCACCCCTGTCCTGAGCTTTCGTTTGCTGATGAGCATTTCATTCGCTGGCCACTTAATCACAAAACTGTATTAATTTCACAGCAAACCTTGGCATCCATTGGTGACGGAGTATCAAATTATATCTGGTCCTACTTTAGTTAAGATTTTCGACCTCATTGACAAAGATATCCATGAATGAGACAAAGAATTTATGAACTTGATACGTTCTAACATAGCTGAGGTCAGTTTATTTTGTATTTTACTTTCATTTTCTCGCTTAATACACGATGGTGAAATGTACAACTTCTTACCTTTAATTTTAGGAAGTAACTTAAACCATTTCTTGCGTTAGGATGGTGAAATAGAAAAGAAACGGAAAGGAAAATCGACCTTTTTAGTATGGATTTGACTGAGGTATATATATGAGATTTTAATTTTTTTTCCATCACTGTTTATTTAGTCACCAAATGAAGAAATTTAGAAATAACAGTTGATGTCATACATTTTAAGCTCATTCAGTATACAACCATGAATATCGATGCTTCTTTTCTGTTTTCTTTTTGCTAGGTGACACATTCTTATGACACACCGTAAAGAAAAGGGTGATATCTACCAAAATGTATAAAAAGATAACAAAGGTGAAGCTAGGTTGTATCCTTTCATACCGACAAGACTGGTAATTAATACCATGAAGTTTGAACAAATTTATCCAGCTTTACTCTTATGGTGATTCAAATAAAATAAAAGCATGCATAACTTTAGCAAGTTTGGAGATATATCGACCTCATGCTTTATGATGTTTTTAATGTTTACGTATTTATATTGCTTCTATGATTTTAACTTAACACAGCTTATAGGAGAAAAGTTTCACTTTCTTTCGATGCGCACTGGATTACTATTCAGGCGAGCTTTAAGATTCCTTTTCTTTGAACGTATTTTCCTGAATGACTGCGGATTTTACCATTATTTATTAACATTCACAGCTTCCGAGTTCAACGACTACCCTTGCTCTGAATTTCCTGACCAGGTTTGTCTATATTCTGGCTGTAATTTTAAGCTCTGTAAATCTCACAGCAGAGGTTTTTCAAATTTTAGCGATAAAGCTTCGTTAGCTGTATGATTTTTTGAAATTTTTTCATGAACTTTCTTGAAGTATTACCTTTTAGTAAATTTCTTCACAAAGCTTACATTTTTATTGCACTTATAGTTTGGTCTTTCGATGTCTTCTCTCCTACTATCCAAGTTTGATCAAAACCAATTGAGTGTTTTCTACAACACTATAACATTTGAAGAGAATAGCATGGGTAGACCCTCAAACAAATGAGGAAGTTTTGAGGAAAGCTGGAGCGGAAAGGTGTCTGATAAAAACAATCCGTGACAGGCAGATGAGGTTTATGGGACATATAAGAAAGAAAGGTTTAGGAAATCTTACTGTTACAGATTGTATTGAAGGCAAAAGAAGTAGAAGATAAAGATTAACGTACTTGGGAAGTCTCAAATGCCATTTCAAAAAGTGTATATCAGCAAGTGAGAAGGAAAAGGTAAAAGCTGGAGATCTACTACATATGATGAGAGATAGGAATCTGTGGAGAACCATGGTCGCCAAGACTGGAATGGATAGAGGAGCTAGAGAAAGAGAGAGAGAGAGAGAGAGAGAGAGAGAGAGAGAGAGAGAGAACATTTGAAAGGTAATAAAAATGGAATGTAATCATAGAAGTAATTAACAAGAAATGATTAACTCACGATGGTTCAACTGCCTTGGAAATCCTAAGCAACTGTGATAACGTTTCCCCCCAAATAGGTTTGCCACAGCAAAGGTGTTTTGTCCCAATATAGGTTCTATTGTTCCCTCAAGTGTTCCCACTAAACCCAATTAACTAATAATAGATCACAGGAAATAATTATTTAACAAGCAAACAGAGTTTTTACCTTAGACCTTAGTTCCTCCTACCCTGTGCAGGACATCGGGCAGCAAGACTTCTCCACCGTCTACGGTCGTCAGCCACAGCTTGGGAGATTCTGGGTGGCAGACCACTAGCAATCAGGTCATCCCTAAAAGTCGCCTGCCACGTTCTCACGGGTCTGCTACGCTTTCTGGTTCCTTCTATTGGTTTCCATGCTGCTGCTTTTCTAGCATGTTGATCGTGTGGCAATCTTAGCACGTGACCAGTTAATCCCCAACTCCTTTTTTCTACCACTTTGTGTAATTGTTTTTGTTCTGTTCTTCTATATATTTCTTCGTTAGTAACCCCATCTCTCCATGTTACTCCTAAACATTCTTTTCAGGTTTTGCGTGTGAAAAGAGTCCAACTTCCTCTCTAATTTCCGAGTTGTTTTCCAAGTTTCACTTGCATATGGTGCAGTGGAAACAACTATTGCCATGTAGAGTTTGATCTTTGTCTTTGTGTTTATCCGTCTTGATTTCCATACATGCGTAATTGATCTGAAAGGTGCTCCATCTTTACCTAACCTTGTGACGATATCTGTTTCCGCCTCACCAATAACCAAATCAAATAACCTCCAAGGTACGGGAACTTATCTACCTCTTCTAGTGGATTGCCTCTGACACTTACTTGTTGCTCTTGATTGTTGTTTATTTTCATTATTCTACTCTTTCCTTCATTAATCCTCAATCCTACCTTGGAGCTTTCAACCTTTAGCTTGTCTGTGAAATCTTGGCACATCGTGACATCTCTCGCTAATAGGACTATGTAATCAGCAAAATCGAGATCTGTAAGATGAGCATCGTTTTCTCAGGGGATTCCAAAACCACCTCCTTCCATTGTTCTTCTCATTAAAAAATCTAAACGTACTATGAATAAAAGATGGGATAGTATGCATCCTTGTCTGACTCCAGAGATTACTTCGAAATCTTCTGTTATTCCCGAATTTGTTCTAATCTCACAAGTTGGGTGACCGTACATGGACTTGATGACTGTAATAATCTTTTCTGGAATTCCGTATATCTTCAGAATTTTCCACAGTGATGCTCTATGAGCGCTGTCGAAAGCTTTACGGAAATCTACAAAATTTAAAACTACTTGAGACTGGAATTCCTAGCTTTGTTCTATGATGTTTCTCATAAGGAATAGCTGCTCACTACACGATCTCCCCTCTCTAAACCTGCCGGTTATTCATGAAGTTTACAGTCCACGGCATTGAGTATCCGCTTCAAAATGATCCTACTGAATTCTTTGCCAGTGGTATCTGGTAGTGATATTCATCTCCAGTTATTACAGTCCGAGAGGTCCCCTTTCTTGGGCAACTTTACTATCACTCCCCTGTTCCACTCTTCTGGTACTCTGTTTCTTCCCAACTTGTGTTAACTAGATCCATCAACTCCTCTTTCATTGGGTCTCCTCCAACTTTCAAAAATTCACTGTTATTCCATCAATTCCTGGGGCTTTGTTATTTTCATTCTTCCTATGGCATTCTTAACTTCTTCTCTGGATTTTGGCCCTATTTCTACATTCAACTCCCGTGCTGTCATAAGTTCATTCCAGTTATACAGTGTGTCTGGTGTAGGTTGGCTGCGTACTTCCTTTAAGTGCTCTATCCATCTTTGGTTTTGGTTTGGATTTGGTCCTACTTTCACGTTCCAATCCCCCATTATGATTTTCAAGTCATGGCCAGAGTGGCTGTCTATTACTTCCTATAGTTGACTGTAGAATGTTTCTTTTGTTTCTTGTTCTACTCTCTCTGTTGGTGGATAGATGTGTACAGTGGAAGATTTTAGCACAAGCCGTCTAGTCCTGCCGTAATAATCCTATCCGAGATGGGTTCCCAGCTGATTAGTGCATCTGCGGCTTCCTTGTCTAGCAGTATTGCAACTCTTCTCATATGTTCTGATTCACTTCCTGAATATAACATGCTGACGCCATCGCTTGACAATCTACCTTGTCCAGTAGATCTGGTTTCACTTACTCCTAAAACTCTCAGTCGGTAACTTTTCATCTCTTTAACTATTTTGGCCAGTTTCCCTGTCTCATACAAGGTCCTAACGTTCCATGTACCGACGTTTGTGTAGTTTTTTTCGGAAAAGATCCGGGTTTTCAGAGCACGAACTTCCTCTCGGCTTTCAACCGTACTCTTCATTGATACATCAGGAGAGTTCACAGATGATATTGTCCTCTTTAAGTCATCCTCTGTTGTTCCAGATCTTGCTCTACGCCATTGCTGTTGATCGGAATCGCTTCTTCTTGCTGTTTCTTTAGTTCTTCTTATTTTCACAGGGTGGGATTACTGGTCCCACGCCCAACCCTCCTCCTTTTCCAACTTGGCTTGGGACAGGCTTCATCGGAGTTAAGTAAACAGAGTAGCAAACGTTAAATTAGTCCACTTGACTATCAATAATATCATTGGAAGAACTGTTTTGCTTATGCAAATGGTTGTCAATGTTTAGCCTCAACATTGATCAACTTTCTTGTTAAAATCGCCATTGCCTAAATGAACCTTCTTTGAGGGAATTTTACTATTATTTAGATTAGAGTTGCGCAGAATTATCAAACAATTTTTGTCCGGCATTTAAAAAACAACTCCTCTTGCTGAATACCTCTTAGTTTTATAGTTTGTAAATGCTGCCTTCTTAGGTGGACCAGGGGGGACATGACACAACCTTCTCGCGGTGTTCCCTGTTAAGCTGTCTACTTGAATCTACACTTCAAGCCAAGTCAGTGAACTAACTGTGTCATTAGACAATCTACTATTGATATCCAAACAAATCTCCATTATGAATCTCAGCGTACTACAACTGAATGTTGAGGGCCTGACAGCCTTCAAAAATACTGTGATTGAGCAACTAACTCTCACCCATAAACCCGATGTGATACTCCTCCAGGAGACACACTCTGATACCCGGAGACTACTGAAATTACCAGGCTATATCCTGGTTGACCACATAGCGAGCAAAGTGCATGGCACCGCATCCTTTGTTAAGCGCACTGTACCGTTCCGAAAACTAATGGAGAGTCCACCACAACAAGACACTAAATTGATTGCCATCCGCGTAGCTGGTACCACTGTTGTGAATGTGTACAAACCTCCCCCAGCTGAACTTGGTGCACAGACGATGCGAGACCTTGTTAAGCCCACTCTTTTTGCTGGTGATTTCAATAGCCACCACACTGAATGGGAATGAATGGCAAGAATGGAACCACTCTTGTTGAATGGGCAAGTCGTACTAATCATCTTCTGGTAAATGACCCAAAACAACCGAAAACCTTTAGGTCCGGGAGATGGAAAACTGAAACTAACCCTGATCTCTGCTGGTGGAATGGACCACTTCCTGCACCCCGTAGAACTCTCCTAGGACATTGCCCCAGCTCTCAACACCGACCATCAATCATCAACACCCACATACCAATTGATACCCAAACACCTTCGCGCCCAGCTCCAAGATGGAACTTCCGCAAGGCAGATTGGCCCAAGTATGTAGAACTAGTTGATGCTGCTGTACCCAACCTACCAACACCAGAGAGTGATAACATCAATGAAACCTGTGAAGACTTTACCAAAACCATCCTTACAGTTGC
>RDPX01000018.1:516400-574652 GCA_003991215.1 Morbakka virulenta | reverse complement strand
CCCAGCTCTCAACACCGACCATCAATCATCAACACCCACATACCAATTGATACCCAAACACCTTCGCGCCCAGCTCCAAGATGGAACTTCCGCAAGGCAGATTGGCCCAAGTATGTAGAACTAGTTGATGCTGCTGTACCCAACCTACCAACACCAGAGAGTGATAACATCAATGAAACCTATGAAGCCTTTACCAAAACCATCCTGACAGTTGCCCATGAAACCATCCCTAGAGGAAAGAGGAAACAATGCATCCCATGCTTGGACAGACTTTGTGAAGATCTTCTACGGTCAATAAGCTCTTCTACTGATGACTCAGCTAGGACTGCACACACAAATGAACTTAAAGAACACCTGAATAATTTTAAGCGTGATCGTTGGCTTGAAACCGTGGAACAGATAGATATGACTCACTCTAGCCGAAAGGCATGGGCCGTCATAAAGCGCCTTACTGGGGACGGGAAACCACCTCGACAGTGTACTGTGAGAGCCAACGCCATTGCAAGTATCCTCGTAGCAAATGGGAAATTTCCTGGTGCTGATAAAGAGCTTGGAAAGACGGTTAAAGCCACAACCTCAAAATTGATGAACTCACCAACAGCTAACATGAACCTGTCTGCTTATTTTACTGATGACGAACTCGAACTAGCTTTCAAGAAGATGAAGCCTAAAAAAGCTGCCGGTGCAGATACAATATACCCAGAGCACCTTCTCAAGCTGGGTCCAGATGCCCTAAGGTGGGTGAAAGAATTTCTGTCCCACTGCGTTTCTTCCTGCAAACTCCCAACCATTTGGAGAAGAGCTAACGCCATCGCAATTCCCAAACCTGGAAAAGAAATGAATGATCCTAAAGCATACCGTCCCATATCACTATTATCAGTGGTCTATTAACTTCTTGAACGACTAATTCTAAACCGAATTGCCCCTATCGTAGATAGCCAGCTTCCTCAAGAGCAGGCGGGGTTTCGAACAAACCGCTCGACCCTCGACCGTGTGGCCTCCTTGGTCACGGACATAGAACATTCATTCGACAAAAAGGAACGGATGGGCCTAGTTCTTGTCGATCTGTCTGCGGCGTATGACACTGTTTGGCACCCCGGCCTAAAACTGAAGCTCCTCTCCACTATCACAGACAGAAAACTTGTGACTTTCATCATGGAAATGACAACCAACAGGTCTTTCAGACTTACCAGCCCTAGTGGTGAAACAAGCAGAACAAAGCTCCTGTATAATGGTGTTCCACAGGGCTCGGTGCTAGCCCCCTACTTTGTTTAATATTTATATTGCTGACATGCCACCAACAATTGCAGAAAAATACATGTATGTAGATGATCTCGCCTTGGCTTACCCTGGCACCAATATGCAGAGAATCCAAAACTCTCTTACAAATGATATGGCATCCATTTCATCGTACTTTCAACAGTGGCGCCTGAAACTAAATACTTAAAAAACTACCAGCTCACTCTTTCACCTAAACAACAATGATGCTGAAGCCAAGCTCAGGGTAACCGTTGATGGGAAGGACTTGCCTTTTGAAAAACATCCGAAGTACCTTGGCGTCACTCTTGACAGAAGCCTCACCTTCAAGTGTCATATAGATAAACTTGTTGGTAAAGTCTCCTCGAGAGTTGCTGCACTGAAAAGACTTGCAGGAACATCGTGGGGATCTGACTTTACGACCCTCAGATCATCCACACTTGCACTAGTATATGCTCCAGCTGAATACTGCCTACCGGTATGGATGAGGAGTGCACACACCCAAAAGTTAGACTGTGTTTTAAACTCTGTCCTAAGACTCATCAGTGGATGTCCCACCTTCACACTGAAGGAATCCATGCACGTCATGGCTGGCATCCCGCCACACCACATCAGACGGGAATCTATCATGCTGGATGTAGCAAACAAGTGTGAGAGCGAAGGCCGTCCCATGCATGAACGTGTCAGCGAATACCCCAACACCAAAACGGCTCCGTAGTAGAAACCCTCTCCCTCTACTACTCAGAGCGATAAAGCACAAAGCAGATGGGCTAGCCCCAGCGGTCTGGCAAGCTGTAAGATGGTTGGATGAATGGGAGAATACAATCACCCGACTACGAAACTATGTCCCTGCACCAAGTACCCACCCGGCGGGGCACAAGCTCCCACGAAAGAGCTGGGTAAACTTCAACAGGCTGAGGTCAGGCTATGGTAACTTTGGTAGCTGGCAGCACAAGATCGGACTGTCCAGTAGCCCTTCATGCCAATGCGGAGATAGCAAGCAAACCGCAAACAACAAAATCAATGACTGTGCCACCTTTAAACCACCTGGTGGCGCCAGAGCGCTGAGAGAGCAGCCACTGAGTGATGAGCTACAGCAATGGCTGCAGATGATGGAATGGTAGAGAAGTCATACGAAAAAAGAAGGTGGACCAGGTTTGAAATTTTTGAGTTCAATTCCACATTGGTCAATTGTTAGTTTCCGGACTAGAGGTTTTCCTGTGAGTATGGTAAAGCCCAAAACAAAGCAAGCTCACTTATTTTTCATACAGAGTCCTCTTTTATTACCAAATACTTTTAATGAATGTTTATTTTTGTTTATTGATAAGAGTTACTTACTTACTTATCCTCTGTGTTCTGCTTCTTTGGTAGTCGAGGACATCCCATAGATGCAATCAGACCTTCGTTGAAACGTTTCCAGTTCTTCTTCTCTCTTGCTTTTTCCCTTAGGCTCTGGAGCTGTTTTCTGGTACGGAGTTGCCCAAGTCCGGAGTTTTTGATGTCTTCACGGATGGTGCTGAGAAGATTTGTAGAGTGGCGTCCTATTCTGGCTTTATACATTGTTGCTCCTGATATGGCGAATTCAAGGGCTTTCTGGGTGGGGGTGTTGATGTCCATGCGTAGGACATGACCTAGCATAGACCATCTTCGCTTTGCTACTAGTGTAGATATAGGATACGTTTGGCAGATTTTATACAGTTCTTTATTACTGATTACGCTTTTGGGCCATAGGTGACCTGTTATCGTTCGCAAGTGTTTACGGTGGCATATATCTATTTTATTCATCATAGCTTTGTTGGTAGCCCAACTGTCGCAATTATATAGCATGATGGAGAGGCAGTACGCGTTATAAAGTTTGAGTCTGGTTTTGAGCGGAATTTTATTGCGGCGAGACCAGATTTTTGATAATAATTTAAATGCTATGTTGCCTTGGATGCATCTGGCAGAGATGTCTGCTGAACTACATAGCAGGGACCCTAACGTTTTACACTTACGCCAGTTTTCGCAGCCTCGGATAGGTGTTCCTTCTGGATCAGTTTCAGATATTTCGGCAAGATATATGTGTGTAAACTCAGTTTTACTTTCGTTCATAAATAGATTTTCTTCTTTAAGTTTTTCTGCAGCAATTTTTTGTAATTTTTCCAGAGGTTCTTTTTCTTCATCTAAAAAGTCGATATCGTCTGCATATTCCATTTCCAGTGGCATACCAAGGCAAGAAACGAGAGGATTTGGTCTGATGGAGTTATTTCTTATTTTTCTTAGAGCGTGTGAGAGATAACATGTGAATAATACTGGTNAAAATAAAATAAAATAAAATAAAATAAAATAAAATAAAATAAAATAAAATAAAATAAAATAAAATAAAATAAAATAAAATAAAATAAAATAAAATAAAATAAAATAAAACAAAACAAAACAAAACAAAACAAAATAAAATAAAATAAAATAAAATAAAATAAAATAAAATAAAATAAAATAAAATAAAATAAAACAAAACAAAACAAAATAAAATAAAATAAAATAAAATAAAATAAAATAAAATAAAATAAAATAAAGTAAAATAAAATAAAATAAAATAAAGCAAAACTAAATAAAATGAAATAAAATAAAAGAATTTTAAAAAAATACTAAGCTGGCGCTTTTTGGCTGAAGGTATTGTTTTCCTTTTGTTTTTGAGAGGCTATTTCTATTTCATCTCGTTTTGAAACTGAAATTCATTCATTGCTCGTAATTTTTATTGTCTGTTATTTGGTTTTTTTACCATAGAAGTCAGTCAGACCATTCACCAGCTTTAATATCCACGGAGACTGGAGCTTTTCAGAGCTGCAGGTAATTAAAAACATATTTCAAACTTTCTGTTAAATTAATTCAGGTATTCATCTTTTATCCATCGTTTATTATACCATAACATTTATTTAATTATAACTAATAATTATAACATTTAAAGATGTTTACTTGTGGCAACTGATTTGGTCTGTGAAAACTTTGTACTGCACTGATAATTATGTAACTAGGGTATGGACGTCCACACTTACATAGGTGTGGAACGTGTTGGAGGGAGCAAGTTTGCATGTGATCAATTTAAGCTTTAAGTGGGAAAATCTTAAAATCAACAAAAATAACAAAAAAGCCCGAGATCTGCAATTTTTAAAACTGTTTTTTGCATTTGAAATTGATCAAGCAATGGTTGAAATCAAACTTCCAAAATTTGCTACAGGCTACAGTTAATCCAAAACTTACTTTTAAGATCCATTTTTTCTCGGGATGCTTTAAAAAAGCAAGGCCTGGTTTTCACTGCTGAAAATGTACCTCAAAAATATATCTGGATACGTTAATCCTCGATTTTTTTTCAAACTTTGTTTTTGCTTTGCATTGGACTTTTGCTTTGTTTTGAAAAAATCGCCAGTTTGAATGTTGCTCACATTGCGTTCTCTGCTGTTAAAAGGCGGGAAAATTCAAATCAATTAATCGTTCGTTGGTGTAATTTCGGCGTCTTTTTGTGACATCTGTTGAGAATTTTGAGGGCACCTCCTGTATATATGCACACCCACAGATGGGAATATGTAAATGAACACTCCCTCCCCCCACCTTGATTTTGTAGTTCAATCCCATTCCAATAGTTTCAGAATTGAATAAGGTGCTCAAGACAATCTTTTTGTCAATTTGGCCAAACACGTAAGAACATTTTGTTGAGGGCACTCATGGTTGCATCCTGTAAAGTGGCATGGTGAAGTTCCTGTAGGCAAATACAAAAAAATCACAAGCTGATGCACATTAATGTCAGCATAGGAGAGGGAATCTTGTGAGTTAAGGGATACATAGGGGAGTGCTTTGGCAACAGTTACCACAGCAGCAGAGTGGTTCTCAATGGTGAAATTGTAGTTTTGTCTGCAAAGAAGGATGTATGGAAGGCAAGGTGGTGCATTGGCAAGGTTCTTGCTAGCAAGTGCTTGCAGGAACTTCATCATGCCACTTTACAGGATGCAACCATGAGTGCCTTCATGGTTGCATCCTGTAAAGTTATGTATATGGCCAGCTTTTTTTTGTACACTGACCTCATGGTCTGTGTACAAAGTGACAAGTTGGCCATATACATAATAGTGGAAGCAGTCAAGACCATAGAGGACCCCCAACAGTTCACATTCAATGTTGGAGTAACTTGATTCTGTATCTGTTAGGGATTTGCTTCCAAAGGGACATGGAAATCCTTCTTGCACGAGTGCAGCAATCCTGTACCTGAGTCATTTACTTTGACAATAAGTTCCTTTTGGGGGTCATAATAATACAATGCGATTTCCCCCATTAACTGGGGCTCAGACAGTGCCCTTCGCAGGGACTTGGATTTGGCAGTGAGGAATTTCTTGGCAGGATGCCCTTCCTGATGCCAACCAATGGCCTAGCCATGGTTTCTCTTAATAATACAATGTAATGATTGCATTTATTTTGACCTTGGTGGCATCAAAAGGTTTCTAAAGTAAGGGGTTCCACAAAAAGTCAGCATCCTTTTTTAGGAGAGCATGCTATGCTACAGTAAGACTGGTTTATTTGTCTGAGAAGTGGTGTAAGAAACTTGCAAGACCTAGAAATGACATGAGTTCATTGGCATTGATTTGCAGCTTTATGTCATTGGTGGTCTGTGCTTTTGGCAGGGTCTGGGCAGACTGCATCTGATGTGGCAAAGAATGGGACTAATGTAGCACTGACCTTAAGTTTATCAGACTCGAGTCTTGTCCTTTTTCTCTTCTTCTCTAGAGAGCAGAACAAGTTTGGTTCTTGAACTTGTTCATGGCCATCCTCTGACAATCCAACAACAATGAGATTACCTGCTATGTCAAAGACATTAGGGATGTCTTGGGATGTCTTGTCAATAACCCACTGAAATTCATGTTGGGCACATAATATACCAATAGTCATGCAGTTATCCATACATTGTGTTGAATGTAATTAAGTCAGCATTGGCATCATCAAGTTTGAGGCTCCAGTAGCCTGAACTAGCATCAAGAATGCTGAACCACTTGCCACTTTTGTGGTAGGCAATAAAGTCACCCAAAGTAAGTAATATGCAGTGAGGGAATTTCACTGCTTTATTAAGGTCACATGGGTCAAGATATAGTTTTCCATTGGGCTTTGCCACACAGACACAGCTATTGACCTAGTCTGTGGGATATATCACAGGTGCAAGGATTTGCTGCCCTAAAAGGGAGCCAAGCTCTTTTTTCAACTTGTCTCTGGGGGCAGGTGGTATCCAGCATGGAGGATACACAACAGATGGTATCACAGGATTAATTGATATGTGAATTTTTTCATGGAAACAACCAGTACCATCAAGTACATCATTGCACTGTTGAAGAATGGTGTTTTTCAGATTAAGTTCATCTTGGGGGTGAGCTAGGGAGGAGATTTGTGGAGTCTGTACATGAATATGCAATGAAACAAGCCCAGTGCTCTGCATATGGGTAGACCTATCTGAACAGGTCCTTTAGTCTTAGCAATGCTGTCAGCGGTGAATTGTTTGCCATGTCTGATTCCAAATAACCATGATCCATGTTGTTTAACTTACTGTTATAACTTTGGAGGGGCAGAGATAACACAAGATCATTGGTGTTTTTTATGAAGAAGACATTGATACATGGAGTTTGTTGTAATATTGCCTTCAGCTCCAGTGTTTATCTTGCACCTCATAATTTCCAGATATTGTGATGTGCCCAACTTAAGATCACCAAAGGCCTGGGTAGTTTCATCTGGTACACTTGGTTTGGACACATCAATAGTTATGCTGGCAAAGAAAAATACTTCATTAGAAGTGAATTCTTTTGTTTGTGTTTTATGCACACTCTTGCATAGTTTCCTGGGAATTGGTTTCTGTCGCATGTACCCTGATTGGCAGAGCATAGCCAAGTGATTGTATTTTACACATATTATGCATGTCAATCCTTTTCCTGGACACACTGCCTTCTCATATTGGCAAACACAATCACCACATCTTCAGACATTGTTACTGCTGTTGTGATGTTTGTAAGTCTGGGAAGGTGGATATTTTTTTTATTGATGCCCCTGCCCCTTCTTTTTCACATTGTCAATTGGGGGTTCATCCCCGGTGATACATATATCTACCACATGCTGATGTGTGGCTTCCTCAGTACATGCGATTTTAGAGGCTTTTCTATAGTCAGATGTTTCCCTTCTTTAAGAATAGCTGACTGCATGCCTTCGAGATATTGACCAAAGATAAAGAGGTCAATGAGTAGAGAGTGGTTAACAGACTCCTTGTATTCACATTGTAACAGTAGTTTGTTGAGACATATAAGATATGCATCAGCTGCTTCATCCAGTTGACATTGGTAGCCAAAGAGGCAGAAGCTTAAAAATTGCTCCATAGTTTGACATAAGAGCAGATTTTGAAAGATAAGACTTGTCTGGTATTTTTTATAGGAGTAAAAGTATTGGCAATTTCCTGACCTTCAGAACCAGCCCATATTAACAAATAATCAATGTAAACAGGTTTATCAATGCCCTTCAAAGGTCTATTAAAATGGAGATGACAGTAGGGAAGACATTTTTTCAGGCATTGTTTAAACCCATAGCAGACCAGACCATGGTCAGAGGTAAAAGAGATGCTGTGGCCACGATTGTTTCATGCAAAACGCACCAAGTTGTTGAAATAAAATGAAATGTGGATCAACGGGAGAAGCTGTGAGGTATGATGTCACATCCTTGGAGTTATTCAGGTGGGGCCTTGAAGTGGGTAGGGTTACTCTATTACCATATAGTATTCTTAGACTATAATTTGTAGATCTGAATGACAAAAGATGACTCAATGAAGGTATAGTTACATCTATAGGCCTACCTTATGTTGGACATTAAAGGTTAAATGAACTACATTTGTCCATGATGAGCTTAGAATAAGATGGTATCCTGTCTACAAATATAGCATTATCTGCCTGATCAATCAACAAAATGGCAGGTCAACAAAAATAACAACTGAAAAAAATACTGGCAATTGTTCAGTCAAAGTGACATCCTCTCTCGAATAAGAAGATAAAATATCTGAAGTAATTATAGGGTATTAAAAACATGTGTTTCTTTTCAGAATTTTAGACATAGCTGATGTAAAACTGATGACATTGTGTCATTTAGAAAACACCTTTATCATAGTTATTCAATCTGGTGGGCAGGTAAACAGCTCCTTTGGGTCTACAGCTATAAATGTTAATTAATATTGTGTCATGAACCATTAGTTTAGCCAAGACCATTGATTATAGGTGTGCTGGAGCATTAGCAGGATGCTAAGTGGGCACTTGCAGCAACTTTTCTGATATGGCCAATTTGGGCAGGTGGACATTGACAGGAGCGACAATGGATTTAAAAAAAACTTTATGATAGATATTCAAAATGTAACATACATACATACATACATACATACATACATACATACATACATAGATACATACATACATACATAAGCCTTAGCCTATTTGCAACAGGGCGGACAGGCGGTCGTGCAAGAACGATAAGGATTCAAGGATTGCTCTGAGATTCCCTTTTTTAAACTTTCACAAATACATGGAAAAATAAACGGGAACGACTAAACAGAATGTCGTTACCAATCTGTAACTTGAAAGATGAAGTCTTTTTGCCTTCTTTAAACCAGTGTAGGCTCGGGAAACATTTACAACTCAATACCGATTCTTAGCTACATCTATTTATGTGGATTGGAAAAGGGTGGGAAGTGTTGTATGTACATTCCAGTTATAACTTCAGGCTGACTAATTTCCGTGTTCACCTTACCGAACTGGGAAAATGATTCAATTGGGAAACTGAATAAACATCCTCCACACATCCATCCCACACAAACAACACTCCCCACNGCCTTCTTTAAACCAGTGTAGGCTCGGGAAACATTTACAACTCAATACCGATTCTTAGCTACATCTATTTATGTGGATTGGAAAAGGGTGGGAAGTGTTGTATGTACATTCCAGTTATAACTTCAGGCTGACTAATTTCCGTGTTCACCTTACCGAACTGGGAAAATGATTCAATTGGGAAACTGAATAAACATCCTCCACACATCCATCCCACACAAACAACACTCCCCACGTTTTGTTTAACTATTGTGAAATTAAAGGAAATTAGTAAGTGAAAAGCCAAACTAAATACTTTAAGAGTTTTTCTAAATTTAGGTCTAGTGACCCTGTCACATATTAAGCCAGTACAGCACCAGAGGCATCAACTCGAATTAAGTTGATTGACCAACAATAGTCTTTCTCTTAATGCAGTTCCTCAGAAAGGTTTCCACTGATAAGCCCTGTTCTTCTTGGGCCTTACTTATCACTTGCTCTTACACAGTTTTATGATGGTACCTGACTTTCATGTATTTCTCATCCACAAACATGAGTCTCTTTGTGAGGCACACAAAATAACTTCAGTAGTCTTCATGATGGAAAGGGAAACAAAAAACAATGGAAAATGTGCACCAAACTTGGTTTCTATGGCCACTTAGGAAAAGAGTGTAGAAGGTCCAAAAGTATCATCTGTGAAAAATGTATCTTGACAGGGAATTTCAAAAAAATATGGCATACAAAAACTACTACCAATTAAGATAATGAAAACCATAATATTCTTTGTTGAGCCAAAGAACTAAACTAAGAAGATCAAAGCTCCATCTGACTCCAACATATCAATGATGATGATGATAGTAACAATAATTATATTAATAATGTATACTTAATCAAAATTGAATACATGCCTGATGTTTAGATAAAAATAATGCCTTTAGTTCAATGCAAACAGTTAAGTGAACATCCAGTCACAAATAGTCACTTTTCACTTGCCATGCTCTTGGATTCCGGCAGCATGATCAACATAATAATTTCCTAGATGTATGATACATTATCAAATCCAGGTAGACCATCCTTTGACACTTTTCTTTACAAACAGTGCTTAAAATCTACTTTTTGTTAAAGAAAAACTCACAGACAACATTAGAAAAATATCAAAATCATTTCTACTAAGTTTTGGATTGTGTTGTGTTTTTAACTTTCTCTTCCCCCCTTTCCCCCACATGATATCAATCTCGTATAGAAAATAATTAAACCAGGTACAACATCGTCCTAATCAAGCAGAAGCTTTATACAAGAAAGAATATGGATGGTTCAAAATTTTTTAAAAGCTTCATAGTCCTTTGGTGACTTCTTTTTTATCACATGGCGAAATCACAACTTACGAACATTGTTTTTATTCTTTGTTTTGATTTTGGGTTCCATCTCAGATTCCATAAATGGTATCTTACTATCTGTCCCCAAAACCCACCCACCGCGAAGTTGATTCCTCATCTGGTTCCAGTATTTTCTTTAAGTCTGTGTCTGAGCCTGTTTCTGGTGTCAACGTTTCTGCTGAGTCTGTTTCTGAATCTGTCAAATAGGAGTCAACGTCAATAAATTCAAGTACTTCCGACCCCTTCCCAGCATTACCACCCACTGAGAACCCAAAGGCGGAGAGAGAATAAACCTGTCTGAGGAACCGGTAATTTTGCCGAATGTTTAAGTTCGTGTCCAGCATCTTGATGGTGTAGGAATGAGAATATTGATGTTCCTCATTTCCTCCCCTTGATCACTCATGGCTCATGTGGTCTTGTACTGGTACTATTTGACCTAGTTGAAAATGTTGAGTTGCTTGGTGATTGCACTGGGGGGACCTGACGGTTGTATAGGCTAGCTGCTTTGATTCTTGAATTGATCATTAAACAACTGTTGAATGGACGTTTGGTCATGTGAATTTTCCTTTGAAACTCATCGTCTAGGGTACAACCAAACAAAAGCTGTACAGGCGATCTACCACAGTAGCAGTGGCATGTTTCTAATAGCAACTAGTCCTCTATAAAAACTATTGATGAATGGTAGCATTTTTTTCAGAAATCGTTTTTATGTTCTTGACAGTTTCCTCAGCTAGGTCTTTGGATTGGGGGTGGTGATGGCTGCTTGGTTTGCTTGAAACCCCAAGATTTGGAAAAGTTGTGAAATTTTCTGTATTTGTACAGTGACCCATTATCTGATAACAACTTCTGATACGTCATGGCGTAAAAAATGCCTTCATCGATCACTGCAGGAAGGTCTGTTAGGATCAACAAGAATACTTCTAGCCAGAGTATATAGTAACCAACGGTAATAACATACATTTTGTTTGGATAACTAAATAAGTCACACCGCAGTTTCTTCCATGGACGGGTCGGTACATCATTAAATAAGTTAAACAAGTTTTACATTTTCGAACTGTTTGTTTAATTTCGTTATTGATGCCTGGCCTAAAGACTGATTCTCTTGCACGTCGTTTGAAATTGTCAATACTCACAGGTCTTTTATATAATATCTGTAAAATGTCTTTGCGAAGGTGACGAGGGATGAAAATACGATCTTTGAAAAATAATATCTCTGTCAAGTATTCTTAACATTCCGAAATGGTTGTATTAATGGGTGACATTCAGCTACAGTTTCCGCCCACCCATTTTGCTTTGTTTGTCTAAGTTGACGTAATTGGTCACCTTGTGTGCTCGACGATTACTTGTCGGTATTTGTTGCATCACCAGGTCAATGTGGCACTCAATCTCTTTTCCCTTTTCATCAATAAACGTCGGTTGTGATACTGGAGCTCTGGAAAGTAGTGAATGTGTATTTCAATTGGCTTTCACGAACATTGTGAAGTTGCCAATAAAAGAGATGGTATCAAGCTTTGCCAAGAAGTTACAGCCACTTCCTAGTTTGGCAAGTGTGTCATCTACGCTTGGTAATTCATAAAACTCTCATTTAGTTTGTTTGTTTAGCTTGGTCAAGGGTATACATACTCAAAGGTTGTTTCTTTCACAAGTACCATGGAGTAACTCCGTTTAGTAAGATCATCTACTGGTTGAGTAACTTTCAGCTCAACCATGCGATCTAGCTCATCGTTAAAGGGGTTTAGTAATAGTATCGCTACTCTGGGATGAGATCCGATCTGATATGACGTACTGTTTGAGTCTTCTTTCATGTTTTTTGGGCCATCTTTAACTAGTCAGTTGGTATCTAATTAATTAATCAGTTATAAGGTTGTATCAGTCATTTGCTTTGATGCTTTGAGCATTCATCTCATTTCGGTCACAAATGTATCTATACTCTGTTTATGACTGATTGTAGAATCAGTAGTTTTACCATTCTCCACTGGCATCCATTTTAGGACTGAGATTTGCTTTCAGTGTGAGTTGTACCATGACCTGGGTATGCCTCTCGTTAAATAAGTTGGATGTGACGAGAAAGTGTAATGATTAGTGGCACCTAAGGCGTTTGGGACTATAGCTTCCTGAGGTCTTTTTTTTTCTTTTGTTGGCTAACTTGCAATGTCATAGATGCCATGTTTCAAATTCAAAAAGTAAAGAACAAACAAGAGACAAAATTTTGACTGATAAGGTCCATTGCAACTGGGCAGCAAAATAACAGACAACAAAATACGGTAAAGGTACTACCAATGGGCCAATTTTTTCAATGGTCTCTTCAACGCATGGTTTATACCATCCTCTGGCTAACAAAAGTGAGCCAGTACAATTGTTTCACATTTTTGCAGCACGGGTTTCATTGGCTGCAGCAACCAATTTGTTTTGAGGAGTGGCACATTACCCATTTTGGGTTTGTGCTTCTTCCTCTAGTGCTTGGAGCCATTTACCTAAATGGACGCTCTCTTCAGATACTGAAATCATTTGGATTATACCATATCCCTCAAAACAAGCAACACAAGACATGCAGGTACTACATATCAAGAAATCTTGCAATTCTGCAAGAAAACTCGTGTGACTGCAGTTTGATGAAGACCTGCTTGTTTTCTATGCCTCTTTTTCTATTTGTTTTATCACTGAGCGCATTTTTGAAGGCTGTGATCAATTCAGGGTAAATTTCTACAAGAATTTCTCCACAAAATTTCATTCCTTGAAATTTTGCTAATTGTTTATATATATACATATAGTATTGGAGTGAAACACTCAGAAAACTTTAGCCAAAGATGGAACTGGCTGTTTTAAATGACAATAATGGGACAATCCATACATGAACAATCCACACCACAACACAAAGGACAACACAACGAAAAACATAAGAATGAACTATCCGCAGAGAGAAAGAAAAATAATGATATATGAAGGATAGAACTATACATATATATATATATACATATATATATATATGTGTGTGTGTGTGTGTGTGTGGACGAGTAAGCCAACATCTGTTGTTTTTGCCAGAGATGAGGCAGATATGCTACTTGTCTCCTTGTTTTGTCCTGAAACAGAAACAGCGGCTTTTGCGATGTTCATCACAGTTTTTACAGACGTTAATTTTCATAAACTTTAACAGTTTTTTGTTAATTTTACGGCAAAGCTACCGCATCGAAACGTACATCAGACGATAGTTCTGTTATTGAAGATTGGAAATTCACAGATTTTGCATGTTTTGCCAAAAGTTGTTCCCAAAAATGAGGATCGAAATCTTTCTGGATGCCACCCTGCACCAGATAAAGAAATTTAGAATGGTCCCATGTAGCCGATGCTGATTTTGTGTCAATAGTCGTTAACAAGCAAGGTTTCATATTGATGTTCTTCCCACTTAAAAGTTTTGAAAAATTATGTCAAGGGTCACTGACAGGTCTTTTTATGTTAGGTTTTTCCTGATAGCTACAATAACGATTTTGCTGTACAGGTAGGAATTAAGAAAACGTTTAAAAACCTTCAGCGAGTACTTATGTTCAAGTCATCTGTTACATAAGTAAACTACCCCTGCTCATCAAATAACAGCCCACTGCATAAATAGATGAAACTGATGAAATACTAAACACCAACATTTGTTTTATATTTACCTTAATATTAATGTAGCTTTCAACATTTAGCAAATATTTTCCATTCCATTTCTAAAAACAAATGTTTGTAAGTATTCCGGACGAAGTTTTGAATTTGCAGTACTTTGATGTGCTTTTTATCACGGATTGCGACAGTAATTGGTGATTAGGAGGGTAATTTTATTAACCACTTGGCACATTTGTTCGATAGGTACCCTTGAAAGTTTTACCAAGAAATTTAATTCTTAAGAATCTTTGGGTTGGAGAAAGGTAAGGATGGCAGATAACTGTCAACCTTTTGATACACGC
Source organism: Morbakka virulenta (assembly GCA_003991215.1). Lineage (NCBI taxonomy): Eukaryota > Metazoa > Cnidaria > Cubozoa > Carybdeida > Carukiidae > Morbakka > Morbakka virulenta. The sequence continues at coordinate 560,237 of RDPX01000018.1, read as the reverse complement.
ACTGCAAATCCCGATGACATGGTAGCTGTCCTTCAGATGATCAAGGTATGGCATATATCTTCTCTAAAATAATATTTTTAGTAATTTATATATAATATATATATTATATTTATATATATATATTAATATGTATGTATATATAGATACATTTATATGCATAAAGAAGATATCTAATTTTCTTACAGTTAAACTTAGCATTAAAAGAGTATGGGGGCATTACGTAAGTGGTGCCCTTTGTAATAAGAGAGATGTATAGTATTGATTTTGCTTGATGGTAAGTAGTATTTTTGTATTTGCTTGTTTCTGTAATAAAATGGCACAACTGGAGTTTTAAGTGGTTTCAATCTCATTTTTATTAATGTTTTTGTCGGCGTTGGTATTATCTGTATTATTGATACCAGGATTCCTAGACTTGACAATTAAGTAATGTTGCAAGGCTATGGCATTAATATTTACAAGCTGTAACTAATGACTGAAGCAGTTTATAAGGGAACATTTTTCACAGTTTGCGTAGTACCTTTTTTTGAATACCTCCATATCTTTGAGATAGAGGCATCGTCGTAAAATTCGCTTTGAATCAAGAAGAGTCTCTTGTGAGCCTTTTAAGATTACTAAGAGATTCTGGATTCAGTTTATCACACTTGGTCATTGAGACTTACCTTAGACCTTAGTTACTCTTGTCCTATACAGGACATTGGGCGGCATGATGTCTCCATCGGACTCGATCCTCAGTCACGGCTTGAGCAGTTCTGACAGACAGTCCTGGAATATGTAAATCGTCTTTGAAGGTTGAGCGCCATGTCCTCGTAGGTCTGCCACGCTTCCTTCTTCCTTCCACCGGCTTCCATGTTGTTGCTTGTATGGCATGCCTTCCAGGCGGTAACCTTAGGATATGCCCTGCTAACCGCCACCTCCTTTCTTCTACCATTCTGTGTAGCTGTGTTTGTTCTGACCGTCTATAAATTTCTTCATTTGTTATCCTGTCTCTCCATGTAATTCCCAAAATTCTTCTGAGATTTCGCAGATGAAAGGAGTTTAGCTTCCGCTCCAATTTTTTGGTTATCTTTCATTGAGACAAGGCTCACAATAATTGTACAATAATTCACGAATCGCCACACTGTGTGCAATAACATTATTTTCACTGGCAGAAATTTCCAGTTGCACAATAAAGACATTATATAATAATATTATACTTATTATGACACTAAGAACGAAGACACAAATTATAACAGATCATTTCTTTGTTGGATATCTTTTGCTAATTTTTAACGAGAAGCATTACTGGTATTTAAATGAGTGAATATGAATGAAAATGCAATCAGTACAGTAGTACATTATTCATATTCAATTAAACCAATACTTAAATTCTTGCCCTTTTTTTACCATTCAATGTTTGGTACTTGTAATTATATTATGGAATTATTATCATTTTTTCTATTATAAAAAATCATTTTAACCTGGGTCTTCTTCCACAGTTGGTCTTGACACTTTAAGTTTACGGGAATCGTTGGTAGTTTTAATAGATGCACTTTCCATGGAAATATCAGTAGGAAATATTCTACTCGGTTATTGTTATGGTTGCCTATTTCTGGTGTCATTACGAGTACAAGAGAAGTAGAACTATTTGATAATGACGAAAATGGGTTTTGAATGCTTTAGCAATACCTGTCTACCATGTTTATAGTTTTAATATTGTTCTGTGATAGAAGGTGAACGGTAATTTTGGTTAAGTTAGTTAAAACGGTATAACCTGTATTATTGGCAAGACAAACAAATGACAGATACCAGTTGAGCTGTGTTTTTTTTAAGGTTGCACAAGAAAATTGCTTGACAAGAGAATAGAATTTGAATTCTGAATTACAAACAATTCTCCATTGATCCCCATCGCTCTAAAAGCGTCAATATAAAATTTGATGAAGCACTCATAGTGGTTTGAGCACTCTATCCCATTACAGTCCCTTACGTTTAGATGTACCCATGCCTTGCACTGCCCCACATGATAGTCTTAAAGGCAATTGATGGGGATATTATGGAAAGTTTATGGAGGATAACTATAATGCACAGAGAGAGAGAGAGAGAGAGAGAGAGAGAGAGAGAGAGAAGAGAGAGAGAGAGAGAGAGAGAGAGAGAAGAAAGAAAGTAAAAAAGAAAGTAAGAAAGAAAGTTAGAAAGAAAGAAAGATAGAGAAAGAAAAGTTGAAGGACATTGTCCATTTGGTAAGCCCAGGCCCTATTTTGTAAAAAAAGGCTTTGAAAAAAAGAAAATTTCATCACGTTTTTGCCTGCAATACAATTTTATTGACTGAATACGCTTATTAATTTACCGGCACAAGACACAAGGAAGTCTTCGCCTTGAATAAATACCAATAAACAAAGAGAACAAAATTGTTGTCATGCCAACAATGCGAAGCTTTACCTCATGATTTGGTGTCTGTGTAAAGTAAACCGTCCAAAGTTTTTTATTTAAAACTACGTAGTATGAGAAGTTTATCGTGTACTGTGCAGACAGTCGTAGAAACGATATGCGAAGTACTGACTGGACATTTTTCTATGACAGCTTGGATGTTGATAGGTTCGTTTACCAAACTTTTGAAGAAGAATTTTTTCCAAACATGCCCTAGTGAGAACCCATGGAGGGAAGACCATGCCCTTGGGTTTATGCCAACCACAAACTCCAAAATGCGACGAAAAACGTAGAAAATAAAGTACAACATGGGTGGAACGTATGTGAAAGCTTACTAAACTATGGCCTTGTCAATTCGAAATAATTTTGATCAAAAGAAAAAATCAATCGAACCCAATGTAATTGCTAAAATTGTTGAAGTACCACACCAAACATTAACTATCAAGATAAGAAATAGCTGCTAGTACATTTTTGATTTCTCATTTTTCATCTTTTATCCAATGTTATGCAAGTCAATGATTTTATCCTGAAATATAACACCCCAATCAATTTTTAAATGGATCAATATTCACTCTTCTGTGTGTCTCACGTGTCATTGTGTTTTGAAAAAGCTAAAACCACTAAACCGTAAAAAATCAGATAATTTGCTTTCAGCTTTACTAAAAGATCGTGCCGATTTGACAGTTGATGTTGCTTACAGTATTAATCTTCCACTTCAAAGCAGCAGATTATAGAGGAGAATGGAAGAAACCCAGGGTAACACCTCCACACAAATTCGTGGAAACAAAGTAATCAGAAAATTATAGACCTATATCTGCCATACCGATTATTTCAAAAATCCTTAAACAAGTTGTTTATGGACAAGTAGGTCAGTATTTGGTATACACATACTTCTGTTTGTCAAAGGTACTTGGGTACCATCAAAAGCGTAAGAGGGTTACCGGTAACACCCTTTATTGATAAAGTTAGGAAAGCAATCGAAGAAGGAAACTTAGTAGATATAGTATTTTCAGACCGCACTCATGATTTCGATATCCTCTGCTGTAGTACATTATTACCAAAACGTAAGTCCTTTGGTACGAAAGATAATACGCTGCATTGATTTACCAGGTGTTTGTTTGGCACAACAGAATTTCGTGAAAAGGATGGTATCCAGGCAACAGAAAGACTACTTTCTAATAGTGTTCTACAACGATCTTTTTTACGGTACCTCCCAACTTAATCTTCTAAAATTTTGCTAACATGTTTAAAAGGTCAGAAATTATACAGTATTATCGATGCTACTTTTCATATAATGTCATAAAATAAGGAAATATACTGTTCTGTGGTAATGTAATAGAAAAATGCAACACAGCTTAAAAATGCTGTGAACGAAGTCGTGGGAAAGCTCCTGACATGCTTTCAAGACGAGTTAATGATGACCAGGAAGAAATTGAAAGGTGAATTAATGCTCAAAGAACCACAACAAGGACTGTCCAAAATCGAAGTCGAGCCTCTCATCAAATTTTGTGGCTAAACCATTAACAGCATCAAAAGGTATCAATACCTAGAAGAGTTATTAGTATCCTTAAGAAATACTTAAGACGACCCGAATTTGGCAATACCATATTTCTGAAACAAAAGAGTGCATTGTCAAAAAAAGTGGATTCTCACGGGAGTGTGATTATACCCAAATGGGGTTGCAGCACCCCAGATGTCGTAAGTTATTTCTTGAGTAAACAGTTGCAGCTCATTAAGACTAACACGCAGTAGCTTTAATCAGTCGAAAGAGCTAAACAAATTATAGACAACAAATACAAAACCAAAAAGCTCTTGATGGAATGCATAAACAGGACTGAGCTACCATAAAAAAATCCGTTGATAAGAATACTTTTACAAATGTTTGAAACGTTTTACAGGGAACCAACATGATAGAAAAATTCGACAACACACTAACAAGATACAGCACTTTATGATTGTCATTTTAATACCTGTTAGGAACTTTGTATTTATGAAGAAAAGCCTGAAGCTGAGGTTCAATTAACAGAGAGAGGTAAGTCTTACTGACAAGGGAGAATTTTATATGGATATTCAGAATTCTTAAGGGTCTTTTAGAAAGTATTTCCAAAGGTATGTGAATTGTTCATTTTTGTTAGTTATACGAAACTTAATGTATTATTGCCACACCGTACAATGCTAGTAGATCGATCCCTGTAGTGGTTAACAAATAAGCATCAAGGGCCATAGAGTTTATGAAGAGATGCAATTACTATATCAGGGCAAATACCTCCTAAAAAACTAGATTTTATCCATAGTTGCTAAACTTTTCTTTCGTAATTCTTTAATTTTTTTATTTTCCCAGTACGAAGCCCAAGAAACAGACTTCGAAATTCGGTGGATTTGTTTCTTCTTGTCATGCTGGCAAATCCAATTCACGTTACACAGTTACACTACCGTGTTTAGTCGCGTATAAAATTACTTAGAAAAATTACATGTATGACTGATATATAGATCTAACTCTTTGGTTGATTGTTTTAATTATTATTTATTGCTTTAGTAGTATTTTGTGTGTAATTTTTATTTAAATTGAGGAAAGTGAGTTTTTCAAAGAAATACAAACCCGGGGTCACTGAATTTTTTCCTGAAATTTTTCCTGTCAACTTTTCTTGTTTGCTGGTTATTGCTTCTTGTTAGGTCAATTGAATTCTTTGGACCAGATTTATCGTAATTTCATGGAAGATTTTGAATATTAGAGCGAATTTTATGTTTTCTTTTAAAAGACCGTTTATAAAACTTTCCAAAGTTTTTTTGATGTGATGATAAAGTTACCCTGAACAATATTTAACGGTATATAATCCGCCTCTGCCGGAAATTTCCTAGCCATACACTTTACTAGCAGAGCCTACTCACTCCGAGGTTAATCTCCCCTTACTACGTTTTACACTTGCAGTATTATAACTTCTAAGGATAATCTTGCAGGCTTGTTTACCAAATACAGTATCAACTCACCTTTAAATGATGAACAAACCTCGTGTTATATTACGTTTTGTGGTATATGCAACTACATTTATGGATTTTAGGTCTTTGTTTACAGTTGTAGTTAATATATAAACTGTACATTTATAGACCTTATTAAAGACGGTTTTGGAAATGACAGATTCTTCGACTGTATTGTGGGAGAGTGGAGAAATTCGGAAACAGGTATGATTTGATTGCTGTTTTAAGAGCTTTGATATGTTTATATTTTAGTTCTTGCTTTAAACGCTGCCCGTTTCTATGTGACTTTACTATGTGCCGAAATTTTGAAGACTAACACTTACGCAAACCAGTAGACGAATGCAGTCCCGCATAACCCTTTATGCAGAATACATAAAGGGTTATGAGGGGGATTTGTCGAAATATCGCCCAATCACATTAGAAGCAGTTATGCCAAAATGCTTCACGTCATTCATTTGTGGTGGTGTTATAGAATTCCTCCTTGCCATTAAAGTCCTCGAGGTATATCTACAGAAAGGTTTTACCCCTGGCATAGCTGGAATTTATGATAACATACTGTGACGCAAATACAGTGATGCTCGCGGAAAACAACGTAGTGTCACAATAACATTCTTCGACTTATAAATGCCTTTGGAGGGGTGAATCATGGTGTTCATACAGTTTTCACTTACCATAACATAGCGGCTGAGATAATTGAGCATACAAAAACCTCTTTTGGAGGATCCTAAACAGCTGTTATCACTAACTCTCACAACACTAATTTATTAAGCGACTGTTTCACTTCCCTTATCTTTAATGTACAAGTGAATACATTTATAAAGTATGTCAAAATAGATCAATTTAACCATTGAGAGAAACTCTGTCTGTAGGGAGGTTGATTTTTGCAATTTGAGTATTGGGGCACTAGGAATCATTGGAAATAATATATGCACGCCGACTGGGTTGCTTGAGTCTTTAAGATCAAGTAAGAAGGAAACTTCTTATTTGATCAGGAAGATCACTGGCATCACAGAACTTTCATCTATTTGATCTTTTGCTGTAGGAATAAGACAAGGAAGAAGCTGCCTACCCTGTCTTCCCCATGTCGTGGTAAGCCGCTGTGTGTCCCAATTGCCAAGCCTTAAGTGTGAGTGGCTATATAAACGGGTATGATGTAATTACACACAAGGCCAAGGATTAAGTGCCGTGACCAATCACTGAGCTTAGCCATTTGTCTCAAAGTGGTTATTATAAAGAAAACCCAATCTGACGTTTAAAAACGATTATTGGTAATGAAAATAAACATTATACAGGATAAGCACTTCAATATAAAACTATTGCTATTAATATAGGCCCCGTGTATAAACTAAAAAGTAAAATTAAGACAAGATAGAACTTTAAAAGCACACTGAGTATTGTAAAAGAAGGATTAAGTAAGAAAAAAAGAAACACTTAAAGCGAATTTGCAACAACAAACGAAATAAGAAAGAGGTTGAAATAGATTGATCAAAGTGGCAGAAGGTAAAATGGTTAAAATATCTTAGGGTGACTTATATTATGATAATGATAATACAATGTTATTTTTGTTAATGTCCTAACACACGTTCTAAAAACTTTGAAATTTTCAATTTTTGGTACATGATTTAGTAAATCATTATAAAGCGTCACTTTCCTGCAGAAGAAACACATTTTCTGTATTTTAGTATTACCACTTCTGTCATGCTTCCCATTTTACTGTGATTTGATTGCTCTATCTCTGTGATCATCAGCTTTCTTCTTTCTTTCTGCTTTTCTTCTGCCCCTCACCCGCATAGTCTGTTGAATAAGCGTTTTTATATGGTTAGATTTTCATTTAATTTTTTCGTTTTTAGTTCCCCTGCACATTTTGTTGTATCTGTATGTTATTACATTGCATTTTGTTCCTTTGTGGACCAGCACCTGCTCCACAAAGATACATTCTATACATTTATCAGAATCTACTTTTCTCTTTTCTGGGGTGCCATTACATTCCCACACGCCATAATTTCTGTTTATACAACCTTTAAAAATGTACCGAAAGAGAGCACTAGGATGTAACTTAACTGTAAAAAACAGCGCCAACAATCGGATGGGCTTGAAGATGGTGAAACATTTTTCTCATATTTGGAGCGAACCAAGAGATTCTTAGAAGGATTGTCACCCTTGTACAAGAACTTCATCAAGAAAAAATTGTGGTAAAAGATGATATTTTTTAATTTATGGAAACAGATATTAATAAATGTACAACAAAGGGTACTTCTTTGGTCGGTAGTTAACTGAAATTATATGAGCCAACTATTTGTGGCGGTTGAAGGAAAGTAATTTTTAGAAGCCTAGAGTTCGATCACTAGAACCGTGTTATTAAACTTCACTACATTACGTTAGGTAATAGTGCAAATGTGCCGGAATGGACCTTGTAGTCATATTTCCCAATTGTTTCTTAGGGAATATTTATCTTTTTTCCTTCGAAGGTGCTTGCTCAAATGTATATTAACATTGGCCCTTTTACGCCTTTCCCCAGATGCACGGGGCGACAATGGACCTTCTGTATCTCTTTTTTCCCTAAGCATTGTTAATTGCTGTGGTCATATTCATTTTCAAAACTGAAAGAAACTATTTACTGCAATTCACCGCTCAACCTTTCTCTTTTCCCTTTGCCATGAATCAAAAGCTAACTTTCGAGATATTATTTTGTGTTACATCACTTGACTTTGAAGATTTAGAGGAAGTACTTCACTTGAAGCACCTTTCAAGAGCTGATGTTGAGCCGTGTTTTACTGCAATACTGGAATAATACAGCTGTTATAAAAGTGGATTTTCTTAATACTTTCAGTCTTAATGTTTTTCCATGTCATTTCTGAAAAACGAAAGGCCTTGCGAGCTTTATTTGTATCTTAGACGGCCATGTAGGAGAAATTTATTAGAGTTTAATTAAGTGAATATGGAGTGTGCAAATGTGCCGGAATTCACCTTGTAGTCATATTTCCCCATTGGTTTATTCCATTGTACATTTTTTCCTACCGTGGTTTTCCCCAGTGCCATAGAAAACACTTGTTCACTTGTGTAAATTTAGGATGCCTTTCTTATTTTATCTTGGCTTGAACGTGCACAAACCCCACTGTGTTACTTTAAACTATGTTTCACTGTTATGGTAATAGCAGTGACAAGTTGAATGTCCATAGTCTTTCAATTTTTTTGTCCTTTCTGGTCTGTCTTGAAGAAAAAAATGCTTCCGACCAACTCCCGACCTTAATACACATCTCCTCCAACCCTGTTTTGCGAAAAGAAAAAATTAAGTGCATCTAATTGTGTCAATATGATAAAAGCAATTAACATTACTACATGTGTAGTTAAGGGAAAGTAGTACGGTTACTGACAGATAAGAAACGATAATTTAGAATTGGGATATTATGAGACACTAAGACCGAACAAAGATTTGTTTTTAGCTGAAAGGGGGTGCGGATTAAGCTAATTTCTGGATTGGTCTGACGACTATAATTGCAATATAAGCAATTTCCGAAGAGACATATTGTAACAAATCTGTATGCCTGGTGCAGGGATGTGGACCAAGACAAGTTCTTGGTTATTTTTGAAAAGGGAAGGCTATGTTGTGCTATGTTCTAATATTGGAAGTCATTGAATTCACAAATCTTAAATACTTTAATTGCTCTGGCTTTCAAGTGCGTAACCAATCTGGAATTTTTGTTTCGAAGCAGACAGTCAAAGCCTGACTGGGCTGTTTGTCAGGAATTCATTGGTAAAATATCGCATTTCTTTGCTTATTTCTTCCTCCATAGGTACCAAAATACTTGTTGGGTTCGCTTTGTATTTTAGAGCATATTCGACTTGGAAAGGTCGGGTAATATACCTTGAGGATTTTTATGTAAAACCAGAGTATCGCGGTGAGTATTTAGCATTATCTTTGAAAAAAGAATTAGTATATATATATATATATATATATATAAGGGGTGTCCAGCTTAGAGCGAGGTGGATTGAGCTAATAGATCAATCCACGGCTCTTCGCTTTACCCAGATTCACAGACAAGTCCTACAATTTCCTTCCACCTATTTCTACCCTCAGCTAACATTTTCAGACATTCGAGGTCATGTACACAGTTCAAGGTTTTAACATTCATAAGCTCAGGATTCAATTCATTAGCAATTTTAATATCCTTCTCTATCACCACAGGGAGAGTACTTCTTGGCCTACCTCTAAACTTCTTTCTGTTGTCAACATTTTCAAAATAAAATTTCATACTTTGTTGAGCTGGTGTATTTTCATTCAACCGTAAAACATGTCCAAGTATTTTCCATCTGGCTTTCTTGATTTCATTACTTATTGGTATTGCATCACTCATTTCATATAACGCAGCATTCGACACTCTGTGTCTCCAATTATGTCTCCAAATTTTTCTTAATTGCTTTCTATGGAATGCATTCATTGAATCCTCCTCCTTCTTTGTCATTCCCCAGGTACCAGAGTTATACGTTAATACAGGTTTGACTAGCACATTATATAATTTTAAACGCTTCTTGATATGTAATTTACCATTTCTAATCCAAATTTTGTTCATTTTATTAAAAGCTGCAGTAGCCAAAGATTTCCTTCTTGTCATGTCCTCAGAGTCACCTAACAAACTACCAAGCTTCTTGACTCCTCTCCACTTTTCTGATAATTTATCCCCTCTTTCTATGATAGTTTGCTCAGTTTTATCTGGGTTTACTTTCAGATTACCTTGCCCTAGTATATTTTCAACATTATCAGTGACTAATTTGCATTTATATTCACTTTCAGTCATGAAATCAGTGTCATCAGCGTAAACAAGTTCACTAGGTAGAGATGAATATTTAATGTAATAATGATCATAGTTTAGTGTGTTAGTGTTTATAAAATACCTAACTTTCCTTAATTCTTTCTCCAAATAAACATTGAAAAATGTTCCACTTATACCATCCCCTTGAGGAGAACCAATATTACTTTCAAAAACATCATCCTTATCATTTATTTCATCCTTAATAGCAATCGTTGTTTCACTAAGAAGTGCTCTGCACAATCTGATTTCATCGTCATCTAAAAATTTCTCTAGTTCTTTCAAAAGTTCACATCTATTAATAGTGTCAAAAGCTGACGACATGTCTATTCCAGTAACTAGAATCTGTGTACCTACATATTTCTGAGCAGCTGCACATATCCATCTATATGCCCACACAATATCAGTAGTACTCCTGCCTTGGCGGTATGCACTTTGTGAGTCAGACAAATAAACATCTACTTTTCCTTTAATCCTCTGGAGTGTTACATTGGATAAAATCTTCCTTAACGTTGGTAATAAATTTATCGGCCTGAGATTTTCAACAGGTCCTCTCTCCTTCCCAGGTTTTGGAATGTATTTCAGGAGAGACTTACTAATGTTAAAATTTTCGCTACCCTCAACTACTTTGTTTAATACCATTGCCACTTCTTCATCTAAATCTGCATATTTAACCATTTCTACTGTGATATTGTCATGTCCTGCTGCTTTATTGTTTTTCATCTTTTGAATACATAACCTTACTTCTTTGCTGCTTATTGGATTATTTAGTGGTTTATTCATATCACCTTCTTTTATCTTAACAATACTCTGTTGATTTGGATCATAGAACTTTGAATGATAATAGTTTTTAACAGTTTCATGAATTTCTCTACTATTTGTTATTTTTCTCTTATTTTTGTCATATATAAATAAATTCTCGCTCTTATCTTGATGCAGTGTACGTACAGCCTCGAACATTCTACAATCATCTTTTGTTTCAGAAATAACATCTACTATTTTATCAATTTGCTTTTCGCGTGTTTTCTTTACCTCTCTTTGAATTAACTTTGTAATTTTATTTCTTTCTTTTTTCATTTTTAGGTAATGTTCAGTGTTACCACAATTTTGTATTTGTATGCGTAAGTTCTTGCTCATTTCCGATAGATAATCAATGTTAGCATTGTAGTGTTTAACATTCTTCTCATTTTTGAATTTTCCTAAAACCTCATCAGCAGTTTCAATAATTGCATTTTTCATTTCATCCCATTTTACTTCCTTTTCTATCATCTTTTCTTTTAACACACTCTTATAAGCTTCCCTTGTATCCTCATCATTCACTAAACGCCTTGTGTCATATCTAATATCTGTTCTCTTCTTTACCTTCTTGTAAAATCTGTACAATTGAATATCTGAACGGCATACTACTATTCTGTGGTCACTGTCCACTTTTGTTCCAGAATATGATCTTGCATCAGTTAGTAAGTGTTTTTTATTTCGAGGTATTATTACATAGTCAATTTGGTTATAAATTGTTACTAATGTATTTGTTTCCTTATCCTTTCTTATATTCTGCCACGTAGTTTGATGCCTTGCTGGATGCTGGAAGCAACTATTACCAATTATCAGATCATGTGAGTCACAAAAGTCAAGAAGTGCCTGACCACTTGCATTCCTTCGCCCTCTCGAATACTGTCCAATACTTCTTTCGCCTGGTAGTTGTCTTCCAATTTTTGCATTGAAATCCCCGGCTATAACAGTGTAACTCCCTGTCATGTTCTTAAAAGTCCAAAATAAATCATTTAGTACATCATAGAGTTCATCAATTTCTGTCGAATCGTCTTTTACTCTCTGCGTATGCGGAGCATATACGTTAATAATGTTTATCAAAATTGCTTTTCTGTTTTTATCATTCATTTGTAGCTGTAATACAGAAATCCTGTCATTTACCCTCCAGTACTTATGTATGTGGTCTTTCCAAGTATCCGATATAATAAATCCGTTTCCATAGTGTTTGCTGTCAGATTTTAAACAAATCAGCCTGCACCCTTTTACATTTCTATCCAGACCATTTTTGATTATTGTCTCTTGTAAACAACATACATCGACTCGATATTTAGATATATCTGCTGCTAAATATTCTTGTTTAAGTTCTTTAGTCAGCCCACGAACATTAAACGTTGCTAAATTTAGTGTCTTCATCATATTGTAGGACTGTTCTGTGAATCTTTAGACTAATTATTTACTTCAATTTTTTAGATTTCAGTAAACAGGAGCTTCGTCACTCGCTCCGCCATCAAATTAGTATGTTTTGAAAAAACTAGATTATTTTTTTTATGTTGACTTACTCAAATTTGTATATAATACAAGTATTATTATACAAGTATTTCCCTTTTACCTCCCATTCTTATTGCTGCTTTATCTAATAGTTTGAAAACCCACTTTGCTTTTTGTTTGTTTGTTTAAACTAATGAAACAATGCCAGGCTGGTTTTCTGCATATTGAAAGGGTACTTTAAAGGAAATTGAACTAAGCTGACTGAATACTTCCCTAAGACTAAAACGATGATTGTTTATTGCAGTGTTTGCACATATGTTATTATAAGGCTAAAACTAATTGTCATCTTTTTGACGTAGGAGTTGGTTTCCCAACAAAGTTAAAGTAATAACAGCAGGATCCCTTGGAAGGCGAGACCGTTTTTATAATTATAAACTGTAGTTATACTAAAATCCAAAGCAGTGAATGTTTTTTGTTCCAATTGTTATTGAATTAGAGTATCAATTCTTAAATTGAAATAACACAAAGATAAGCTATGACCTTGTACCAGAGTTACGTCCTCGTGACTGCGGTTATAAAGCGCTAAATTGAAATACATTCACGGATCAGTAGGAGTAGCTAGTGTATTTCAGGAGCAAACAGTGAGTTTCCAGAAGGGTATCTTTGCAATCGAACACACCTAAGTACGCAGCTACTCTTGGATGTGTTCAGTACTGTTAAATGACCTCCTTTAATGAAGGAACTTGACACCCCCATTAATGGTATTGCCAGTAGTAAGTTATGCAACTGACTATGTCTTATAATCTTTTTAGGTAAAGGAATTGGTACTGCTTTAATAAAGACAATTTGTAAGGTAGGAGTTGTTGTTAATTTGACGTAAAATGCAGAAACAAATTTTATGCAGCGTCTATTTAACGACGTGAGCAAGGCATAATACGAACTCTTACATTACACCTGGTGTTTCTGAGAGGGATTTATCGGTTTAATTACTGGTTCCTTTAGTCTTCCAATTCTTTCTCCGAAAGTTGGTTAATCTAAATAATCTGCCACTTTTAAGGGAGAAACAGACTGGCTGGAGTACTCCCACTATCACAGCGAGCCGCGTATATGAAACCTTCCTTACAAAAAGCTGATGATCTACCGCTTGTCCACTTATTTTGCCCTACGTATGCTCGTCACTCCTTGTGGAGCATAACGTGTGGCAAAGATCTCGCCTGCTTGGCATGTTCCTGACAGTACTGTTCATTACCCTTCATCTTAGACATTCCACCTCATTTTACTCATTTGCTGCTGTATTTATCATGGCCTTCCTCTCTTTTACTGGCAGGGGTCCACATGAATGATATTTTAGAGGCTTCATTACTTTCTTTTCGGTGGACTTACATACATACATCTCCATTTCCTGGCTTTAATCTTCTCTAACTTGCTTCGTTCTGCATTTCGTTAAATCCGCTGGATGTAAGATCATCCCATTTATAAAGCCTGAGTTATTTCCTGCTTGTAATTTTCCATGTTATTGCTTTCCGCTTTCCCCCAACATTTTTTTTAATCAACCCCTCAAGGCCAAGAGGAAAAGTAATACAGTCGCACCCCAGCTTTTTTATCCCCCCTTTTTTTCTTCGCCTAGTCTGACTGCAGTCAGTTGTTGACTGTACGTACTTCGTTGTTTTCAGACAGTTTTTTTGCCTTTTTGCCCCACAATTCGAATTTGATAACATTTATATATTGTATGTAAAAGAAAGTAAGATTCTGCTCTGTGTTTAATAGGATGCATATTTATCTGATGGTTCTTCTTCATTGGCTAAAATCTGTTTGTTCCCGCCTCAATTGTCTGTATGTACCTTTCTTGATTCGCTCTTTCATGATGTTTCCCCGCATCTTGATTGGTATTGTTAGAAGTGTTTACCACAGTAGTTGGCACGTTTAGCCAAGTCTCATTTTTTTTGGAATTGTTGTCTCTCACACTCTCGGCCTTTATTTTAGAGATTCTTTTTCTCACCAGAGCTTGTCAACCATTTTCTTCAGCCATTTTTTTATGTTGCTCTATCCCCGTTACTTAGCTCTTCAACTTTCTCAATCCAGAGCTTCTCTCCTCTTCAAGTATCTCATCTTGTTCTATCTCCTCGTTTATTCTTCCGGTCTCGTTCTTGTCGGTCCAGAAAGTAGTTCTCTTTTTTATTTGTGTATATTGTTCCACAGATCTTTTATGGATATCCTTTTCTCTTAAATACTTTACTGTGTTTGTTTTTCAACACCACATTTCCGCTCATGATCTCCAAGCTGATTTGCTTAGGAATTATCTAAAGTGTTCCTTCTTTTCCATTTGCTGCTGCATCATAGCTCCATGCATCAGTACATCCCTATAATTTCTTATTTTTCCTGAACGTTCTCTTTCTTTCTTTATCCAACTACCTTTATTCCTTACCTAATATGCTAGCAACTGGCTTGGACGTTGAACTCCTCATCTTTTGCCTGGTTTCATTTCTATCCATGATTGGCCTGACCGTTTCTTCTATTTTACATACTTTAACTCCTTTTAGGTTTTTTTCAATGGTGGTTATTGCCATTTAGTCAAATGCTTCCTTGAGGCTTTTCCATATTCTGTCTACAGTCTATTCCTTTTCCTCTCACCACTGCAGATCAGTTCCCTGTCTCTGATTCTTTTTGTATCCCTCCGCTTCTGTTTGATTTTTTTTTCATTCTGTTCACCCTTTACGTGAACTTTTCATTTTCCTTGTCAGATGAGTTATTTGTGGAAGTGTAGCACTGCGGCGTTGTTGCCTTTGGAAAACTTTAGAACTGAACGTTACTATTAATAACCTTTTGCCACTGGTACCAATTCTTTTTATTCTTTCGAGATCACATATACATTTAAACTTTGGCGTTATCTTTAACCTCCAAAATACATACTGATTTCTATCATTGTTAGATTGATTTTACCAGAATTTGTACATTCACATGCATTAATTTCAAATATGTACATCGTACATCTTTTTATCTCCATTTTTAGCTGTTTTGCCTTCCCCATTTGGTAGAAAGCTTTGACATTACAGCAAGCTATATTTGACTATTTTTTTAGTCCAAGGAATATTGTTTGCAGCCCCTGGCTGCCTGTCGGCTTGCCCCACAATCCATAATCACCCATACTTTCTGAAGCGAGGATTTTTTACGGTAATGGGGTGCTGACCTGCTGGCTTCTTATCCAGTATCCATCCGCATTATCTAATTGGGTAACTGTTTTTCTTTTTCTTTTTTTACATTTTCTCTTCTGGGAGTAAAACTTTTCAGCTCTTTAACAATGCGTTTTTGATGTACTGTATGTACTTATACTGCCCCTGTTTTTCATAAATGAACCCCGTAATCCTAAGAAAAAATTCAAACGTCTGGCTTACTCCAAAAAATCAATTGGAAAAGGATGACAATTATTTAACTTTCAATCTTGTGGTACAGTGAGTATCTCAAAAGTCCCGATTTACCAATCCAAATATCTTTTAATATGAAGTTAAAATAGCTTTCTTACAGAATAAATGTTAGTTGATCTGGCCAGAGCTCGCCGATGATACCTAAAACCCAATTAGCCCACCATTGTGATGGGTTTGGAACTTAAACACCAAGAATGAATCGGATGTTTGTAGCTAATGAGACATAACCTTGCTGGCTAGCTAAACCATGAAACATGGTGGTATTTGTAACTTTAGTGATAATGAAAATAGTTATAATAGTAATGGTAATATTATTATTATTATTATTATCGAGTGGTTACACACCATCTATTGGTGGATGGGTGAAAAACCCGCATTCAGCGCCCAACAACAAGCCAGGAAAGTTGAATGCAGGCACATGTACTGTAGCCACAAGAGTGAGATAAAATAACCAAATAAAAATGGAAACATCACTTCAACCTTGCAAGTGGCGCCTCACAACAAGTGAGGAAAGGCACATTGCTCAAGCGGTTGTTATTATTATTATTATTATTATTATTATTATTATTATTTTTATTGAGTGGTGGAGCAATACGAGCTCATGGGGGACTCAGGGGTAGAAACCCCAGCAAACCCATCCGACTACCAGCCCGATAAGGGTAAAGTGGGTCCATGCATCACACCCAAGTGTGTGCGATATTGATGTAAATAAAAAACAGCACATGACCTTGCAGTTGGGGCCTGTTTAGGTTTCTCAGTNAATTTACAAATAAAACCATGTGAAGTTTAAATTATTATTGCTGTTGTTCACTGTTTACCTGGCATTAATGTTGACTGTCAGTTAAGTGCTTGATAGTAGGCCAAGTCCCTCAGCTTTAGGTATCGAATATTTTCTTGATATCTTTGCAGTTCCAATCAGACAATATTTCTGTAAAGATTATGTTGCTTTCTATTTTTGTTTTTCTTCAGCTGGTTCTCAAAGTTCTTACCAATCGTACTCAGAGTACCAATGAGTGGCCTGCGTTAAAAAAATTTTTTTTCAAGGGTCGAAGGTTTTTCAACTGATTTGTGTATTTTTTTGGTGCGCCGAATCCAAAAATACCATTCATTTTCTTTGGTCAGGAATAGTTTTTGAGATATGATTAGTGCACATTGTGACCCATAAATAGTACTTAGTTCAAGGAAAACAGGGTTACAGCTAACCCAATCTTTGTTTTTGTGAAGAAAACGAAACTGGAGCAGCCTCAACCTGAAACCAAAACTGCATTTGTCTTTAACTTTAGGAAACTGAAACTGAAACGTTTATTTTTTATACCTAGATGGTCATTTATTGTTTAGCCGAGCTGAACTCCAGTCAATGTGACTTGAAATCGCAAGGAACAAATGTGGTGTTTCTATTTAGTATTTTAGATCAAGAGAGAATGGATTGCAAATGTAGAAATCATCCCGATAGACTCTGTAATATGTGGTAATGTGATTCTTCCTGGTCGCCTGGTAAATATAACCGATTTTGTGAAAAAGCCATATCATGCTTACCTTGGAGTTAAGCTTGGAAACCAAATCAAGTCATTTCCACCCCATGTAAGCTGTAAAACATGTGTTGAGAACTTGCGTGATTGGAGAAATAAGAAAAGGAAAGGTATGCCATTTGCTGTTCCTATGGTGTGGAGAGAGGGTAAAGATCATGTGACAGACTGCTATTTTTGCATGACTAATCTTCAAGGGGTCAATTGCAAGAACAAGCATTGTGTTCAATATCCTGATGTTCTGTCTGCCATAAGACCAGTCCCTTGTGGTCCTATCTATCTCTGAGTTGGAATCTGATGAAAAAATGACAGAATAGAGGGTAAATAATACATGCCAGAAGAGAATGATCGACCAGTGCCTCTAACACAAGCAGATCTTAATGAACTGACACGAGACCTAAACCTGTCAAAGGAATCGCCAGAGCTTCCGGGTCCTCATCTTCATGAGAACAATTTGCTGGCACCTGGAACAATATTCTACTAATATCGAGAGGGTGAAAGAGAACGTAAGCAGTTCTTCACAACCCACAGAGATTCGTCATTGATTTACTGCAACAACATTGCCGATTTGATAGAATGGAGACTTTTCATCAACTTGTCCAGCAGAATTCTCATAGCAGTTCTCCTTTATAATGGGAAAAAATACTCTTCGATTCCAATTGGTCATTCTATGCAAGTGAAAGAAATGCACGACAACAAGGATCAGTTGCTGTTTGCTCTGAAGTACCATGGCCAAGGTTGGTTGACCTGTGTAGATCTTAAGGTTGTTGGATTGGTTTTAAGACTACAGGGTGAGTACATATAGTATCCATGCTTTGTTTGTTCGTAGACAGTTGGGCTGATGATCAAGATTATATCAGACTAGAATGGTCGCCAAGACAAGGGTTGAAACATGATTTCCACAACATTCAGTCTCGTCCTCTTCTTGGATCAAACAAGATATTACTTCCAAACTGGGACTTATGAAGAACTTTAGAAAGGCAATGGGCAGGAAATTCTGAGGGTTTAATTTCCTTCAGCAAAAGTTTCCTCGGATAAGCTTTGAAAAATGCAAGGATGCGGATGCCATTTTTTATTGGCCTCATATACGGGAACTCATGAAGGAAGTTCGATGATGCGCTGAGTGCAGCTGAGCTGTACGCTTGGCTCCCGCTTAAGTCAGTAATTACAGCCGTTCTTGGAAACAACAGGATTGCAGAATACGAAAAGGAAATTAAGGAACTCCTAAAGAACTTTCAAAAATTCTTTCTATGGTCCTACGTAGACTATTTCCCTCAGAACTGTGGAGACTTGAGAAGTGAGGAACAGGGAGAGCATTTCCACCAGGATTTTCGTGTCATGGATATTTAAAACTTCGCATGCCAGTGTTATTGGTACTAACATGACTTCTCTTACATTCCAAAGCCGCTTCATACCTCTCTCTTCAAGTCTTGGTTTACCTCTTTTTTTTCTTTTTTTTTTCTTTCAATACTGGTATTAGGGACAGGGTATGTCAATCAGCAAATACGATCAATACTTTTGTTGTCAAAAACAATGTCTTGTATTTTTTTTAATTTTATTATTATAAAGATTGAATTATTCAGACATTTAGTTTTCTGAACTACCTAATTCCTATCAACAGTCATGGAATAAAAAAATCTTATAACAGACTATATGATTGCAAAAGGTAAATATTTGAATAAAATAAAAGCCACTCTGTTTGTGTCAGGTTTTCCTTAAATTTAATAATTTAGTAAAAAGGTCGTATCTTTGGCATAGCAAGACAGAAGCCGCATAACTTTTGTGTACCCCGTGCATATACGTTTCAAAATTTTTTTCAGGTCGTCAGGTAATAGATTATATTTCGTGATTTAACAATAATAACAGCCATTCTGGTGTTGCGTATTCATTTGAGACTTTTTTAGGTGTTTTCTCCTTTATTTACCAAATATCTATAATATATATATATATATGTTATCGTTGTTCATGTTCATTTCTAAATTATCTTTAGTTTCCTTTTTGAAATTTTACCTTCTCTTTAGATTGCTCTTGACTTTAATTGTGCCCGACTGGAATTTTGCTGCCTTGATTGGAACAAATCGTCATTAGACTTCTACAAGAATATTGGCGCCGACTGCTACCCTGAGTGGTATTTCCATCATTTTACCAAGACAGCGATGGAGAGGTATTTAAGTAGCAATGGTTCTCAGTAGAGTGGAAAACAAAAACAGTAAAAAGGCTACCCGGAAAGCCAAAAAGTCTGAACATATACCTTTTAGCACATATTTCAAGTGTTATTGTCAGTAGGCTTACGTAAGGAGCCATGGCTTAATGTTTAGTGGAATTGCACCGTAACGAAGAGTTTTCGGGTTCGATTCCCCGAGCAGGCGAAAAGAATTTGGAACTTTACAAAGGAAAAAGCCATTGGTTGGAGTCAGGAAAAGCGTTTGTCCAAGAAATTTTTCTTGGCAAACGCTAAAACCAAAATGACGTCAAAACCAAAAAGAATTGTTAGTAGGCTTACGTCAGTCACGGAAGACCCTGGAGTTGATTTTAATGTAGGGTCAGGTATTACTGGAAAGACCGATGCAAAGATAGCAATCCCTCTCGCACTATACGCAGTTGAATTATGTTACCGGTCGGTTTGTCTGGTTTCGGGCCAAACTCGTCTGTCACTTTGGATTATCCTGCTGTATGCGTGTTTCTTCGAAACTGGTCAGGCCGCCCAGCACAGTCTTTCATCAGACTGTTCAATTTGAGGCTACAATTTCCCACGTGGTGAGCTCCACTTCCATGACCGTGAGATCCCACTTCACATATTTTTGTAACGCATTTGGTGTCCTGCCTTGTGGCAGCTTACCTTAGAGGATGTCCTTGGGGCCATGGCCTTGTCCATGCGTACCATATCCCCCACCGAACGAATGCGTCTCTGCTATAGCGGCATGTACATGATTGGAATTTCTGCTCTCTCCAAATTGGCGTTGTTTATGGTTACGCCCTGCCAGTTGATGTGCAGGATGTGACAGCGACAACACAAGTTGAATGGATAAAGCTTCATTTCTTGTCGAGCTGGAGGGGCCCAGGATTTGCTACCTTACAGGAGGGTGTTCAGGATTCAATCTCTGTAGACCAGTGTTTTCCACTTGCTGTTAGTCCACACTCTCTTCGTACGGTGGTAGCTGCTTTGCCGATGTGTTTACTGTCCGTTCCATGTCGGTGGAAAGGGGATGAGGGATGGTGGAACTCAGGTACACAAAGTCACGGAGAACATCTAGTTCATGATCATAGGTGCTGATCCCGGGTGGAAAATCCAGGTCTCGCCCCACTACCTGTGTTTTATCCTGACAAATGGTGTGTACAAAGCTCAATATCCCTTGCTGAAACAAGTCATGAGCTGCTGGAGATCTTTAGCAGAGTAGCCAGTGAATATTGCATCAGTTGCAAACAGAAAATCACGCAGATATTTTAGCTGAACCTCGGACTTTGTTTCTAGTCTAAGAAAGTCGAAGAGCTTTTCATCCTGATTCTGAGGTGGCTACTCCTGCGGCAGACCAAGGAAATGTTTCAGTATTAAGGCCAAAAAATATTTCAAACAGGATCGGTGCAAGGATGCAGCCCTGCTTTACTCTGCTGCTGATGTCAAGGCATCAGAAATTGAGCAGTCAAAGACCAACACGCCCATCATGCCATCATGAAATGAACGGATGAAGCTGAGCAGTCTGCGTTGACATCCGATCTTGTGGAAAATTTTAAAGAAGCCATCTCTGCCGACAATGTCGAGAGCATTTGTAAGATCCATGAAATCAACGAAGAGTGGCTGCATCTGCTTCCTGCATTTCCATCACCTCTGAAGCGCTCCCAACTTTCCGGGGCACTTACTCCGCAAGGGTCTGAGAATGATTCCTCAAGAGCACGTTCAAATTCTATCAGTTTCTTCTAATTATGTTCCTGTTGGTGTCGATGCAAAGCCTGGCTTTCTTTTTCATCTGGTGCACTTTCTTTGTTCGTAACTTGATCTCACCACATAACAGGAATTGGTCTTGGTCAAATTTAGCACTGATAGGTGCGTGCAAGCTTTATACTCTGCTCACATTCACGTCTAGTGAGAATTAAGTCAACTTGGTTTCAATGCTTGGAATTTCTATGCCTCCAGGTGACCCTGTGTTGTGACATCATTTTGAATATCTTGGTGATGCAGAGACAATGAAGGCAACAGGGTTGAAATTGGTGTTACCCATTTTCTTTCATAATCCCAGTGCTATACTGACAGAAACGTGTAGACCAAGAGTTATAATCGTCACCAGCACCAGCTCTAAAGTCTAAAAGGATTAATATTGCCCTATGTTACGGGATATCTTTCTGACACTCCAGAGATCGTCATAGAATTTGCCCTTAGCTTCTGCCGAGGAACACAGAGTTGGTTCATAGGTACTGATTAGGCCGACTGGTCCGGCTAAAGAGTGGAGACAGGAGGAGAGAATTCCTGCATTTCCCTCGGTAGATGGAATTTTTCCCCCAGTAGGGTGTTCCCGACCGCAAATTCCACTCTACGTTTCCTGATCGCATCTGGTGGTTTCCCGACCAGGAAAAGAAAAAGCCGTTCTCTCACACAGATTCTGATCCTGCTTACCTGATCTCTTGGAACGATGCCCATCTGTAATATTCACAGTTCCATGCCGATGACTGCTGTAGTGCAAGCATAACTGATTTCCTGAATCCAGGCATGATATTTCCTGATGTTGGTTTGTAGAACGTTATATCCTCATTGTGTTCTTACACAATGTTGGAACACAGTTACTACCTTGATTTGTTTTATCACCTGTAACATTTTCTTCGCTTCAAATCGCCATCTCTGACAAAGTAATATGTTATAATTTGACAATCGGGCATCTAGGAATTTTTGCCAGTGGAAGTAGTTTTTCGGACACAGTGTTAGCGGTACCTTTCCATGCTTGTAAAATATGCAGGGCTGATGTTTGAAGGATTGAACTCTAAATCTAAGAGCAAATTCTGTCGAGTCTTCAAAGACTTACAAACAAAAAACTGTTGTGAAAAACTGGGTGGAAAATGCTTTCATAATACAAAGAAATATTTAGGCTGAAGTCAAAAAATGTGTTTCCTCGACAGAGAAACAAGTGTAAATCGATAGAAATGTTCTACATTGGACATGTCAATAGTGAGAACCTTTTTTGAAAAGAAATTCGATGCTACCCATGATTCCACGAATGCTAAACACAATTAATGAAGCTTTTTCTGTAGTTGTACGATTCATAAAAGATGTGCATTTACGAAGAGGTTAATATGAATGACAAAGTCGGATAAACTATATGATGTTCAGAATCACTTTCTGAAGTAATCAGACAACAAAAGACCTCTTGATTCAAAGCAAATAGGAAGTCTATTACGATAATTCATTTGTTACAGTTGAAAAACATTAAAGTATCAAAAGAAAGACCCAGGTAGACTAAAAGGTTTGTCTCGCGTGCACTACTCTAATCACTAGTTACACCTTGTAGAATGCCATAGGTTTGCAATGGAATGGAGGGGTTTGTTTTCCTGATAACAATCTATGTAACTTTTTATGACGACCAGAACTCAATAGGACTTATAGTGGCAGAGTTTATGTTTGGCAAAAATTGTATCTACTATTTTAACCATCCCAAGTACTATTAACGTGTTTAGAGCAATGTGAGAAATTCGGACCTGAGACAACCACGCCTTTTAGGCAAGTGGTTTGCTAAAGCATTGAAAATCACCTGCCTGTCCTTGTTTGTCCCTGTTACTAGTTAAAGAGTGCTTGCATTACTTTAGCCTGCTGACAAACAATTTCAGTCGTAAAATTGCGACCTGGTAACTGGATATAAGTTAATAGTGGCAGTGGAGAATCGAAAGAGCCGAGAAAGAACTTTTAAGAATCATTGAATGACTCCTCAGCCAAACTGGTATCTTCTTAAATTATCAAGTTCCGAAATTCCTGTTGAAGGTAGTCTCTCGGTGTCACATATACCCCATCTATCACGGATAGATCTGTTTTCCACTATTTTCAAAAATCAAATTACCAGGATTATATTCAAATGTTATCGTGCGACTTCACCCAAAGTAAATTTCTTATCCAAATTTCTTCCATCATCTAGAAAGGACGTTTTTAGTCACAATTTTTATATACAGTCAACTCTCGATATAAATTCTGAAGGGGAAAAATTAAGTTCGTTATATCGAAACTTGTCTAACTTTTTTTCAATTAGAAAACTATCAAATCAGAAGAGAGGAAAAGGGTCATGAATACTACAAAATTTTGTCATTTTTATCAAGAACTTGAGAACTTTTGAGATAAAAAACAGCTTAAAAATATGTAGTAGATGGTTGTTTTTTTATTTTTATTTTAGATACTTTGTACAGCTTTTCAAATCTGTTTAAGTTTTTACGTATTTCCCCATTCACATCATGGTAGACCTGTTGTTTGCGACACCTATACTGCTGTCGTCAATGTCGCCTTTTGGTTGAGTGAGAAGCTTAAGTAGTTCTTGGTCATTCAAACTTTGTCTCGCTAGACCAACTTTGTCTACATCCAAGGTTTCTTCAACAGAAAAGTCAACACCTAGTTTTTTTAGCTCATCTACTTGTTCCATCAAAACGGATCGTCATGATCGAAAAGACTTAGCATTTAATATTGTTGCTGATTCTAGTTTTTCCAAAGCAGTTAACAAAAGTTTGCTTGGTGTGGGATCGCATGCAGTAGCAAGAAGAATCCACTTGCCGACTGGCAGTCATTTTCAGCTTTTAAGTCATTATGTTTTTCAATTTCCACTTTTCAAGCATGCCATCTGACGCTTTAAGATTGGTGAAGCCTAGATTTTGTGCTAAACCTCGGGCTTTTTTTAATCCAAAGCATCTGCAATCGGGATGTTGTTTGCTCATGCATTCCTGAAGTAAACTGAAACTGCTTTATCGAAATCACTGTAGTCACTTTGTTTTTCTTTTTGCACTGGTTTCTCCTGAGTCCTATGCGGCGAATATATTTCTTTCCTTGGGAATCCAAGTCGATCAGGTATTTTTTTCAACACATATTCGCCTGAGCGCTCTTCTTGCATTTGTTTCCAACTTCAACCTGTCTCAATGCTTCGTATTTTTCTTTAATAGAACTTTTTTTCTCTTCACTTCCATGTGCTGTCCTGACATGCTTGCTGACTTCCTGGCTGCAAATGTTCAAAAGAAAAAAGCGTGTGGTGAAAAGCGTTCAACAGATTTCCATCATTTGATTTCCAAATATTCGATTTCCAAACATTCGATTTTTGAACTTTCCAGAATGTAGAAGATGACCACTTTCGCAAACTTAACAACTCTAATTTGCTGTCAGAATGAAATGGAGAGTGTTGCACCGAAGAATTTGGAGCTGAAGACTTACTTCAAAGGTCATTATGTTTACAAATATGTGTGCAGTCCATTCATGTTAAAGTTAGAAATGAAGCCTGATAATCTAGTTGACAAGTACGCCATTTGTGTATGAAAAGGTGGTAAAGTTTTAAGACATTTAAAGAAAGGATTGATGAGTCGTTATGCAAAGACAATATTTTACTCCCTCGCAGGAGATTTGTTTTCTAACTGGACTGAAAAAGTTGTTTATAAAAGCTGCAATCTTGGGGAAGAAGAGGGTCTGCAAGTTCCATGTGAACTGTACATCGTCGGGCAGACGTAATACGTGGATGTACTGAAGAAGGAACTGTCAAAGTTGGATTGATGTATTTTTTATTTTGTTATTGCATTTTTTATGTAAACAACGCTGAAAATTTGAAAAATAGTATCTGGTTTCCAGAGTTTGCTACATTTAGCTTTTTTTCTCAAGGGGAGAAAACACTGGTTCGCTAAACAGAGGGTTCGTAATACAAATGGGTTTCATAAGA
Organism: Morbakka virulenta; assembly: GCA_003991215.1. NCBI lineage: Eukaryota > Metazoa > Cnidaria > Cubozoa > Carybdeida > Carukiidae > Morbakka > Morbakka virulenta. The sequence continues at coordinate 534,966 of RDPX01000018.1, read as the reverse complement.
GTTTCTTAAGGAAAAAACGAAGGGGAACAGGTTTTGGTTCGTAATATTATTATGTTCTTTATATCTAGAGTTCGTTATATCGAGAGTTTACTGTTTGATTGGTAAAGAATTCTAATGCTGGTGTGGTGCTAGGTAAATAAATGGTGTGTCCTTATGAGTGATCGATAGAATAAAACACCATGTGCAAGTATTTACATAGAGAAACCTTGCATTACTCGAGTTGATCCAATGTTGTGGAAGAGTATTTGCCAAATTGTTAACTGTGATATGGCCATAGCAAAGAATGAATACCTGAACCTCGAATGTGGAGAACATTCTGGTCTAACAGCTCAAAGTAATTAGTAGAGCTAGGTCTATCTTCCACTTAGCAGCATTAGAGGCAATTCATAATCAAATTTTATCACGTCCGCTATGTTAAGTAAACGAATTGTGTATGATTTTTATTTCTTTCAGACCTTCAGTTATTTAAGCTAGCATGTTGCCTCGATCCTCTCATTTTTTTACCTCATTGATAAAAAATGCCTGACATGTTTTCCATTCTGTAATTTTCTTCGATCAGTCGAATGCCAGCAAAGAGGCTTTTGACAACATCTCACCCATGTGTGGAGTCATCAATTCGTTCTAAGTATCTTTCCAATATTTTGTTTACTCGTGTTACCTCTTCTTTTCTCAGTTGTGCTATAATTTTCATCAATCTCTCCCTTTCTTCAATTTTCTGTTGTAGTGGTAGTTATCTTAGGAAAGTTGTTCTAAAATCTTGCTCTCGTTTCTCTTGTGTCTTCATTCTCATGATCTAGCACTCTCTTCTGTTCTGTTTCTACTCTCGTTGATATCCTCTCTTGCTGTTCCCTTTCTTCACTATTCTATTGATAAGGCTTGCCACTTCACACCAGATTTCGTTCTTGACCTCATAAAGCAGCGGCCATCCAATCCGCAGCACGATTGACACCTTGAGTTGCGAGTATCATTGTTTGTGTGCCCTGCACCAGACAGGTTACCATCCAAGACTGAAGGGCCCTATTTGCCCTGGCTTGTAGTCAGAGTTTACCTTCTCCTGGGTTGGTTGATGGCCAAAGCTAAAGAGCTCCACCTGCTCAGAGCATTGGTTATTTAAAGGCGCCAGAAACTCGCTTTGTGCATCTTCTTCTTTAGCACCGGCTAATACCGATAATCTAGGTTTCCAAGCCGTTTGTGCATGAACGCTTCCTTAATGGGTTTTTTTTTTCATGTTTGAAGGTAAAATATACAAAAAATGCGAAGAAAGGTGCAAAATTATCAGGTAAAAATATTGATTTTTGGAATAGAAATAAAGGTGAAAAATTCATTATACAGTATATGATTTATAGATCGTTGACATTTTATCAGACTGAACGAGTTCTTTTAAGGATATGGGCAGTATTATTTAACACTATATTTTGTTGTAGTTCGGTGAGTGATAATTTTCCTGGGATACTGTTTACATACTTCTGCGTTACCTTTTTAACCATGCCAAGTTCCTTGACACTTAAATTTCAAGGTCTTTACATTTGCTGAGCTTTTCAAATTGTCTTCCAGATACGTTGTTATCGGATGGTATACTCATAAAAATCATTTACATGTCTTAGCTTGTCATTCATAATGATGTCTGGCCTATTAGCTTGTATTGTTCTGTCAGTTCTTTTCGGGAAGTCCCATAGAAAAGCCACATTTGGCTTATCAAGAGCAGAAAAATGTTTATGCTTATACCACTTGTCCGTTGTTTCGATGTCATAGTGGTTACAGATTTTTCAGTGTATATACCGACGGTATACTTATTTGGCGTAAGCATGGAACAGCCTAAAAAGAGATGATCAATGGTTTCAATACTTTTGTTACAGAACCTACATTTCTCGTCTGCACTTTTATGAATTACATTCGCCTGATAATTCCTCGTAAAGAGTGCTTCATCTTGAGCAGCAACCATAAACCGTTCCTTTTCAGCCTTCAGACCAGCACTTCTCAGTCACTGATGGTTGTCTTCTAAATCAATATCAGCTTTTTTGCTTCAAACAACTTCATATTGGCCATGCAATGGTTTTGACTTCCAGTTATTGTCGATAACCTTCTTTCCCTTTTCTCTTGCTAATCTTTTTAGTTTGCGGGCATTCTCAGTATTCTTCAATTCCCCTTCCAACTCAATTTCCAAATCAAGGTCTAGTTCTCGCGCAAACAATTTCACCTCCTTAACAACTAAGAAAGTTCAAGTTCTGTTAACCCTCTTCCATTGGATTTTCTGGGGGGGGGGGAAAGATGGTCAACATCTGGTTTTGGTGGGTGCATGTTGTAAGTTGTCAGTAATTTCCTAATCTTGTCTTGAAAATCAATCGCGTCCTTCTTAAAAGCTCTTTTTCAAGTTTTCCTTTCATTGTAGCATGTTGGATTCCATTAGACTTGTCAAAACCAAGGTACTTGTACACATTCTCCTATTCCAGATATTTGATCGTGTCCTCATCAAGTCTAACATTGTTAGTAGTCACTAGTTTGCCTTTTATAAAAGTAGCTCAACCCAAACTCCATACCGAAATCATTACTGAAACCCTTTACTGTCCTCAACAGTCCTTCAAGTTCGTTACCATCTTATGCGTACAATTTTAAATAATGTTAAACAAATGATAGATCTTTTAGACCCTATCTTATATCGGTATCTAAAAGAGTTCAGTTTAAGTGATAGATGTATTAGCGAAATGCAGAAGAGAAGTGGAGATAGCGAATCTCCCTGGAAGACCCCTCTCTTAATATTGATGAAATCATTAGTCAATGTACAGTCCTCGTGTGTAAGAATTAAAAGTGTCTTCCAATTTTTCATATTCTGTTTCAGAAAACCAATAACTATGGGTGATACATTAAACAATTCTAAAGACTTGAGTATCCACTCTTATGGAACGCCATCAAATGCTTTTTTGTACCCAATTCACGCACAGCTCATATTCCTTTTTCTTTTATTTGCAATTTCCAAGAAGCATTTTGTTTACCAGCAATTGATCCTTGCACCCGTACGATCCGTGTCTGCATCCTTTCTGCTCGAGAGGGGAAAGGCTGTTTTATTCCAGGTGTGTATAAGTTCTGTCTGTCATAACTGATGTTAAACGTTTTTATGTTGTGGACAGACATGTAATTGGCCGGTAATTCTTGGCATCGTTCGTTTCATTATTCTTGGCCAGTAAATATGTTATTCCTTCGCACAGCTATTTAGGGTTTATGCATAATCCCATTCAGTAAGATTGAGAGTTTGGCATGGTACGAAGTTAGAACATTTAACCAAAAATTCGAAACTTTATCAGTTCCAGGTGACTTCTATTTTTGGGATTCAGCTAATGCTGCTCTCAATTCCGTTACTGTGACATTTTCCCACCCTTATGTGTTGATGTTCTCATTGTCCCTCTCAGTATCCCTATCCAGTTCGCTTTTTCATTAAAGCTTTTCTCTTCTTCCCATTTACCTTTCCAATACTCATCCACATTTTCTTTAGGTGGTGCTTCCATAATTGTAATTTGATTCTTCCCATAAAATCTTCCTATAAAACTTCTTCGCATCCGATTGAAAAATCTTATTTTGCCTGTAAAACCTGTGTTGCTTATCAAACCTTAGTCGCTGCGCTTTACATTATTTGTTTCAACTCTTCTACACTCAACATGTCGCTGGGATTTGCGACCTTGTACTTAGTTATAACCATTCTAGTTTTTCCTGTTTTTGGTTTGCTATTTCTTTCAAATTCAGTTGATATCTCGCCTCTTAACGTTTTGATTTCCCTTTCAATGCAAACTTTCCATTTTGGTTTTTTACGTTGGTTTTTTTCTTCTTGGTCTCTTAGTCTTAACTCCAAGCTTACTTTCGATAGTTTTTGCACTTCTATACAAAATGGTGTTCAGACCGTCCATATCTAGGTCAATATCATCACAGAGTTACTGTATAATCAAGTTTGCCATGGTTAAAAACTTTTCCAGTGGTTTTTTCATTTTTGTCTTTGTCAGACTTTCACGCTTATTCATACCTTTAGCCTCAACCTTTGCTATATTTTCAAGAACCTCATTTTTGAAACCATTCAACTCAGCTTCATCAACGTTTTCCTTAGTGTCGCGATTCTTTCCCGTTTCTTCCTTACAACAAATTTTAGTGTTAATTTTCGATTATCGTCAATCATGTTATATCTTACATTTTGGTTTCTGTCATCTATTTGAAATTCCTGCTCAGAACGTTAATCAATTGGAATATCATCCAACACTCCTAACTGATCTTCTTCTTGACCAGATCTTAAGCATCACCTACCCTAACATCAATATCTCTAGCACCTGTCTTCGCAACATCAGCTTTTACCATATCTTTAATTTCGTGAAGTTCAAAATTAGTCAGTCTCTTTTCATTTAAGATATCACGCCCAATGTATGCTAATCTATTGCCGTCAAAGCTCATTTTCATTACCGGGTTACGGTTTCTCCAAATACTAAAAGTTTTTAATGTGACTTCCTTCTGGTTTTTCTGGTGACATGTAGAAAGCATACATCACTTCTTTGTAATCCTCTCTACTCCACCTTTGGAGTTTTTCTTTAGCCTTTTTCTTTGGTGATGTATCTCTATTGAACCAGCTGATGGGTTTCCCTGTGCACGGTGACCAACAGAGTTTTCATTAAAAAGGTTTACCGATTCAGTGGTACATTTCTCGACCCCAAGCTAATGCAGCTCCCTTGTGGGACGCCTCCCTTGTTTACCAACGCGACTGATCATGTGGTATGATATTTTACTTCGGGATTTCATAATTATTGTAGGGGTCATTTTAGCCTTGCTGCCAAGGGGCTGAATATTCTGTGCCAGATGCCACATGCTATTTCATGCAGATTTATTGGTTTGTTGTTCTGACTTTATCTTCTCATAGGAAGGCCAATGACCTCATTCCGACCATAAGACAGTTACCCCCGCCAGATGCCAATCCGGTACTTCATAGTCTAGGGTACATCCGGTACATCTTGCCCAAGGATGACCTGGAGGTAGTTGTGGCAGAGTAACCTCATTCGCCCACATGGAAACTCCAGAACCGGATGTAGTTCTATTTCACTACCCAGGACACATTGTTAGTATTATTATATGAAATTTAGCTATTGCTCTGGCTGGTGGAATTGCTGATATTTTCCTGTTGGGCGAGCTGTAAGAAATAGCCAGGGGGCCAACAGGTTTCTTGCACATTTCATATGTCATGTACCTTTTGGAGGATTCTAGCTGTTCCCAACAAGGTAGATTTTTGGACCAGTTGAATATTTACATGTTTATTTACAGGACACATTATTACTATTATTTTTATTATCCAGCAATCTCTCAGTCTCAAATGACCGGTTTATCACGTTGATCATCAGGCCATGACCCACAGCCTTAGATGTTCAACACATATCGTACGGTTCTAGCTGTTCCGAGTAAGCATGCTTTTTGGAATGTTCCAAAGTAGATGTTCTCATTAACATGACTTAGCCACGATCGAAAATTAATGGAAATGGTTCCTAGTGCCTCGATGATAACTGGGACAACTGTTACATCTTTACAGTTTCATAGTCTCTAAAGTTTCTATTTTAGGTCTTGATATTGATCCAGTTTATCTCTTTCTTTTTCTATAACCCGTGTGTCAAAGGGACATGAAAAATCAATTATCTTACATGCTCGTTTCTCTTTGTCCAGGATCACAATGTCTGGTTTATTGTGTTCTAACACTTTATCAGTCTGGATGTTCATGCCCCACAAGATCTTAACTTCACTATTTTCAAGGACAGTCTGTGGTCGGTGGTTGTACCATTGTTCAGTATGCTCAAGATTGTTTTTCTTACAAAGCTGCCAGTGAATTACTTGGGCTACTTTATCATACCTCCAGAGTTTGTATTGTTTTTGTGCGAGACATTTGCATTCGGAGACAATATGTGTAATGGTTTCGTCACGTTCGCCACATAATCTACAGATGGGTGAGATATTTTCCTTGTCTAAGTGATGCTTAATTGAACGAGTTTTAATGGCCTGTTCTTGTGCAACCATCAATATTCCTTCCGTTGCTTTTTTTAGATCACCGTTTTGAAGCCAGTCCCAACATTGAGGGTCCCGGAATTCAGTACTACTGAAAAAAACATTATGAAGCTTCTTCCCCTTTAAGTTTTGCTTGTGTTGATTCATAACAGTTGCCTTATCCATGTTGGTGCCAATTATCTTTTTCTTTAAGCTCTCTCTCTCAAAAAATTATCCTCACTGTTATTCATATAGTCAAGCAAACAATGTTTTTCAATCAGAACGCAGTCTTCCACACTTATTAGACCCCTTCCGCTTTCTGACCTTTTCATTCAGAGTCGGTCAGTATCTTCCTTCCTGTGAAACATATTAAACATCGTTAGTAACTTCCTGACCTTTTGGTCTAATTTCTGCAAGTGATCCTTTCTCCATTAAACAATTCCTGCACTATACCTTATAATTGATACAGCTCTGGAGTTGATGGCAGTAATCATATTCCTGCCATTGAGCTTCGATTTCAGTAGTTTCCTTACTCGTCTTACATACTCTTTATTGATGTTATCTTTCATGGTTTTATCTTTAATCCCGTCGGCTTCAAAAAACCCCAAGGCATTTATATCCGTTTTCCACATATATGTCCTTAATCTTCTCCTCGGATTGCTTTTTTATTCCTTCGCTATGGTGGTGTTTTCCCTTCTTCATGATCAATACGCCACACTTTTCAATACCGAATTCTATTCTGATGTCGCTGCTGTATATTCTCACTGTATTATGGAGATAATCAAGTTGTTTTTCATTCCTTCCAAATAATTACAAATCGTCCATATATAGCAAATGCTTTAATGTAGGGCCTCCTTTTCTGAAATGGTAACCGGCTTTGACTTCCCGCAATATATGAGAAAGTGGAACGAGGCATATTACAAAGAAAAGTAGGGATAAGCTATCCCCTTGAAAAATACCTCGCTTTATCTTAACTCTCCCAAGGCTGTGGCTGCCAGATGTCAGCTCTGTCTCCCAGGTCTTCATACTTTTTTCTATCAAATTTTGAATGTTCTCGGCAACTTGAACATTTCTAGGTATCTTAGGACCCAGGAATAAGAGATCATATCAAAAGCCTTCTTGTAATCGAACCATCCCATCCCCAGGCCAATCTGCCTTTTTTTACAGTTCTTAATTATTGCTTTATCTATAAGGGGCTGGTCCTTAGTGCCTCCAGATCCCTTTCGGCAGCTCTTTTGTTCCTCTGGTAACAACCCGTTGGAGTCAAGGTGTAAGTAGATTTCTTCTGAGAGAATGCCAGTTAACAGCTTCCACATTAGTGGTAAGCAGGTAATCGGTCTGTAGTTCGTAGTTTCCTTACTCTTCGACTTCTCCTTCATGATGAGGACAGTCCGACCCTTCGTAAGCAACTCTGGCACTATCCCAGATGCAGTCATTGAACATAGCAGCGAGAAGAGGGTGAGAGGTTTAATATTCTTAATCCAATAGCCCTGAACTCCATTTGGTTCAGGGGACTTCCAATTGACCAGTTTACTTACTTTTTTCCACAGCATTTGACATGTCACACTGAGGTCTGTTTGCTTTTCTGTCACCTTACCAACATCTCTTTCAACCCTTTCTATTCATTTTGCTTTCTCATTGTGGGACACGTTTTTTCCCCAGATCTCTCTCCAAAATTCATTGGTTGCTTCTGCATCAGGTATTTCACTTTCTTGTCTTTCTATACCTTCCAGGCGTTCAAAAAGTCTTTTCTGATTGTTCTGAAAAGCCTATTTTGTTGAAATTACTCTGTTCTATCCTTATACCTCTTTATCTTGCCACTTTTTGCAATAATTCTCTGCTTTACCTCCTCCATGACGTGTAACAATCCTTTTTGAGTAACATTGTATTTTGCATATAATCTTCTTTTCATCTGTTCATGTTCGGGTTTGTTACTTTTTAGCTGCTCAAGTTTACTTAGATCTTTTCTCAGGTTCTGTATTTGCCTATTCAAACGCTTTTTCCACCAAGGTATTCTATCACTATTAGGTTGCTTTCTTACAATACCAAGAAATTCAATAACAACAATGCTCAAAGGAACTTTGATAACACTGGTAATATATTGATTGTTCTATAATTTCCAGGGTTACTTTGTGCAACCAACATTGAATAATTGAATAAACTTCGGAATTTTACAGATATCAAGGGTCGACAACGCTATTTGCAAATTGGTACTGAATATGATGAAATAATAGGAACTTCAATTCCTTTCATTTTGGTGAATATACTCCAAAGACTAGTTGTTTGAGTTCCTGATTTTTGTATGGAATTTGGCTACAGCAGTTTTCTATTCTCTGTGCATTGTTAAAGGGATTTCTATATTACCTTGTAAATACCACACTTGAATCTGTCTCTACCAGACACCTACTTCGAATGGGCAAGTGTTCGCTATAACTATGTGCTCTCTATAAAAAGTTACAATTTTTTTAGAGAAAAGACATCATAAATAAAAATCGGACTTTATTTCACCTATTTACTTTACAATTTCATTTCGTTATGAAGTCATGCATGTAAATTCGCCCTATGTTTTAAATCTTATTCTCTACACTTCAGCAATGAAATCATTTAGCATCATGTTCCTCTCGGTATCTCGTATTAGGAATCAAGACCTGTGGGAACAAACAAGTCAGCTTCCTCCACCAGTACAGATAAGGAAAAAGAAATGGACATGGATTGGGCATACCCTCAGGAAAGCCGAAGGCAACATTACTCGGCAAGCCTTGCGATGGAACCCTCAAGGCAAACGGAAAAGAGGAAGACCTAGAGCCACCTTGCGTAGAAGTCTAGAGCAGGAGATGAAAGACAGCGGACATAGTTGGCACACCATCATGACCGCAGCACAGGACAGACGCAGATGGAGGGAGATTGTTAGCGGCATATGCTCCATGCCGGAGTGAACAGGCTTAAGTCAAGTAAGTAAGTCAAGTCCTTTCGGTATCTGCCTGACCTTCAATGAAATTCTTTTCTCCGTCAAGACTATATTAGACACCCTCAACCTTATCTTTACATCTTCTGGTTCGGTTACTTCGACGTCTAATTTATTGATTAACACAATATTTTTTGAGTAAATAATCTCTGCGATGCTTTTCTCACCAGATTCTTTTCTCCAGCTTACGTCTTAAGGATCAAGAGCTGGCTCTGACGTAACGATATCTGCGTCAAACCCTACTTACTCATCAAGTGTGGTTTCAGGAAAAATTTGGGCAAACACTTTTTGAAATATGGTGTCAATCTCTTCATTTACAACTGACAGATTTCCCACGTCAAAATCACATTTTTTGAAACCAGGGCGCTGTAATTTATTAATCACATGTACGTCCTCAGGTATTCGAGAAGCTGTTTTCTCTTCATCCATCCCTGTGCTTACGCAATGAAAAAAACAGTTTTCTGTGGGGTTTTTTAAGTTTTTAATGCTAACAGGGACGAAGTTATAGTCGTGATGTATTTTTAGTGAAAAATGCAAGTTTGATATTTGTAAGCCCTCACAGGGGAGTTTCAGGATGACATGGCGCATTGCCCACAAATAAGATAGCGTTGCTATTTTGTTCCATTTTCCATTTAATCTCTGAAATATATTCTCCATAATATCCGAGTTCATCCAAACATTTTTTTTCGAAAAGAAGTGCACGGTTATCGGTATTGACGGATTTTTAAGGGACGTGGACTAATGTGATTCTTTCGATCTCCAAATGACAGTTGGTTCAAAAACAAAAGAACCATCAGTAGGAACAATAAACACAGCGGCCAAACGTTGTTTTGATTTGCTAACACCTTCACTTTTCTATCTCTTCTTATCATCTCTTCTCAAGGAAAACTTTCTCAGATAAAACCTTAAAGAATAGTCCAATTAATCCAGATTTAATATGTTTTGTGCCTCGTAACCCTCACAAAGTAGGTAATTATTCAATCGAAACGAATATCGTCGTGCCAACCCCGTCGGCATCTTTGCACAACTTTTTACCCTGACCCACTATGTCTTTCCCCCTCTCTAACCAACCATACGAGGCTGTACAGATGTTCAGTCTTCTTGATCTCTTTAGCTTTTTCTTGAAGAAGTGTAGAATACATGTTTGCACTCATGCACCTGCCATACCATTTGTATAATGATTTTATTGATAACTTTGTACTTTATATGACAACGCTTTTTGTAGCTTGCTTATAAAAATTTCCTCTCACACGTTCGAAATTGTTAAAATATTCAAAATAAAAAGTGCTCAGCTACCTTTCAATCATCCACCTTAAGATGCTCATTTGCATAGTCTAGAATGGCAATTTTATCACCTAGTCTAAAAAATTCCTTTTTAGTGAGGCAGATAGGTGGTGCTTCAAGAGTGACGTGACTAACCAAACATAACCTGAGAGAACATATATGACAGTTAATGTTCCAACAAAACTTCAATTTCAAGGTTAAACGTTCGAAATAAAAATTCAAAATTAAATGCGACTGAAGTTGCTCTTGTGATAAATGAAAGGTTAGCTCAAAATGGAATTTTCCTACAAAGGCAGTCACGAATAGGGATATTCGTTTGGACTTTCCAAAACCGATTCTACTTGAGGAAATCTTCAAATATTACAAGTACAGCTCTTAAAGCAGGGTTTATTAAGCTTATAAAGAAATTTGGAGTATGGATTACGTTTTTATGAAGACAGTAGTCATAGCATAGCTTAAAAAGTCCCTCGAAAAGCTTGACCAATGTATTTATGTACAAATGGGCAAGTGTTTCAAATAAGTGATCCAATTTATGAATTTATGAATTGGTTTATGAAATTGTTCCAAAATATTGAAATGACCTAATTAATCGTTATTTAGCTTCCCTTAAAAGCTGGTGTGTTTGCTATAGACAAGTAAATATCATAGCAGAAATTCACACTGTTGTCCGATGTAGGAAGTGTCCGTTATTAAAGTATCCGTTACAAAGAGGTTTTTCGATGAAAGTTAGACCGTGATTCCGCCATTTCCACGACAATCTTCTGGTTAAAACAAGATGTCCGCTAAAGACAGGCTCAACTCTGTTTTGTTATTTTCCGTTTCGAAGTTCAGCATTTTTTCTTTATAAGTGGTTAAACAATATTTGTTTTATATCCTGAAATGTGTTTCCTTATAGTGATATCTGCTTAGATTTTTTATTGCTGTCAAGCACATTCTCCATAATGTATTTGATTAATGACATTTATAAGTATTCACTCGGGGTTTTGATAACAAACAACGTAGAATTGCGTGCAGTTAACCTCAAGATTTTACAATTAACACCAATTATTTTATCCTCTTAATTACCACTTTTTCAAAAAACATTTTAAGAACTCAAAATTGAAATTAAATTTGGTTCAAAAAAAAGAATCCAACTTAAATAACACTTAAACAAGCATACTTTTATTTCAGTACTTTTTTCCTAGACGCAATCTTAACCATAAACTACAATGAGATAACTAGAACAAGCCATTAAAATAACAAAATATAATTTGTAAAGCGTCTTCAAGCAGGAAAGACATTCTGCGCTCGCTGAGAATTAAACTAAGTGACACTGCTTCCAAGAATACTTAGATATTTCTTCGCCAGTACTCCAACGGAAAGGTCTTATTTTCTTGCTACCGCACTAGTGGGCCGTTATAATCATCTTGGTGTTTTACCTTGATCTTGCTTGAAAAGTAACTGTCAAGTTCTTTCTGACAAGGATCAATCCTGGCATCCTGCTAACATCACTGTCACCTTTAACATCATGGAGCTTAAGGTTTTTAATCTTGAATTTGAAACTGTATGACTCTTCCATTGCAGAACTGCACAAGAGTTTTCAGTATGCTTTAACTTATCTTTTGCAAGTTCTTTGAATAAAGCAAAACACTGGGATTGTGTGAAATCAATAAATTCAATTACTTAAATCGCAGATCGAGGAATCTTAGTTGTCACTTGTTACTTGCTTATTACTCTCAAGCATATCAAATATATCAATTGTAGAATAAAATTGGAAACAAGAAGAAACTACCCGACAGTAAATGTTTTACAATGTAATAACAGGATACTGTAGCTCAAAATTTTTATCCTTTTCGAATACTACCATACGTTTAAAATTTAGAAACAGGATGGTCAACGCTTCACATTTTCTAAGACTGCTAACTGTATTCTGAATCTTTTCCAAAACCGAGTAAAACAGAGTGTATCTTGGAAATTTGTTTCTCTTACTACCAATTCTGGCAACTGTGCACAACAACCAATGTAGTATTTAACCAAATCAGTGATCTTAGAACCAAAAAGCATACTTGGAGCCTTGTTAACAGTTACACAACTACTGTCAAAATTGTTGTTTCTGACATACCATTCAGATTTAATGAGCATTGAGAGTGAAAAAGGACTGCAGATTCCTGTTGGTTCATCTATCTGCAGATACTGAAAATGCTTGTCTCTCTGCAACTTGTAGGCTGCTGCCTTTTCACCGGCTTACAGCATATTGGAACAAACATTTGAGAATGGTTCTGCAAAGTTATCAAATGAATATTTTACAAAATTAACACTTCTTTTAATTGACGATTGACCGGATAAATATTTTCATGGGTTTAGCCATTATTATCTGGATTAACGAGTAACTTTATAGCGGCGCCCAGGCCTAAAATAAGTGCTTTACCTGTCATGTTCAAACCAGAAATAATACCTCATCGAAAGAGACCAGTCAATATCAACGATAGAGAAGAAAACATTTTTTACCATTGGGCCAACAAAAGATTTGTTGGAATCTTAGTTGACCAATCTTGTTCTTATTCCTACGAAATATTTACCTGTGTGATTTTTCTATCTTAGATATAACTTTTTGCAAAAGGTACGCGAACCAATAGGAAAACTTTCCGTTAAAGGGAGTCCGGTAAGAAACGATAGTGATTAATGTATTTTATTGATAAAATTGTTTATAAAAGGTCAATAAATAGAACAGTCGTTTCTTTTGACCAACGCCAATACCAATCCTTAAAATAGAATTAAACTGGAAAATTTACACTAAACCTAGATAATTTCTTTCTTCCCAACAAGCTGGTTTTGTTTAAATTGGCTTTTATTATGAAAACTCTTTAAAGGAACAAACGAGTCCATTAATGTTACCTTACCTTACCGAGTGGGAGGCTTGTGTGTCAAACCGCAAGCTACACGTTCCTTCCTGATCTTCCTGTTGGTCGCTTTAGGTTGCAATGCCCTAATACTTGGTACAGTAACTTCTTTCATTTGCTTGGCATAGGTAATGCGTGGTCTTTATCTTTCTTTCCGTCCCTGGCTAGCGGTGTAGAGAGCATACTTGATATGATTGAGTTGGCAGGTCTTCTCAGCCAGTGTTCTAAACCTCGCAATTGTCTTGCAATGGTTGTTTCAGTGAGGTCTCTTCGTTTTACGTCATTTAGGGTTTGTCAATTGTTCACTCTGTTTGTGTATTTTACATTAAGCACTACTTTATAGCAGTTTGTCGCAAAGGAGTTTAATTCATTCTTGAACTTCTGTGTGAGTGTCTATGTTTCTCCACCAAAAGGAAGTATTGAAAGGATCAAAGAGTTAAATAAATGTACTTTCAGTTTCTTTGATATCTATGTGAACCTCCAAATTTTATTCAGTTTCCAGAATTGATTCCAAGCGATACAACGTCTTTGTTTAAAGCCTTTGTATAGGAGGCTGTGTTGGTTCCAAGGTACTTTAATTCTTCTACAGCTTCAAGATTTTCATGTGTGGTTGGAGCAGCATTACGTAGTTCATAATTAACAAGGAAGATCATGGTTTCCTCTCTGTTGATGCTGAATCTACCTTTTGCAAAGCTTGTTCAATATCTACAAAGTGGTCTTCAGCTGTTGTCTTGTTCGAATCAGGTACAACAATATCGTCAACAAAACTCACATCAGGTAACATGGATTATGGTTTTGTTTAAAGTCCAGCTATGCTAGGGAGTGATGTTCCTGGACGGTTCCTGTTTTTCGGGAGCTCTTTTTAATCTATTCATCTTCACAAAACTCTCTGGAAATATGAAACATCACAAATTAAGTCTGAAAACCTTTAATGTACGTGGACTATCAACTGAAATTAGAAAAACATCTGGATGAAGACATAAACAGATATAACTTGGATGCAATTTGTTTACAAGAAACAAAAATCAAAGATTGATACGATCGTGTGCATGACAACAGTAGAGTCATTTGTTCTGAAACATCAACAATTCAATATGGACTTGTTTTTATGATAAATAAACGGATATGTGACAACATCAAGGATTTCTGGAAAATATCAGACAAGATAAGTGTAATTCAAACAAAACTGAGCAACAACAGGGTATGCTGCCTGATCAATGTTTATGCTCTACAAGCAAATGCAACAAAGAAGGATGCAAATGAAACTGAGACATTCTACTCTGATCTCAGAAATGTCACCAACCAACAGAAGAACTCATCTCAAGTATACATAGCAGGTGATTTCAATGCCAGGGTGGGGAAAAAAGAGGTGGATGAACACTTCATTGGACAATATGGTTTTGGTGATAGTAAAAACATAAATAGTGACTTCCTAGTAGAATTCCTTAGTGACAAGAACTTATTCTTAGCCAACACAGCATTTGAACATGCTACTAAACATCGATACACATGGTCTCAAAAGAGAATAGTGGAAAATCAAGTCAGAACTTACAAAAGCCAGATTGACTTTATTCTTTGTACTGCCTTTCAAAATCCTTCCTGCAGAATGCGAGATCATATGGTGGTACAAGAACAACATCTGACCATAGACTTGTCGTTTTTGATCTAAGGATTGTTTGCATGAGAACATGGACAAAAACAGTTGATAGAAAACCAAAATATGCAGTTACCAAGATCTAAAAAAACACAGAAGTGAAAAATCAGTATCCACAATCCCTAGATGAGAAACTTGCAAACACCACCTCAGATCAACAAACATTGCAAGAAAAATGGAATGCAGTGAAAAAATCCATCAAAGAAGGTGTGGACGTTGCCGTAGGTCTAGAGAAAATAATCAAACATTCTAATAGATCCCCAGATGTTGAAATCAAAGTTCTTTCACAAGAACAGAAAAATCTAAGACTTCAGATTGAGACATGAAATGATGTGGAAAGAATCAAAGATCTGAGAGAGAAAAGAAATAGAGTCCTCCACTCGATTTCGACCAAATTATAAGAGCTCTGAAACAAAGAACTGGATGAACAAGTTGAAACAATAAATAACACCAATGATGCAGCTAAGATGTTCAAAGCAACAAAAATGTTACATAAAAAACCTCTGGAAAACATAAACGTCCACAACAGTGAAGGGAAGTTTGTTGCTCAGCCTGATGAATTCTTGAAAATAACATCTCAATTCTTCGAAAATAAGTTTGTTGACAAAGATGCTCGAGAAATTGAACCATTTGAGGAAAATGCTAGACCATTTGAAAATCCCATTCAGGTGGATGAAGTCAAGATAAGCCTTATAAGATTCAACAACAACAGAGCTTCAGGTCCAGATGCCATCCCTGGTGAACTGTATAAATATGGTTCTGATCAACTATCAAATATCATCTCAGAGTGTTTCAACAAAATCTTCGAGACACATGAGAACATAGACATCAATGTGGGAGATATGATCACACCCCCGAAACCAGAAAAACCAAAAGGTCCAGTGAAAAATTTACGGCCTATCACATTGCTGAATACCATCAGGAAGGCATTGTCTCTAAACGCATTGAATAGAGTAAGACCAAGGATATCATAGGATACTCAAGGATATCATAGGATAAGATGAGCTGAGAATGATAAGGTTTCTGCTTACAGATACTATCATAAATATGAATATTAATGGAGCTTCTCATCAACACCTTCACAGCTAACACAGGTACCCCTCAGGAAGATGGCCTCAGTCCAGTTCTATTTATAATATACCTGGAGAATGCCTTGCGCGATGTTCAACTACATCCTGAATATGATTTCATCAGTATGAGACATCATAGAGATGTAAATAAAATTCAATAGAAACTCAAGCCTCATCAATTAAATATGAATACTGACAAAACAGAATGTACAGATGTGATACGCAAAACCAACAGAGTGGATGAAAATTGGCGAAAAACCAAGAAAGCGTATCTCTCATCGGGGAGGCTAAAGATATAGAGAGAAGGAAAACATTGTCAACAGTTGCCCTATCAAAGCTGAATGCCATATGGATTAGAAATGACAAGATCAAACAGTGCACAAGAATCAATATATATATATAGAAGTCTAATAAAATCCATATTACTATACAACTGCGGGACATGGGATCTCACACAACATCAGGAAGAGACTCTAGATTCACACCATCGTCGACAGTTGAGAAAAATATTGGGTATCCAATATCCAACCAAAATACCCAATAGCAATCTGTATAAAAAGTGCAAGGAGATTCCTATCTCAACTACCATCAGAAGAGCGAGATGGAGATTGTTTGGTCACATCCTCAGGCGGGATCGTGATATCCCAGCTTACCAAGCAATGAAATTCTATTTAATCAAAATAAGTTCAAATGATTAGAATTTCATAGGAAAGGAAGGCACCACTCTTTCAACCACCCTAGCAAAAGATCTACATAGGCTGCATACCAAGAATACTCAACAAATAAGTGATCACACAGGTTGCAAAATCAACACTAAAATTAAGATCAGTGGAAGATCTGGAAATACTGCGCCAAATAGCCCAAAATAGACAAGATTGGTTTAAAATTTCAGAGAAGATTGCGAAGGCATGGCAGGTGGAAGGGGCAGTAACCACTGCCACTGCCACCTTCAACAGCTAAGGTGTTTCCTTAGGTGTTTCCTTAAGGTGTTTCTTTGCTGCTGTGATGGATGTGTTGACAGATGATGTAAGGAAGGAGGCGCCATGGAATATAATGTTTGCAGATGATATCCTGCTCATGAATACAGGGAAGGAACAGGCCGAAGAAGAGCAGAAGGATGGCGGACTGCACTTGAGAAACGTGGACTGAAAGTGAGCCGATCAAAGACGGAGTACCTCTGCATAAACAAGAAAAGAGACTTATCACCAATCAAAATCGGTCATGATGACCTTCCAGAGGTAGAGCATTTTAAGTACCTCGTGTCCACCATTGAGCAGAGTGGTGATTGTAAAAAAGAAGTGAAGAAAGGAATCCAGGCAAGGTGGAGCAACTGGCGGAGCACGACTGGAATTTTGTGTGACAAGAGAGTACCGGTCAAAGTCAAAGGAAAGTTATACAAAACAGTAGTAAGGCTGCCATGCTGTACGGACTGGAGACAGCTCCTCTAACCAAGAGTCTTGAAAAGAAGATGCAAATAGCAGAAATGCGTATGCTGAGGTGGTCGCTTGGAGTCACATGGAAGGACATGATCAGAAATGAAGGATCAGAGGTACCATCGGGGTATGTGATATCGCAGGAAAGCTGAGGGAGACACGGCTAAGGTGGTATGGTCATGTGCAAAGGAGGGACGAGGATCACATTGCTAAACGGGTGTTGGCAATGGCGTTACCTGGCAGGAGAAAGCAGGGAAGGGCAGGGTTAAGATGGAGGGACTGTGTGGAAGATGACACGAAGGAACTTGGGTTGACCAAGCAAGATACACATGACCAACGTAAGTGGAAGAAGTCAATTTGCTGTGTCGACATCTGAAAAGGGAAACGATGAAAGAAGAAGAAAATGAAGAAGATGATGAAGAAGAAGGAGAAGTGTTTCATTGAAGGACACACATGTTGACGTAAAATGCTTCACTTAGCATGTCTCCAAGTTGAACCTGTTTTTACTGTTTCTATTGATTATGGCGATGGTGTTCACAAATTTGGAGGGAATTCCGATGTGTCGTAGTATTTTCCACATATATTCTCTATTAACAGAGTCGAAAACCTTCTTAAAGTCTATTAATATTATAGGAAGCTGGCTTTTGTGACATGCTTCAATAACCCTTCTTAGAATCTTAATTTGTGCAAGATACCTTCTGGATTTTCTAAATCCAGCTTAGAACCTTTCATCTCAACCACTTGATGCCTTGAACGTTTCTGCTGGATTAGGATAAATATTTGGAAAAAGTGTTGTTGCTTTTCTTCTAATCATTTTTCCTGTAACGGTTTGACGTTTTCCTCTTTCTTCTTTTACATATTGCACAAGAGCATCTTCAAGGAGTGGAAACTTTGCCTTCGTCAGCCTTATTCGTCTTTTAGATCGAGACTTCACACCACTGGTTATGCAAACTTTTTCTATTGTTGTGCGTTGGTTTTTCCATCGACGAATGTTCTTTCTATCTACAGAACAAATTTTAGATGTTGCTGAAATATTTCCATTGTTTTCATGTAATGTTTTCAATACTGTTTTCTTGAAGCTCAACGTGTAACTTTTCCTGGCTTCCATCTTTAAAAAGAATTTTCACTGCACGTTCAAATGATATTTCTCCTTTCCGCGTTCGAATGCTATTTCTCCTATCTACGTTCGAATGCTATTTCGGACGTTTACAAACGAATAATCTAACTATTCTCACTGTTGCAAGCGTTACACTTTAATATCATGGCAAGAACATCAGGACACAAACC
>RDPX01000018.1:418518-503816 GCA_003991215.1 Morbakka virulenta | reverse complement strand
TAAGGGATGAAGAATGCAGGAGGAACTTCAGCTTTGAAGTGCAGAAGGTTCTGAAATACAATACAGTTGATCTTGAACACTGGGAAGAGATTACTAAGACTATATGGGAAGCAGAAAAAAGACATATGTGATTGGACACAGGGAATATGTCAGAAATTACAAAGGAAGTAGCAAATATAGTTTTAGAAAAAAGCAAGAAGAAGCCAGAGCCAAAGAAGAACCATAGATCAGAGTCTAGATAAAAGGAAGGAAAAAGGGACATATGTAGAAATGCTAAAACAAAAAGTAGAGTATTTAGGGAGACCAACATGTTAAGGTCATCAAAGATGAAAATGGTCAGCTACTGATAGAATAAGTAAATTGAGGGTGATGTGAAAGGTCATGACTGAAAATTAAAAAATGTAGAATCATAGTTTGGATTATGGTTTACCATAAATCTGATCTTAAATTAATTTCTTAAATTTTAATTTGTTCAATCCTAACTTGTTAAATAAATTTGTTATCTTATAACACAGGGCTACCATGAATTAAGATGAAATTTGTATGGATGACAATTTTGATTACTGCTGCCTATATCTTGCAAATAATGTATATTCTACAGCCTGCTCTTTATTTTATAGTACCACTATACATTAAGAAAATCAGTGGGTGGAAGTTACTACTTGACCAAAAACAAATATATGTGACAGGGTCACTTGACCTTAGTTAAGAAAAACTCTTAAAGTATTTAGTTTTGCTTATCACTTACTAATTTCACAATAGTTAAACAAAACGTGGGGAGTGTTGTTTGTGTGGGATGGATGTGTGGAGGATGTTTCCCAATTGAATCATTTTCCCAGTTCGGTAAGGCGCACACGGAAATTAGTCAGCCTGAAGTTATAACTGGAATGTACATACAACACATCCCACCCTTTTCCCAATCCACATAAATAGATGTAGCTAAGGATCGGTGTTCAGTTGTAAATGGTTCCCGAGCCTGCACTGGTTTAAAAAAGGCAAAAATACTTCATCTTCAAGTTACAGATTGGTAACAACATTCTGTTTAGTCGTTCCCGTTTATTTTTTTCCATGTATTTGTGAAGTTTAATAAAGGGAATCTCAGAGCAATCCTTGAATCCTTATCGTTCTTGCGTGACCACCTGTCCGCCCTGTTACATTTTGGTGTCAGAAGTGGGATTCAAGTGTGCTATTCTTTGAGAAAAGTAGGAAAAATAAACGGGCACGGCTAAAAGATGTCATCCGTTGAGGAACAACTGGAGGCCCTATGGACAAAGCTGCAGGACATGGAGACTGCCTTGTGCCAGCAGCCAACGTCTACATCTGGGAGTGGTGGGTTCAGCTCAACAGCCCCTGTCGAGGTAACAGTGCCCCGAGAGAAGAAGTTTGGAAAGTATTCCGGCACCCGCGACGACCGTATCCTGGAGAGTTGGATCTCTGACGCCTGAAGAGCAGTAAGAGGGCAGAGCGACGAAGATGCAGTTGACACCCTTCTATTTCACCTGGAGGGCGTGGCCAAAGAAGAAGTGAAGCTAAGACCAGCATCCGAATGGACCAGCCCCGCTGGCATTTTCTTAATCTTGTGGGAGGTTTTCAGTGAGCAGTTGACCGAGACGCAAGCCAAAGGCAGGTTCTTTGGAAGAAGACAGGGGGAATGGGAATCCATTCAGGATTACGCACATGCTCTTATGGTTCTTCTTGCAAGAGCGGAACGTCTAAATGGGAACGCCCTGGCAGACAAGGACACCCTGCAGAAGGAGCAATTTATAAAGAAACTGAGGGATCCCATCCTCAGGCGCAACATAAAATGCTGCTGATGGGACCATAGAACCACCACCCTCAAGGATGTCTGCCTCGAAGTCCACAGGTACACAGAGGAGGAGCCCTGTCAGAGGTGCACAGCAGCAACCAGAGAGACGGTAGCCGAAGAAGATGAGTTGGAAGTAATGGAGGTGACAGGAAGAAGTAAGATGTTAGCAGACCTAGTGTCAGGACAGCGACTACTGGCAGAGGAGGTGCAGTGGCAGCAGAAGACCTTAATGACACACGTCGAACAGCAGCGGCAGGTCCTTGACCGACAACAAGAAATACTAAATCAGCTTCTGGCAGCCATGGCAGTCCTTCCACGTCAGAGCAGCAGCTGCTTCCAGTGTGGTGAGCTAGGACACTTTGCAAGACAGTGCCCAAAGAGACCAGAGCCCAGGCGATTGGAATGAGCTGGAGAGCAGAAACCAAGACAGCAAAAGCCTAAGCAGCCGGCGTTAAACTACAGAACTCCACTACCATGAGCCAGGTGGTGGAGAGAGTGAACAGTGGCTCATCCCTTCCCAAGATAGTTGGTAGAGCACCAACTGTCTGGGCAAAGTTGGCTGGCATAGATGTGGAGTGCCTGGTTGACACTGGTTCTATGGTATCATTGGTAACGGAGACATTCTATCAGCAGAACCTCAAGACCATATGCGGACGAGTGCAGGGAGGAGGAAGAATGCTGACTCTCCAAGGAGCAAATGGTCTGGAGATCCCTTACCTTGGTTACCTGGAACTAGATGTCCAAGTGGGAGGTGTGACAATCCCAAACTGTGGAGTGCTGGTCCTTAAAAACACAGCAGCCATTGTTCAACAGAGGAGGAGGAGACCTGGAGTCCTGGGGACGAATGTACTTGCAAGAATCCCGGAGTGGGCAAAGTTGCTGGACCAAGAAAGCGCAAGTACTTCTTCAAATCAAACTCAGAAACCACAGAAAAGACGGTTGGTCAAGGTTGCTGACAGCGAAGCCATATGGGTTCCACCCTACTCTGCAAGGAACATTGCAGTCACAGGAATGTCCTGTGGTGCGAATGCTGTGGTGGAACCCCTCACTACCCCCCTACAAGGAGGACTCCAGGTGGCAGCGACAGTGGTGGATGCTTCCAAGACATGTTTTACCATCCAGCTGATCAACCCAACAAGCCAAGGTGTCAGCCTACGTCCCAGAACCTGTCTTGGCACCATCCAGCCAGTAGAAGTGGTAGAGCAGGAGCAGCTGACATTCACAGCCAACAGCAACGAAGTGGTAGTGTCATATGCTAAGGAGACAGTTTGCCAAGAGGTGGTGACACTCCCTGGCAGGACTGCTGTCCCAATGAACAGAGGAGACTTGCCAGAAGGAGTCACCTTGGACAACTTCCCGGGTTCAGCAAGGGAGAGAAGAGAGGCAGTCCGTATCTTCCAAGAATATGTAGACGTGTTCTACAGAGAGGGGGAGGAGCTTGGGCGAACACAGACAGTGCAGCACCGGATCTACACCAAAGACAGTACTCCAGTCAACCAGCGGCACAGACGAATTCCTCCAAATCAGTTCCAGGAAGTAAAAGACCACCTGCAGACCCTTCTGAACCGTGGAGTCATCCGTCCAAGTCAAAGTGCCTATGCTTCCCCGATCGTCCTGGTGCGGAAGAAGTCTGGAGCCCTTCGCCTGTGTGTGGACTACCGACGCCTTAATGCAAAGTCAAGACGAGATGCGTACCCTCTGCCTCGCATTGATGAATCACTTGATGCACTTGGAGGAGCAAAGTATTTTTCAACACTGGACTTGGCTGCTGCATACAACCAAGTGGAAGTTCACCCAGAAGACCGCCACAAGACAGCATTCACAACCCCGCTGGGGTTGTTCGAGTACAATCGGATGCCCTTTGGCTTGTGTACGGCCCCAGCTACCTTCCAGCGGTTAATGCAGACCATATTCCGAGAGGATCTCCTTCAGATTCTTCTGGTATACCTAGATGATATCATAGTGTTCAGTGGTAGTGTCACGGATCATCTTCAGCGGTTGGAACAAGTGCTTTGCAAGCTGAGGCAACATGGCCTAAAGATAGAAGCAAGCAAGTGTCAATTCTTCCAGGACAAAGTCAAGTACCTGGGACACGTGGTCACCCCAAAGGGCATAGCAACAGATCCAGCCAAGACTGATGCAGTTTCAAACTGGCCCAAACCAAAAACGCTAAGAGAGCTGAGGTCATTCCTTGGTTTTTGCTCCTACTACAGACGGTTCGTGCTGGGTTTTGCACAAAAGGCAGCACCACTACACCAGCTGACTGCCGAGCTGTCCGAAAGGGGAAAGAAGAAGCAAGCCAGCATAACCACGGAAATCTGGAGGGGAGCTTGCAAAGAGGCGTTCAATAGTCTGCGAGTGGCACTAACTAGCTCACCAGTGTTGGCCTACCCAGACTACTCTCTACCTTTCATTGTTGAAACTGATGCCTCAGACAAAGGACTAGGAGCTGTGCTGTCGCAGAAGCAAGATGGGAAGCTGAGGGTGATCGCTTTTGCAAGCCGTGGCCTGCGTGGTGCCGAGAAAAACATGAAGAACTACTCTTCAATGAAGTTGGAGCTGTTAGCACTGAAGTGGGCTGTAGCTGAGAAGTTCAGGGAGTACCTGATGGGATCAACATTTGTGGTCTACACAGATAACAACCCCCTTACCTATCTTCAGACGAAAAGCAAGCTGAAAGCAGTTGAGCAGCGTTGGGCAGCAGAGTTGGCAAGCTTCAACTTCAAGATAGAGTATCGCGCTGGCAAGCACAACATCAATGCTGATGCTTTAAGCCGCATTAGAAGAGACGAATATAGACATGGTGATGTGAGAGGTGCTGGAACAGATACAGAAGAAGAGGTCAGCATCCAGTCTGTGGACGTCCCTGCAGTGCTAGCCACCGCCACCCAAACCACCACCATGCCAACAAACATACAGCTAAAGCTACTGGAGGATGCTATCCACCTGGAGGAGCTGGGAGTGACTAGAAGAGCTGACGACGCAGAGGTGCAGGCAATGTCACTTCCATCCCTACAGAAGGAGCAGATCTCCACGTTACAGCAGACAGATGCAGCCATCACAAGGATCAGACACTACCTATCAGAGGGGAGGAAGCCAAGCCCTGGGGAGAGGCGACGAGAGTTTCTGGAGGCAAAGAAACTACTGACCCACCTGGACAGCATAGAAGAGAAGGATGGTGTACTATACAGAATGGTAAAAGACAACAATGGCCAAGTTAGTCAACTTCTAGTGGTACCAAAGGCAATGCAGAGTCAAGTCCTGAGAGCAGCACATGATGACTTTGGGCACCAAGGACCAGAGAGGACTGAACAGGTGTTGCGGCAGCGGTGTTGGTGGCCAGGGATGGGTGCAGAAGTGAAGAGGTGGATTGCAAAATGTGAGAGGTGCGTTTTGGCCAAAGGACCCTACTTACCCCCAAGAACACCTATGGGCAGTATCCAAGCAACCAAGCCACTGGAGGTGCTAGCAATGGACTTCACCTTGTTAGAACCAGCCTCAGATGGACGGGAGAATGTTTTGGTGTTAACTGACGTCTTCACCAAATTTACCATCGCAGTACCAACCCGAAACCAAAAGGCTAGTACTGCGGCCAAAATACTGTTGAAAGAATGGTTTATGGTCTACGGTGTCCCACAAAGAATCCATTCAGACCAAGGGAAGTCGTTTGAGGCTGAAATTATCAAAGAACTTTGTACTGTCTATGGTATCAAGAAGTCCAAAACCACACCATACCACCCTCAAGGAAATGGCCAGTGCGAGAGGTTTAACAGGACCCTGCATGAACTACTCCGCACCCTACCACCTGAGAAAAAGAGAAGATGGCCAGAACATCTCCAAGAGTTGTGCTATGCCTACAACAGCATCCCACAAGCAAGCACCGGTTACTCTCCTTTCTATCTGATGTTCGGACGAGATGCAAGGATACCATTAGACAGACTGATTGGAAGGGAAGAGACAGAGCCAGCTGATAGTTATGTGACAAGACACCAAGAGGAGTTACAGAAGGCCTATCGACAAACAGCAAGAATGATAGCAGAGCAGGCAGAGAAGCGGAAAAAGAAACATGACAGCAACAACAGGACTAGAGATGCACTGATAGCAGTAGGCGAGCGAGTACTCATAAGGAATCGTGCAGTCAGAGGGAGAAACAAGATCCAAGACCGATGGAGCAACCAAATCCATAGAGTGGTGATGAGAATGGACAACGGTGTATATGTCATTGAACCCTCAGATGGACATGGCAAAGAGAGAGCTGTCAGCAGGGCTGAGATACAGATCTGTCCTCCTACAGTACTACAGCAAAGATTGCCAGCGAGACAAGCGAGACCTGCTAGACGAAGGAGAACTGTGGCTCCACAATCAGACTCTTCGGACGGTGACAGCGACCAAGAAGTAGCAATTGACGTTGCACCACCGCTATCCAGTCAGCAGCCAGAACCAAGTCATGAAGAGGATGAAAGAAACAGTAGCACGGACCCAGAAGTCAGTGACACTGAGGAGGAAGCTCCTGTCAGACGTTCCACCCGCTCTACAGCTGGACTGCATAGCAACAGGTTCCACCTGCCTATGTCAGAACTGCGTAGATAAGTTAGTTAGTACTATGGACATGTCATAAATATAGTTCCCATGAGGACATGGCGAACTAAAGGGGGGGGGGAGAGTGTGACAGGGTCACTTGATCTTAGTTAAGAAAAACTCTTAAAGTATTTAGTTTTGCTTATCACTTACTAATTTCACAATAGTTAAACAAAACGTGGGGAGTGTTGTTTGTGTGGGATAGATGTGTGAAGGATGTTTCCCAATTGAATCATTTTCCCAGTTCGGTAAGGCGCACACGGAAATTAGTCAGCCTGAAGTTATAACTGGAATGTACATACAACACATCCCACCCTTTTCCCAATCCACATAAATAGATGTAGCTAAGGATCGGTGTTCAGTTGTAAATGGTTCCCGAGCCTGCACTGGTTTAAAGAAGGCAAAAAGACTTCATCTTCAAGTTACAGCTTGGTAACGACATTCTGTTTAGTCGTTCCCGTTTATTTTTTTCCATGTATTTGTGAAGTTTAATAAAGGGAATCTCAGAGCAATCCTTGAATCCTTATCGTTCTTGCGTGACCACCTGTCCGCCCTGTTACATAAGCACAGTTGTATTCTTTGAATATTGCAATTAAAAGTAACCTATGGTTGTCTTGAAAGTTTAATTGACAGTGTGATTCCAGGAATTTAGATCATACATCATTAAGACTTATTTGCCATTACACTGACTTTTTTAATGTTAAAACTAGGCTAGTATATTTGGCAGAATAGTTTTGGATTACTGTTTGTGAAGTGTGAAGCAAAGCTTTCTATACCTTGTCATAATGACAGAGTGCTCATAAAGATGTGTAACTTATTCTCAAAGTGATAATATATATGCATCAAAAGAGGCAGTCTACAGAACACTTAAGTTGTGGCAGGTACTGTTTCCATAATCTTCTCTTCCCAACATTGTAACTTTTACTCCCCGAAACAGTGGGTATTTTCAGAAACTGAGGCTATTCCATCTTTTTCAAATTGCAGTCTAATATGTTATACCATTTGAGTTTGTGCAATGACATTGTTTAATTTCCTGATTCTGACTGTCAATAAAGGCCTGACTGATAATGGAGACCATATGGCTGCTGCAAATTGAAACACTGCTGTTCAGAAAAAGATCATCTTGGAGAGAATGGGTTGGTTGTACAATTTGCATCATCTCTTTTACATAACAAAATAATAAAAAGGAACAATAGCAAAGCCAGAATATACCAACAAAAAGAACATGTAACTGTTCTCAATCTGTGGTCAACGTCAAAGCTCTACATGCAAAACACCCCAAAAAGGATGATGAAAGGTATGAAAAATCATACCAATCAATAGTTACTCACTTAAGGACATCCTCCTTACCATTATATCATACCTACAGCATGATGTTGCTGCCCCTAACAGGGATGAAGTGATGTACTCATCTACATAGAGACCTTGTTTATCTCTGCTTATCATTAATTGTCTACCAGTTGCCAGCTTATGTTGCAGATTTTGTGTACCTGATCTCCAGACAAGAGCATTATAAGACATTCAACCAGTTCTGTCACAGTCCATGGACTCCCCACTTGTCAAGATAACAATATAGTAGAATACGCAGGTATATTTACAAGTCACAATTTTGTTAGTTGTTGGTTCCATTTTTAATTTGACCAAATGAAAATTGCTAAGGCACTTCAAGTGACTGTTGGAGGAACAAGATTATGCTGTCACCGGATGCTACTTCATCAAACAAACCACTGGTAAATAGCATTGAGTGTGATGCATAACCATGTTTTTGTCATTTTTATAAGCATAAGCTATGTTGATTTACCACTGACAGTTTATCAATCATCTTACCTTCAGTCCTACCTTCATTTCTGGGACCATTTCTTCTTCATCTATGCAGCATTCAGCACATTCTACTGATAAATCCAATTGGAAGTAGAAGGTGAAAGCCATGTTACATTGGTTTCTGGTCATTAGTCATACCTATAATCTCCCTAGTTCTTGACAACTTTGATTATGACGTTCTTGGAGGACAGTACATTGGTGCTATTGAACCACCTCCTAAGAAGGGTAACCCCCATTATATATCAGTAGCAATCTTTAATAGTTACAATGCGAGGTTGGTTAGGTAGAGGAACTAGGTGGGCTTCTGCCAAGACTGAGAATATTATAATTGAAGTGAAATTCATATCGCCAAGCTTTTTAGTTAAGACACTCATTGGTGGGTTCCGTTTTGTGATAGTTTTCAACTCTCTGAGACAGTACACTCGTATATTACTGCCTGCCACTGTTTCATGTGAGGACTTAGAAAAGTATCACAGTTAAGTTTCTGATCAAACCGATTTCACCATACGTTTTTACCAGACACCAGTAGCTAAGATTTAAATCCCTTATTTGGCAAAATCAGGCCATATAAAGGCTAACGAGTTTATTTGCATTCGGCTATGGGCATACCAAGGTCCTCAAAGTATTTGCAGGAACCGACATTCATGTGTTTTTGATAATTTCGTACAAGAGGGTTTCATACCTCTTGGTTAGAGGAAATATGATATAAGATTTATTGAACAATATGCCCATATGTTGAAGTGTATGAAGGACAACAATTTGACTCTTTCCCTGACCAAAACTGTTATTGACCTCCAAGAAACTGTTATCCTTGGCTGACAGTGGAATTCGGCAACTCTGCTCCCCTGTAATCACACAATTTCTCTACTTTTCACCAAAGACATGCATTGTTATGGGCTCTTTTTTAGGCGCCTTTGAAGCTATTTTCATATGTATACTGCATTATGCATAAGTATTCTCGCCACTAGAGGATTCCGTTATAGGATTGTAAGGTATCATCTCAGCAATTAAATGGACAATCTTCATTCTCACTTTGACCATGTACAGGTATCCTTAAAGTGTCCAAGTACCCTTACGATTCCCAAGCCTACTTACCAGCTGGTTCTAACAGCTGATGCATCACTGGTCAAAGGAGAATCAGGAGCCACACTTTCCCTCTAGTCTGAAGACAAACGCTACTTGTTACAGTTCCTCAGCTTCAAATTGAAGAAGCACTAAGTTTCTTGATACCTTTTTGAGTTTGAAGCTCTTGCAGGTTTTATCTGAAAACAAACCCTGCATACAGGGATTCTCCCGTCTCTGTTTAGAACAATTTTCTGCTTTTCTTTCGAGCTTTAAGATTTCTAGCCACACTTGGCACACACTTTATAGCATTTAATCACCTCTCTCTCATTTATAACTTCGGTAGTGATTAAGGCTCTTGTAACCCCATTTAATGTGAAAAACTAGAGCTCACTGATATGTAAGTATGTTCAATCCACTGTCGACCCCATTGTTAACTTAGTGGAAGTGAAGGACAAATTGTGAGGTAACACACCAATGCCATTTCTCGATAAATCTGCGTAGCGTTCTGCCCAACAAGCTTTTGTAGGTTTACATTGTACATGTCGATTTCACAAAGCACGTAACTTGAAACATCGACGTCGTTATTTGCAAGTATCTTGAATTGATGATCAGAGCGTCATTGTGGTTTACAAAGACTTCCAATGACTCCCACATCGTGCACTCATGTTTATACTTGCAAATCTTCTTACAGAAATCACTCCTGCTCTACACTTATGCTTCAAGCATGCATCTAACCACCAGTTCAAACGCATATTTCGTATATATTTCGTGACTTGATGATTGAATATGTTCTTGACTATTGTGATTTGTGTAAGTCGTCGAAAGCAGTACCGTGGAAAGTCTGAACCCAATCCTTATCTTCATCTGTACTTGGTGCTGTGTGTTTTTTTTATCTAGATATACTTTGCCTTACACGTTGGATAGTTTTTGTAGTTAGAGATGTGTATCCTTCGTGATCCATATTGCACAATGTACATTGACACGGCTGCAGGATTTCAGTCATTTTGTACTGATACATCACTATCAGATTGAGGTATCAATCTCGATTTTAGTTATCTCAAAACAAGAATTCGAATTCGGTGGTTGATGAAGCCATCCAAGAACTAGAGCAGGAGCTTTTTAAAACAGGGGAATCAGACGTACCAGTTAACAATTTACAGCTTCAAAATGTATCCGAAATTGGGACCTTTCAGCAAAAGAGATTCTCTTCTAAAGAGAGAAACAGTCTTGTCAACAGTTGGGTATTAATGGTGCAACTTTTACCGTTAGCCAACGTGATACTCGTATTTATAATCATTCTTAAAGTGGTCGGTCTAAAGCTGTAGAAAAGGAACCTACAAAACCTGCAAACATTACCGTAACAGACTTGCCATTTTTTATGAATGAGCGTGATAAAAACAAGGCCAGAGATAGCTATATCGTTACAGCGTCGAACGAGAGATAGCTCATGTTCAGAAGCTTAATGGTAGTTTTACTTCCATCATTACCAGGTACCACTAGGACATGTTTAGCCTATTTCCACCCTGACTCCAGATGTATCAGCAGATCACAATTTTGAATGATAAGGGAAGTGATACATATATCATTCTACTTCCTACTATTTCGAGCCCCGTGAAAGATCCTCAGCACCCAGCTGCACGGGCCAATCCTGTCTTACTACCATGACCTGTGCATATGAAAGAGTTAATAGCATGGGCCCGAAGTGGTAGTTATGAACTTGACAATGGATAACGTCTTTGTGCTGTATTGATTTTTTTTCTGTTATGGACAATATGATGTGAAGAAACGACTTATTTCGCCTTACACTGACTTGTTTATTTATGTCGGAAATAGGCTAGAACATTTATATAGATTAGGTTTCTATTATTGTTTGCTTACAAAGAATTAAGTAAAGCTTTGTTATACTTTGTTGATCGATAGAATAAAATAAGATGTGCTTAGTGTTTACAGAAAAAAACTTTGTTATTTGTGATTCGATAGCACAGGATGTACTACTGGTGAACTGTGAATCCAATAAAAATTGAGTTAAAACAGTTAAAAGTAATTGGCAGAACCAGGCCTGCTTTCCATATAGGATAATTGGGGGCGATTTATATTCAAATATTATCACCTCCTCCACATAGACAAAAAGAATTTCTGTATCGTCATTAACTGTTTTAGACAGCCTGTCACAAAAAGTGTCAGACTTTAATCACCCCTTCTTGTTTTCTTTAGCCAATCACAAAAATTGGTGAGATTTTTCGATCCACTCTTTGTTTTCCATATTGGTAAAAGCTCGATCGACATGTATCTTCTTATTCTGGCGACTGATATGAGTCAAGTGGCAGCGAAAAATCATTTAACGAAATGAAGGTGATTTTTATTAGGGTATTTAAGTTTTGTACCACAAGTCTTTTATTTTATTCTTTGCTAGAAAAAGACAATCTCAATTGTTGTCTTCTACCTTAGGTCAGGCTTGAGCTCAGGGTTAATGCCCGTAATGTTATTAAAAACCCTATGTTTCTTAAAGCAACAGTAGAAAATAATTAATAAGTGATAATAGGTATGAATTTCACTGAATAAATGTACAAAGCTCTGGATAAAAACCTTTAACAAGTGGAAGCTGTTGCCTTGACTAGAAACTCCCTTTTGGCTCTGAAAAGACGTAAGTGGAATGTTGGAGAGCTCCAGCAGGCCTATAAGCTTGCCTAGGTAGTCACAGTGTATAAAATTACGTAAACATACTTGATCTTTGAAGTCGGCAAAGTGAGGTTGACAGGAGGTAAGAGTAGGGTGATACCAAGACTTGGATGATATTTAGCAAGAGTTTTCGTTTGACTGGTTGAAATCCAAGACTTTTCATATTGTCAGTGATGGTATTTTAAGCATTCACGAAAGTAACAGAGGAAGGACACAAACATAGTTTTTGTAAAGGACTACAATGTGCAGCAGGGGTGCTAAAAGCTAATGTTATGTTGTCGATTGTAGGTCATGTAAAGGCTTGGGTAGTTGCAGAACATTCATAAAACCAGTACTGATGTAGAGGTAGTATGACCAAAAGCAATTAGGCAGGGCTCTCTGGTTTTGTGAGGAGACGAGCCATGTTTTCAGCGGAATACTATATGAGCATCAGTATAATCACACTAATACACGTGACCACCCACCACCACCCCCTCACCACCACCACCATTAGATGAAGGTACAAAGGATCACAACCGCAGCATAGGAAGATGGAGATTTTCGGTCTGAATGGTCTGAACAAAGTCATGATAAGAATAACATAGTTATTGCTTTGAACAAACTGAGACAGAAAACAAACGTTCTGGTAGGAAATGCAATGCCATTTCAGTGTTTTTGATAGTGGACAAGAGATGAACTTTTAGTACTTTTATCAGACTGAAAAAGTAAGATATGAAATAAGATAAAATAATACAATAAAATAAAATAAAATATTTTAGCTTTTAGATTATTTTCACCATTTGGGGAGTGCTTTGAGTGCCACATCTGTTCAGATAATACTGTATTTCCTTCACTTAACTCACACCTGTTGACCACTGCTTTACTCCTCATTCATAATTTGCATTCATAAGTACCTTTAAACTGATTGACATTTAATTTAACAATACGTTATCTTCTACATTTAGTCAGCTATTGGAATTGACTTCCTCAGCAAGCAGGTACAGGTGGAAGATGATAAGGTACATTTTGAAAAAAATTTATATTAATTTTATGGCAATAAATTAGTTGATACAATTTTCTTGTAGGAGCAGTAGTTTTTTTATCTTTTTTCTGTAGTAAGACTGATTACTAAATTGTTACATTAAGTATGCCTTAAAAACGAAGTGATAAATACAGGTATTAAATTGCTTTTTATCTGTAAACAAAACTGTATTATCTGAAAGAGATCATTTTTTTATTTGCTCATAATAAGAAAACGTTTGGGAAAACAATGATTTTGTGAACATTCTTCTTTTCCTCTTTTCTCAATAAGACTTCAAGTGTAGAAAATAGATGTATTAAGATTGCATTTGAACCCAGTTCACTTATCAGACCCATGGTTAGTTAGACTTCTCAGTCGAAATGCCAACGTCATATTTTCATTCTTGGTGAGAGGATACTGTTTAAAATGGCCTTGGTTACCACTCGAGAAACAAAATAGCAAAATACTGCTAGATGATGACTTTTTATTGCAATACTTAGAAAAGTTCTGTCAATATAACTAACGAGTTTAACGACGCCCATTCATGACACCGTGTTTTCTATGTGAGGAGTTCTTTTAATCTGAACTTATAAAAATTGATGTAAATAAACATCAAATTAGTAATTTGCAGTAGTGACCATACCCCCAACTTTGTGTTTAGATAAAATTAGCCAACAAGTATCATTCTGCTAAGAACCTCAGTTTGTTGAAACAACTCACTGGAAAAGATTTAACGTTTTTAACACTTGTTAAATTTTAGTGGAGACTTTTTGCCAAGGAATTCATTGATACTATAGCTTAATTTATACTTATTGTTTTGAAAATAATATATACATAGAGAAGATTTGGGAATGTAAAAAAAGGGAATAATATGTGTGCATTGAACTGGATTCCAACCAGTGCCTGTGGCTATCTTGACTAAATGCTTTATCAATTGGGCTATCGATGCTCATTCATAACCGGATTATTTTTTATGATTAAAGATGTAGTTGCAAATATGACCTGGTCAAGAACAGGCGCCGCTAGCTCAGTTAGTATAACATATGGCCATGATAGTCTTAAGCACTGGCTTGAATCCATTAAGGTGCACACGTTTTTCACTATTGTATTTATTGTTTTATCTCCATAAGCAACACGGCCGCTTTGAACGTATCACTTCATTTTTTCAATAATCATTTTGAAACCTTTATTCGACTTATCTTGAAAGTTAGTGACTTTGTTATGATCCAATATTGCTCCCATTTGTATTGAGAAATTACCTTTTTCGTCACATTACCATATAGGGCCATTTTGGTAAGTTGTAAAGATTTTTCTGTTATCTGGATAAGTATGATGTAAGCAATTTTAAGATTATTTAACTGATTATTTGTTCTTGATTATATATGGTTTTTTCAATGTTGTCATGCTCTTAATATCTTTTTTTTATATAGTATATATTTGAAATTATTAAAGCAGAACTGATAAGATAAGATAAATTTCTTTGTCGAAGGGCTGTGAGAAAGTAAATTAACGATCTAAATGAGATAAAAACAACTCGAAAATCAATATATTGTTGAATTTTTTGCCAAACTTAATGCTTGCAGTGGAGAGTAAGTGAAAGAATTCTTTACTTAATTAATATCAATCTTATGTATTCAAGTTACAGTAACCTGCCAAATGACAATTTTTATACTTCTTTATTTTGTTTTCTCATTACTTGCGCATTAATGTTGTCCAAGACAACAGTAACTGTTAATGTTAAAGATGGAGTACATCAGTTCTGGATTTGTTCTTGTTGTCAGATTTCCTAAATATTTGTTTGTTTTTCCCTTGTTTTCTTTCTTTCTGTCAGTCACTGATATCTTTTCTACTTTCTTAAAAATTTCTTCGTTGCTTTCTGAGTCTATTTATGTGATCTCTTTTGCTCCTCCCAATACATGCACCATAACAGTGGCTTTACTCCCGGATTCCTTCTACTTGAGAAATTATAGCCCTTAAATATATACAGCAATACCATCAACACAGTTTTATTTAGATACGTAATCACGTTTATTTGGGGAAGTGCACTTCGTTTATTGAAGGTATTGGAAAGTGAAAACAGTGGAAAATTTTTAATCATAATTTATAGTAATTTATAGAAGTTAAGACAAGCTGCTAAACGTTTGTGGTACCTTGCTTTCCGTACACGGTTTTTCAGTACTCGTCCACTTTGTTGGCAATTAATACTTGGATTAGAAAAATATAGGTGTTTTTTATTGTGAAAGCTCACCAACAACAATTATAACAGATCAACGAACACATTTTCATTACAATTTCAATTCACTGAATTATTTTAAGGATCATACGGTAGCTTTATTAAATGGGTAATCCACTGAAGAAATAAAGGAGTGTTAATTCATATACATAAATAAATAATAAGCTAAAGATCGCTCTTCACGTAACAACAACCCAGCCTATCAACATTGACATTAATTTTAGATGAGGTGATTATTGTGTTTTCAGACTGTTGGGTTTATACGGTGAATATTACTGTAGTGTTAGTATTATAACATGACAGCAAACATCTGTATCTTAGTCATAAAATTGAATTATTTCCTCAAGAATCATTCAATGGTTAAAAAAATCGAGCTTGTTTTTGATGCGTGGGATTCTTGTCTTATGGGATACAATATTTGTTGTTCGGTGTAGGGACTTGGTGTGTTAAAATAAGTACTATGTCTCAAATAAATTACTTGTCAACAAGTGGTTTGTGTAATACGTCTCTCCTGTATTGTATTGTTGGTTTGCGTTGACCCGCAAGTTTTCCGTAACTCGCTTGATGCGTGAGAAAGCAAGGTTGTGTATCACGTAAACACTAAAAAGTAAATTTAGCTATGGCTAAAATGTGCTGTTAATTTTGGCAGCTGAAATTGTTTTCTTTTATTACCAAGGAATCATCCTTGACAGACGCCTATTTTTCGTCGATAAAATTCTTAATGTGGCATAATCCTTTGGGGCCTAGCGGTAGGAATTCTATGTTTTTAACCACGAATTTAAAAGTGTGATAAACACCCTGAGTACTCTCCCTAGAAACTTTATAAAAATTCGTAAATAATGGCATCAATTGTCAAGTTATGAACAACTGGTTAAGTACCTTGTAACGCTTAAAAGTAGTAACTGTACAATTAAAAAGAAGCATATTAGCATGGTCCTTATCACATTTCCATTGCTTTGGGGTTTTTCTGATATTTTAGGTGCTTGTCCAGTTTTGGGAGACAGCCGTGGACTTAGCAAATGCTTTAATCATTGTGTATGATGTGACTTGTGAGTACTTGTTTTTTTACTTTTATACCTTATGCTGCAGTAAGACATCTTTTCGGAAACAAATATATCATTAAAAAAGTTTTGAAGCAACAAAACATACAAGGTGGTTAATGACTGAAAGTCAATGAAAAAGCCGAGATCATAATGTGACTTGAAAGTAGGTGTATATCATGTGGAAAATGGTCGACTAGAGCAAGTTAATACCATACAGTCCATACTGTGTAATTATATAATGTTGAATTTGCCGAACAATGTTTAGTTGCTTGACGTTTCTAAATTTCTTTGCTTCTTGTACTGAGTTTTAACAAAGTGGTTTCTTAAGTAAGCACCTCATTAACACTTCAAAAAGAAAATCCTGGTACTGGTGTTCTGCTGCTGGCCATGTGATTGTGTCCCGTGTCAGACTGAACTCCTTCATCTCTGAGACCACTGATTAGAACCTTATTCTTATCATGAATCTTTATACAGGATAAAAACACTTCAACAAAAAGATATGCTATTATCAATGTGCTTCCTGTAAAATTAAGATAAAAAGTACTTTAAAAGAAATTTAAAGGATTTAAAAATAAAAACTGATTAACTATAAAATTGTGTAACTGATAACTTAAAAGAATATTTTTTTATCTTTCTCACATCCATTGGTAGCTCATTGTAAATTTTCCTGCCAGTAAACGAAACTGCTCTTTTTCCATATTCTGTCCTCATTTTTGGTAGTCTCAAGGAAAGATTGTTATTACGTGTACCGTGATTGTGCTGAATGAATTGATAATATTCACCAAACTGTTCATATATATCTTTAACCATGTACTTACGAACGAAGTAACAGAGATGACGTTTTGTTACGTTTTGAAGGCATGGTAATTCAACAGTACAGTCTCTTGTTTTCGGAGATAATCTTTGAAGCACGACTTTTAAGTATTTGTAATGACTTCAGTTTTGTCGAACTAAAGTTAGCTTGAAGAACACTACAATAGGTAAGAGTAGGTACCACCATTGAATTGTAAATGGCTTTTGTAGATTTTAAGTCAAGTTGAGGTCTTAATTTACCAAGTAGCTTGAGACGGTTAGCTGACTTCCGGAACACACTATCAAAATGACTGTTCAGGTTTAGAGTGCCATCAATTTGAACACCGAGAATCTTGTATTCACTTGAAAATTCTGAACTTTATGGACTTAGAGGAAGCCATAGATGTAAGAGCTTTATCATGTCATGAGTCGCAGCACTGATTTTGCCGCCTTCATTACACACCAAAGAATCCAAGAAGTGGTCTCCTTTGATGTCACATCATTATATACAAGCATCCCCATTGACGACACCTTACGAATTGTAGAGGACCTTCTCAAACATGATGATTCATTGCCATCAAGAACCACACTGAAACCTTGAGATATCCTGGACCTACTACGAGTACTTCTCATCAACACGTGCTTCCTCTTCAACAATGACATCTACACACAAACCAACGGTGTACCCATGGGAGCCCCTACATCCTCGGTTATTGCTGAAATTTTCATGCAAGCGTTTGAAACCACGGCATTTTCAACAGCAGACCAAGGGTCAACTGTATGGGAAAGGTACGTTGATGATGTCTTTACAATCATCAAAAAGGATCACCTACAACGTTTCTTTGAACACATCAACAGCATGCACTCAAATATCACATTCACCATGTAGAAAGAAGAACGAAGAGAAATACCCTTCCTGGATGTCCTAGTAAAGAGGCAGGTAGATCTCAGTATTTCCGTTACCATCTACAGGAAACCAACCCACACTGACCAGTACCTCAACAATGCATCACACCATCCAGTCTCAGCTCGAAATAGTGTCATCACCACCCTGTTTGGAAGAGCAAGAAGCATTATTTCTAACCCACATGACCTCAGAAAAGAAGAAAGACACCTTCAAAGGGTTCTCTTATCCAATGAATACCACGCTAAGGATGTCCAGAGAGCCTTACACAGAACTACTGGACCTAATCATGAAGATAAAGAACCCCTGAAAAGTATACGTCTGCCTTGCATGAAGAATACCAGTGAGCACCTAAGCGAGCCCTCCGACAACACAACATTCAATGCTCCTTCTTCACTACATCCACCTTAAGGAAGATCCTCTCAAAACCAAAAGACCCAGTTCCACTTGATGAAAGGAACAACATTGTTTACAGACTACAATGTAAGGACTGTCCTGCCTCCTACATAGGTGAATCAAAGCGTTTCTTGGGTCAAAGAGAAAAAGAAGACAAGAGAGCTGTTCAGAAAGGTGACACCAAGAATCATGAAATAGCCGAACACTGCTGGACACAGGATCATACCTTTGACTGGGAAAATAAAAGAATTATAGACAAGGAAATCAACACAACAACAAGAAAAATAAAAGATTCAATCCATTCCTTGCAATACAGGAATCACATCAACAGTATATCCTACACCCTTCCAGTAATATGGCTTCCAGCACTGAAGAAAGAAACACAACAAACACAACATAGGTATGGCGCCACTTCCTGAAACAACTCTAGCCCTGTCTACACCCACGTCCGCACTACCATAGTATAAAATAGCCGCATCTAATCATTTCAGTAGCCTGACGATGGGAGAAGTATCTCTCGAAACGTAGCTCAGAAAAAGCTTACGACTCATGACATGATAAAGCTCTTACATCTTGTATTCACTTGTTACATTAATTGATGTTACTCTGCAGAGTATCTTCAGGGTTTCTTTAAGTTTCGACAGCTTCGGATTTTCCCTTTTTCAAGTTTATGATTAATTCATTTTCTTCAAACCACTTAGCGAGGCTCTCGATTTCTTCTGAGAGTTTTTCTTCAACCTCACGCAATGTTTTAGCAGGGTAAAACAACACTGTATCATCTGCATATTTTATAATTTTCGCATTATTTATGCAGTATCATTAAAAAAATCAGAAACAGTAAGCGTCCTAGTATGGACCCTTGTGGCACTCCGGTACATAAATTTTCTGTGTTGGGTAAGACGTCGTTAAAAGATACTGTGATGGTTCTATGAAATAGGTAGTCTGTGAACCACATAAGTTCAATGTCATTAATGCCATATGCAGTTAGCTTTGTAATTAGTTTTGACAGACTCAAAGTGTCAAAAGCCTTACTAAGGTCGATGAAGATGGCGCCAACAATATCCCCTTTGTCCACGTCACGTCTGATGGAATCGAGAAAGTCTGTAGAAGCAAGCTGAGTAGATCTTCCAGGGCGAAAACCGTATTGTGATGGTGAAAGAAGGTTTTCAGATTCGAGATGTGACATCAATTGTTTGTGAACGGCTTTCTCGAGGACTTTGGACAGGATCGAAAGGTCGGATATTAGCCAGTAGTTTTCGAATTGATTTCGAGCACCGGATTTGTGAATCGGGGTTACCCGAGCTTCCTTCCAATCGTTCGGTATCATACCAGTTTTCAGCGAAAGGTTTATTAGATAGCTTAGTGGTGATGATATCACGGAAGCTGCGTCCTTTATCATGCAGGCTGGCAAACCATCATTACCGGTACCTTTATTTTTTTAGCTTTTTTACCTGGTTTTTTAGAGTGCCACGTATTCTATTCTCGTCTTATGCCCATCGGATTGTTGGGTTAAGATATAAAGTCATGTGACCTGGACCCCCAAGATCTGTCATAAACCCAGACCTTAACATTTCTACCGCCAAGTCCATTATTTTCTTATCCTTTTTAACGAATTGTAGTTATTACGGGATTGAATCGCTGAGCCTAGGCCCCGCTTTCCTCCTGTAAACGGATCTGGGATAATCAGGACATCCTGAACTTTAGGTAATCAGGTGGAATTGTTTTGAAATAAGCTTCTGTCTTTAAAACGTTCCTTGACAATTCAAATATATCATATTTAAGGTGCTATCGGAAGTCCTGTTAATTCACTATATATGTATAACTGTTATGTTCAACTAAAACCTTTGAAATTATATATTAATTTGCCATATATGAGCTCTAAAGTGTGTCTGATTTTTCTTCTGCGCATTTAATTACCAGCAAGAGAATCGTTCAATTTTGCTCAAAAGATATTGGCGGGAAAAGTATGCAATTCGATTCCAATTTTGCTTTTGGCTAATAAGGCAGATCTTGAAGTAAAAAGGTAAATTACCATCATTATTTTCCCCCATTTCTCTGTTTCACCGAGACTTCAACAATACTGTTTTATAGTGTTAATGATAGTTAGCGACCCAAGTATTGAATCTGATAACATCGTCTTATTTTTATTCTTTACTAATCTACTTGTGTTGTTAGCCAGTTGTATTGAAATGAGGCTCTCTACCCCAGTGACCACGGATTTACTTGGTTTTAATGAAGATTTTATATTTTAATTCAGTGTTTTAATAGAGGTTTACCTAATTTACTATTTTTAGCTGTGTCTTATTTCAGCTTTAAATTTCTTTTATTGTGTTGACGTCAAAGTATTGTTTATCCATTTGATAGAGAATATGAAATGGTGTCTGTTAGCCACCGAAAGAGTTCCTCTATTTTCCCCCTTCTTTGATTGTATTAACTTGTGATACTGATATATTACGCTTATCTTTATACTAATCAATGGACCAAGCATTTTTTTCGTTTGGTTCTCGCCAACGGAGTCTTATTTAAGGGCTCTACAAGGCCTCGAACTTTTACTGAGTAGACTCTGACTCAGGGAAAGATAATTAAAAAATAAGAGTGCACCAATCTTGGTTTAAGCCTGTGCTTATGACTTCGATGACAACATGCTCTTCTACTTGAGCTGTCGGAACTACTCTCCTAATTAAGTTATTTTACAACCTTATGTTCATTTGAACTTGCCGTTCTCTTCGAAGGTTTCTATCATTGGGTATCTCATCCGAAAACACGCCTGTAGGACTGAGCCCCATACAGAACGACAACTTACCTTCCAAGGCATTAACACCTGATCCCACCAGTGCTTTACAAAGTAAATAGCATCGAAGTAAATGAACTGGATGTTTCTTGAATCAAACTCCACTTGACCACAATATG
The DNA here is from genome assembly GCA_003991215.1 of Morbakka virulenta. Lineage (NCBI taxonomy): Eukaryota > Metazoa > Cnidaria > Cubozoa > Carybdeida > Carukiidae > Morbakka > Morbakka virulenta. Next base: position 482,588 of record RDPX01000018.1, on the reverse strand, counting down.
AATTAACCGGTTACTGCTAATAGGGTATGAGGATATGTTGTGACACAGGAATTTGTTTTCTGACTCAAAACAATTGCATTGATATCAAATACAAATGGTTGTGGTCACATTTTACGATTTTGAAATGACCACCACTCCTTTTTATAACAATTATGTAAGACTCGCAATTAGTATCCGACGAAAGTTATTGGGACTTTAGATTGAAGGCATCTTTAGTTTTTTGTGGATTTTTAATCACTGGAATGTGCAATTGGTACATTTGTAACCCCCTACATTGGAAGTAATTTTTGACTTACAACTTTTGATGTACTTGTTTTCCTGTTTAGGGACCCAAATTGCCATAACACGGAACAAAAGCGCCAAGTTCCATCTTTTGTTGGTAGAGATATAGTGTTTCTGAAAGGGCGCCCAAATACCCCTTTGTTATTTATCGTCTGCCTAACATTTGCGCTTCTTGGCGTTTGGGACTTGTTATTTGATATTTGATCTTAGATTAAGTAGTTTTCTTGTTACATTAAATCTTTGAAGATAGGGGTTTTTTTCTCGGACGGCTTGATGGTGGAACTATTTGGATTCTGAGTGCCATATGACTATATTTTTTTGTCTGAACATAACTCTTAACTCTTGGCTTAAGCTTTTTTTTTGTCTTTTATTCACTGTTCCATACACTCAGTGGTATTTTGTCATTTAATTTTCTTAATCATAAAAAAGTAGTAGTAACCATGGAACAACTAGTAACAAGTTGCATTTGCTGATGATTTCGTCATTACTCCATGATACAGTAAGACAAGGACCAGACCGAATTGCATGGCTTAGGAGAGGGAGTCAGATAGTTGCACAGTTTCTCAAGATATGCACACAAAGGACTAAGTATTTGCAAATAAAATCAACATATCTTAAACAAAATATTAATCATTAACTGACTCAACTGCCTGTTAGGTAGTGGATTTTAAGTACTTTAGCCTGGGATTCTATCGATCGTTTTAATGTGTGGGCGTTGAGTATTGATAAAGGCACAGAATCGAAGCTTGTGCTTTCTATGCTGATGGTACTCCATGGCCACCAAAGAACAGGTAGAGTAAACAAGTGAACATATGTTATTCTGTTAAGGAAAGGCTGCGATGTGTCTTGAAATATAATGATACCACAGTTACCAGACGCCTTAAGAATGGACTAAAAAGGTCTTGACTCGAAACCTACGATACATGCTGGAGAATCAAGTTTACCATGTAATCGTTGCTTGCCCAAGACATTGAACTAATTTTGTTGGTATGGTAAATGGAAAATAACTTTTTCGGCTGGATTATGCAGATAATCGTTGAAACTTGAGCTGAAATCGTCAGGGACGCCAGAAAGAAATTTTCCCCTCATATGGCTTTCGTGAATTATTTGTTCATTACTTGTACTTTATTAATGAGGCATGTTGGCTTTTTACTTTACGTTTTTTAATGACCTTACCAACAATGTTGCTGTGACAGTGCATACCTGCTCAGAAACAAAGCATACAAATGTTTGGCGCAAGTAGAAAAATGTCATAGATAAATATTTGCAGTTTTTCATGAGGAAGTCAACTGCTTCGAATTGTTTATAAGATTAGTTGACTGCAGAACCCAGTATTAGTGTAGTGAATTAACAGGTTGGCAGATGTGACGTAGAAAAGTTCATAAGATACGTCATTATATCCAATAAAAGTGATTTTTCTTGAAAGGCCTTTCCCATATGTTAACTTCTCTAAAATTGTTGTTATAACAATGTATTACTGACATTAATGAACCAAGTTTGACCCTTATATATTTTAATAAAAGAATCTCATTTATTTTCTGGTTCTTTCTAGAAAAAGAGGGAAGAAATAGAATTGCCTCGAAGTCAATCTTGTATGTCCCAACTTAAGTGGGTGAATAAAGAGTTAATACACTGTAATTAGCCACATGCTGATCTGACTGTGTACCCCACATCATCTACGATTCCACAATTAGATCTGACTCCTGGCCTTCTCCTTGGAATCCTACTGTATATTTACCGGGTCTCTCAGTTAACAGACAGGGATTTTTCTTGCTTATTGCTTTGTAATCGTCACAATTCTGTAGGATACTTGACATCATTTTTTCTAGTTGATTGATTAATTCTAATTGGTTAATTTTTAGACAGATTTCTCGTGCTGAAGGAGAAATAACTGCTTTGAGATATGCAGTTGCATTTCAGGAGGTTAGTTGTATGAGACCTGGCGATCTTAAAGAGGTAATTTATTTTTATAGGTTATATTAGCAGTTGTGTCAAGATTGATAAATTGATAATACCTTTGTTTCCTTTGTTTAGAAAAAAAGTATATGCACAGTAGAACGGATTTTTTTGTATATTGCAGACAGATCGTTTCGCAATTTTCTAATGACATCAATTTGAACAAATTACCTATTCTATTGAATTTATGAGTGGATAGTCAAAGCAACTGACGATGTGGCATAATTTTTCTCATACAAAATTCAGGCTGACTGGATTACATGATGCAATCACGAGTTACTCAGCATGCAATGCAACTGTTCAACAAGGACCTATTAACTCCCCCGAGTTACATAATTTTGCCCAACTTATTTACTTGCGAGATCTAAAAATGTTGGTATTTGTGCGAACAATGGCCACGGAATTTCGTTAAGAAAAAAAAGATAGGTGGGTTTCTAGTTTAATCAGGTTCACCTTACATCCACGGCTCGGCAACCCTAACATGTTTACGCAGACTGTTTTTAATTCGCAAGAGAATACTGAGTGACAGAAAATCACTGCCGAATCAAGACTTTCAGACATGGAAAACTTGCTAAAGAAGCAGATTTAGTAAAATCTTGAGAAGACCTTGTAAATGGTTTATCCTTTTTGTCTCCTGAGTATACAGTTGAAACGTCTAAAAAGATCGAATCAAGATATACAAGATCATCGAAATACCACCAATAGTTCAGTTTTCTCTATACGTCTACGCTGAGTTTTTAGGTAAAACCTACAGAAGGCACACCAAGATTGCTATCAGAGATAAAATCAACGGATTTTCGAACACGGCAACAAAAGTTTCGCACATAAATAATAGTATTGGTCGATTAAACTCTGCATCCCTGATAATTAGTTCTGAAAGACTGTATGCAAGAAACATCATCCTAATCTACTGGACGAATTTAGTTTCGATGAAATTGGTTCGAACATGCGTCAAAAACTTGAATTCGTGTGTGCCCAAATTTCAGCTCTGTATAAAAGCCAGTATTCACCCGAACTGATGAATGATGCGATGAATTTATATCTTCGAATCAGAAATCCGCACGCTGCAATGCGAAAGTTATTGCTTTAAATTTTGTTAAACGCATAATTTATGTCAAGTGGCACAGCAGAGAATCTGACCGAGGAGTCAGATGCTCCCGCAAAGTACTACGATCAGTTATACTGCCAGAAGTTTTAGCTTTGTGTGTAGCATGAAATGAGGCGTTGTACATTTACTCGCAAGCCATAACAAATGTACTTTTAAAGATTTTCTCGGGAGAAAGATCGGGAAAAAGATTTCTTGTTTGAGAGAAACGATTAAAGCGTCGAAACTCAGAATGTGATATTGAGAGTTTTTCCTTTACAAGTTACAACTAATTGCTCTGGGAAAAGAACCAGATCACGACGAGCCAGTAGGATCAACGGCACGAGCGAAATAACAATGATACTCCAGAGATAGAGAGTCTGAAAACATAGTAAAATACAGTGTAAAATCATAAGCTCATTTGGCCATTAGGAAAATTTAGACTGAAGAGAGCTCAGTTTAGGAATTAAGCCACTATTCATTCAGGCGTCTTGGGATATTATGAAGTCTGACCAAAGATGAACTGACCACAGCGATATATTTTAACATGTCTCTCTTTACTTTGTACAAGAGCGAAAACCGCATTATTTTTTTTGTTTTTGTTTTTATCTTAAATTGGTTCTCATATTCAGTTTTGTCAGTGCAGATGATAAGAGAAGCTGGTTTGGTTGTCTTATCTATTGGGATATTATGCGTATACCTATCATCTAGATCTTGAATGGTGCTAAGTAACACTTGTTTGAATGCCTGGTTATGTTTTACAGTTGTTCCCAGCTATGGACATCCTGTATCGTCTATATTGATGTAATTTTAACGCGTTTTATTGACACGTCGTAAACACGTTTCTATGTATGGGGTTCTGTCGCCGCAAGGTCAAAAATCCTTGAAATACACAGGGTTAAATATTATTTAATTTTTTTGTACGTTAAATAAAGTTATTTTAATTTGGGGGGTTTTTGGGGGTGGGGTGAAATTTAATTTTTAATCCCCAAATATGTATATACATAACTCAGATTTTCCCTAATTATTCACCAGTTTTTCCTCTTCTTGTTTTACAGAAGATACTGGAATTTATAGCTACTATTACATTTGCATAGCTGAATCTCAAATAATCGTACCTGGTTTGTTGTAAAGCTAGTAAATAGTTAATAATAATTCTTTGTTTTAATTTACAAGTTAGAAAACCAATGTGATAGCCACACAAGGAGCCTTGTAATTGCGGATCGGCTGTCGACAATACCAACGCAAAAGCTGAGCTAAAATGAGTTGTCAACGGCAAAACCATTCCAAACGTACTTCCCCATCCTCTTGTCTTACCTCGTTCGGTATAAAAATGACCACGCGTATTTTTTTGTTTGATTACATCATACCATCAAAATGAAAAAGAGACCGTGTACACAGTGTTTGACGCAAGCTCAATAAAGAACTCGCAGTGAAATTAAATCGATTGGCTTATCGCATTCGAAGAAGACAGTTTCATCACCTGTTCTCCAGTGAACACAGAGACTTGCAAATTTGAGGACGAAGACGCGAGATGAAACTACCATTACGTATCTATTGTGCAGATTTCTGCTCGTCTTTTGGGGAAATCTCAAATAAGTTGGTCGCAAGTCGACTGTTCTGGAACTCAAATCTCTGAAAACTTCGTGGCCTCAGTTAATGGATAAAAAATCGAGAGGATAAATGTGAAACATGAGGCTACCAAATAAAGTTGTCTCAATGTGCACTCACCCGCAATGAGCTTTTTGTACCGCGTATGTTAGCCTGGTTCACAGATGATACTAAGCTTAACATATGCTCGGCAGGAAAGGTATCAATAAATTCAATGCTGTGAATGTTAGTATGTGAAAAAACGGCTAACGTTAATGTTGCATATGGCTTAAAATTATTTATTAAACAGTAACAACCCCTCACCTCCTTAAGAAGGTCTAATACATTAACCTGATTTCAAATGAATCTTATAATTCATTACACAACTTCGATTATACGAAGATTTCACTTCTAAAGCCAAATATTCAAGAAATATTTGCAAGCATACAGACATAGAAAACTATCCTTTCGAGTTTAAGACGGATTCTAGGTCAGCAAAACTTCCAACTTTCCCTCGGCTTTTGCGTCGTTATTATGTGTCAGGCCACTTATTGACAGAGTCCAAGGAGGACACCTCACATTGTTTTTAATCTTTTTTATTATTAACAAAGATTTTCAGTTTTCACACGTTTGGTATTGGCTTTTTTCCCCACTGTTGTTTTTTATAAAATAGCAAGGGAATTAAATATCTTTGATTAGACTTTTTATTGTTGGTGCAGAATGTCAACTCTGATCGTTAGACTTTAAAGGCATTTTCGCACTTAATGCGTAATGTTAAAGACATTAAACTTTAGCTTCTTTTGGGCCATAAAGGAGGCTTTATCCCATATAAGTAATATTTAAATAAGCGCCTTTAGGGAAATTTTAATTACATAAATTCTCCAACTTAGTAAATAAAGTCTTAGTTCGTAGGGTTTTTTTCTTCAATCTTGATACAGCCACATATACATGACAGTCATTTCATTTCATGATAAGAGATTTTCATCACCTGTTCGAGGTCATGCTATTTGTTAACCACAAAATCGTTCCTGTAAGCTCCCATTCTTTATCCCGAGGTAAGAGATAAATTCAGTGGCGTTTATTCGAATCGATCTGATAACAGCATAATTGGGTCTGATTGGTTGGGGTTTTTTATTCCGTATTAATGTAGTACTTGTTTTTGTAGGATTAGATTAAATTTAAAAGCTTGGTATTATCAATTGTGATTTAATTTTAGCATTATTTTACAAGTTTATTTGTCACTTGTTTAACTGTTTACTGTTGCAGGTAATATATCGCATTTATTTGCATATATTGTTAGTTGTTATGGGATTATGGGGTTATCCTATTCTTAAGTATTAAGTAGGTTATTTATTAGCTACATGTGGGCTGTGGAGATAGTTGCTACTAGTATTGTTCTCGGATAGCATTTTTATTCGGTGTTCTGAATTGTCAATGAAGCTTTTATGAGAACAAAATATATTTTCGATGAATTTCCTATTGTAAATTTCATTGATTGTTATGTTTTCTAGCGAATAAGTGCCGATGTCTAGACGTACGTTTTCGTACGGTGTGTCTAAAAATGGTAGATATTGGGAATGGGGTGCAATTATGTAATTTAGCTGCGAAGATTGTAATAGAGTCATGAAACAAAACTTGTTGCCCCTCATCAACACTTGAAAGCCACTCTTACCGGGGTAATTGTGGAGACATAGAAAGCAGCATAGTGTATGTCCCATCCAGCCATTATATATTGCACCTGATGTAAAACGGAAGAACCTTCAAAGAAAAAGGTTCCCATGCACAACAACCCAAACTACTGAAATACTAGAAGATTACCTATACATAAACCTTCAGTGGCCAAACCAAAAGAGAAGATATGAAACAATAAAATTGGTTGTATTAGCTATCGAGCTCAAAATGGATACCTTATTAAGAAATTCAAATACAAGAAAAATGACCTTGACTTGAAATACCATAAATTTGGAGAGGGGTCGATATTAATAACACCGTCATCGTGGTAGATATCTTGTAACAGCTTCATTAGTAGAGTTGGGCTACTACTCAATCCACAAGCTTTATCATCGCTTATTGGTGTCAAAAAAATCACTCCACTGTTATTGTTAGAAATATGAATACTCCTTTGTGGACGCCAGATCTGCCGCTACCATTTTATTCTAGCCTGTTTGGTGTCAATGCTGCAAATGCTTGTGTATCTGTAACAGGCGATGCACTTTGATGGAGTCACAACAATTTGGTGAATGGCCTTGTACTAAAGTTGTGGCTAATTTCGATGAGAATGCAATTTCTGTCTGTAAATAAAAAGCATGTGTTACTTTATTCGGTCGACCAGTCTTAAGGGCTAATGCCAAATCACTTCATGGCTTATAATTTCGTTCAAAAGTTTGTTTTAACTCATGGCAGGCAAGACGTCTTTTGTAGACACCGGAAGAGTTTTCGCGAATAACTTTACCTAATACATTGTCAGGGTAACCATTACTCAAAAGAATTACTCAATTATATCATTTGTCTTGTGAAACTTGCCTTTCAAAACACGTTTTAAAAATTACAAGTTTTCTTCCACAAGAACACTCAGAAAGGGAACAGCAGTAAATATACATCCACATTATCTTTCAAAAGTAAAAACTAGTAATGGGTTTAGTTCGTAACACTACTCGCAGAAAATAGTGCTGACTTGTTAATTTTTAACATTGCAAGGAAATCATTGGCACATCTTTAATGAATAATAGCACCTAAAGTGGGTGTAGATTAAAACAAACTTTTTTTCATTTTAATCTAAGAGAATATTAGCCAAAGCTGGATCCATCTGCGTCCCTTTGACTACACCATAGATTTGTGGGTACATAAGATTTTCAAAGAAACTCTCGAAGAAATTAGACTCCAGATACATCGATTTTTTGAATTGTCTTTTGAAATCGCTGGGGACTCGAATTGATTCATAGTTCGGTGTTTAGGCTCTGATATGAATAACCTCGTGAAGAGAAACGTTAGTAAAAAGAGTTACTGTCAAAGAACACCTCTCAAAATAGGTAAGATCTACTGAGGAATTTCAATATTTGTCAGCAAATGTCGAGACCTCAAGAAAAAAAACTAGAATTTTTTTTCCAGCGCTGCTTAAAGGATGAAGTACAAGCTATTTTTTGAACTGATGTAGGAAGGAGCAAATCAGTGATAAGTAGGCCTGACAGAAACACCATCCTTTTCAGGATATCCCTTTCGTAAACATGAGGTGAGTTCCATCTCTTATTTAATATTAGAGAATGATTCTGAATTTTGTCCTCGAAAATCAGTCCTTCAAGGGTACCAGGCAATAAATTTTGCATCATAGTTGCTACCGTTCTCAATGTATTATTTTTGTAATAAACTTTTTTATTAAAATGAACAAAGATCCATTAGGAATTTTTCTGTAATCCATTAAGCCTTTAAAAAGCCATTGTGGCCGACTCCCACGACCATGAAGACTTCGTTTGTTTTAACGTCTTTTTTCCCCACCAATTGAGGCTCCGACGGTGCCTTTCAGAGGGACTTTGTTTTGCCAGTGAGAAATTTCTTGGCCGACTGCACTTCCTGACGCCAACCAATGGTCTTTTCTTTCTGCAAAGTTCCAAATTCTCTTCACCCGCTCGGGGAATCCAACCTGGAACGTCTTGGTTACTGTGCAACGGCACCAAACATTACGCCACGGCTCCTCCCAGGACTACAAAGACTGTTCTCAGGTAACTCCATAGTATGACGTCGCATTTGAAATTCCCTTGACAGTTATTATTTTACTCTTTTTTAATGTGATATTTTAAACAATTCCTGTCTTCATTCCTCAATATTGATTTTAATTGGAAATGTAAGTGAATGGTAGCAAAGGTGTCTAAAATCAGCTTAGTACATAAGAACATAAAATAAGAAGAAAAAAGAATACTGCTACACAACAATTCGAGCATTCTCTAATACAGAAGACTTAAAAATGGACAACTTTTTGAGAATGTAAAGGTTATGGAATAAACACTAATCTAACACTGATATGACTCGGTTATCTGTGAAACGAGATGTTCTTGCATTCATGATGCTTAAATTAACGTATTCAGTACAAATGTATTCTCCGTTGAAGAAAAATAATGTCATTATTTAGCCATAATGAGAAATTCTGTGGCACCTTGCATAGTGACTACTGTCAAACGTCTTTTAAATTATAAAGACAAAAAGGGCTCTATCTAATTAAAAATTTGACATACCTCGATGATAAAAAAACTTTGGCCTTGATATTGCCCAATCTTAAATTTTTAGTTATTTTTAGTAGGTTACTGCTAACTGAAAGCAGAGAGTTCAAATTTTGCTGCAGTTGTTTCCAGAATAAGGATTTCTTTCAATTCTTCTTTTTTTCTCTCGTTTGTTAGAGATTTACGTGGAATTGCAAATAATTTAAAAGGCAGCAAACAAAAAACTGACAATTATACTAAAAGAACAGATTTCTTCAAATAAGAAAAATGCAAAAGGGTTCTCGACTTTTTTTATAAAGGAGCTGACATTACTTTAGGCAGTCTTTTATTTAGATTTTTGTTTTTCAGAACGCTGTAAACTTCAACAGTCACTTGACTCTGTCATTTGATCCCATTTCAAGTCGTGAATGCAACTGGTTTATTTAACTATTTAAAAAACCTCCACCTGCAGAAGCTAAATTGACATTGAAACAAGTAAGCACAATGCATCCGATTCATAAAACTGAATGGAAAAGTAAATGACTCGTTTTACCAGAATGTAGGATGCAGCTCCTAACTTACTTGTCTGAAATGTTATGCCACATAGCTGCTTAACATGCAAATAAGTACCTTTCAAATGAAGCCAACTATTTTTACAATTATTTCAAATTGTCTTAAATAGGCAGAAGGCACAGCCAGAAATTTAGCAATTTGTGGATATGAAGGTGCATAAATCTTAAAGCTTTGCCAAACGCAATGGCTATCAGCAGTACAATGTGTCTATATAATTTCATGAAGATCAATTTCCTGCTTTTAGTGTCTCTTTTATTGCTAAGTGTTTTGAGGTCAAATCCCAATAAGACAACAGAAAACTTTGAGCTCCTGAATTTCAGTATCTAAATGCTATGCTAGCATGTTAGGGGTTTTTAGCTTGAGGCCTAGCTGGACTGAATATTATGTTATAGTCAAACAAAATCCATCTGAACCGACGTGACTCAAACGTTAAAAGAGTTAAATTAAGTTAATATGAAAATTATATAAATATATAGGTATATATATATATATATAAAGCTTTCGATTCGGTTATCCGTATTAAAGTGCTCAATACATAAATGCAGAGCGTAATATAAGATATGATAAGTTGGAAAGAATCAAAAAACTACACAGTCCATTTCGACAAGCCTGTTTCGTGATTTTATTCCCTCTTCAGGAAATGTTTCATTTCCTGAAGAGTGAATAAAATCACGAAACAGGCTTGTCGAAATGGACTGTGTAGTTTTTTGATTCTTTCCAACTTATCATATCTTATATATATATATATATATATATATATATATATATAAACTTCATATTACAAAAACACTATTACACATTTTTCAAATAAGAATACACTGACATATGGTACATTATTCCAAAATCCTATTACTAAAATAAATACTTATATGAATTTGAAAAATATTACTATTTCATTACATATATATATACATATAAACTTCATATTACAAAGAAACACTATTACACATTTTTCAAATAAGAATACACTGACATATGGTACATTATTCCAAAATCCTATTAAAAAAATAAATACTTATATGGATTTGAAAAATATTACTATTTCATTACATATATATATATTTATATATATATAAACTTCATATTACAATAAACACTATTACACATTTTTCAAATGAGAATACACTGACATAAGGTACATTATTTCAAAATCCTATTACTAAAATAAATACTCAACATGACGAAAACAAGAGGTAACACTAAAAATACAAAATAATTTATTAACAAAAAGTTTCTGAAATACATAATACATTAAAAGCTTACATATTATGTAGATAAAAAAAAATTTAAAAAGTAATACTTGTAGATGAAAATTGGTTCCGAGTGTTTGGGGAAGAAGGAGAGGTCAGCATGCGCAGTAGGAAAGACAGTAGTCTATTCTACAAAAACAAACCGGGTACGTAATTGAAAACGCTTAACTTAAGCAGCAAATTTATCAAGCCCACATAGCTGTGAGTTGTGGAAAAAATTAAACAAATTAAGCCGCGCCCAGCAAGTGAAAGATACGAGAAAATGAAAAGCTAAAATTCAATTTTCCACTTCAACGTTATTTGCAAAATGGATTTTGGTAGGATCGTTTCAGTTTTATCTTCATGGGGATTTTTCGGAGTTTTTTTCTCGTCAGAACTTAAGCTGAATACAATTAAAACTATTTCTTTGCTGGGAGCTTTTGTTAATAACGCGTTTTATTTCGGTAATAAGCTATGTTAAAAGTGGGAGCCATTGCATGCTATGAAAAATTAATAAACAATATTGTCTGGCTGCATCTGCATCTTTAAAATTTTATTTACGTTACTATGAATTTAATTGTTAGTGGACATTAAAGGCAGTTGGACCAAAGACAGGGCTGCAATAAACAGCAGCTCTATAAAATAAATTTCAAAAGTAAGAAGCAGCTGTCTCATTATTATTTTAGATGATAGGGGTTTGAAAACTTTACAGTCATCAAAATTGTCTTTTATTTTATTAGATTATTTTGTTGAAAGATAGAGTAAGAGGAAATCACAGGGACGTTTTGCTTTAGCTGTGTCTTGGCGGTTAAGATCTCTTATCTTTTTTCATGCCAAATTTATTATGATTAGACAAAGCACAGTATCTTTAGATTTTTTTGGATTTAACAGTAGAAGTGGGTGCGGTTCTGCGCTTTTGCTTTTTTTTGTCTTGATAATATGAATGAATAGATGTAATGCGAAGCTAGAAGTTTGAAATTGGGTCATTGTTTGGTTTTTCTAAGCTAACGATGTTAGATATTCGTTTTCGAAAAGCTTCGTATAGTAGATCAAATATTGATAAGGTTGTCTTGGTGGTCAATTCAAAAGAGATTCCTGTAAGATAAGTTAACGAAATGAAAGGGAGCAAACTATTAGCCCACTATCCAGAAATAATTAGAAGTACCATTAAATGCCCGCGGAATCTTCAAAGCCAATCAGAACTATATGGAAACAGAAGTCACGGTTGCATTTTGTGGAAGGAAATATACCTTTTGGTGGAAAAACATTCAACAAATCTTTTTTCGTGTTTAACAAAGGAACTCTGGTGTGATAAAAGTTATTGATGGACTTGGTTTTCTTTTCAATGAATCTATTTTGTGATAAGCCAACAATGTTCTTATGCTCTCAAATATGTTTTCTTACAACTTAAAATATAAACACAAAGAAAGATAGAGGAAAATAGAATAGCTTGTGTTATTACAACTGACCAGATCTCTCCAAGCAAGAAAGTACGGTCCAAATATTTAAGGGCACTTATTATTAATTCATATGATAACAGGGCCTGGACACTACAAGAATAAGACAATGATCAATTGGAGAAAGGGAAATAAAATTGGGTAATATCTTAGCTTCTGCTCCAGAGATTTAGAAACATTTGATTTTGTATACAGTTAAAATTATCAGTTATTTCAGAAAGAAAAATCTAAAACATCGATTTATTATCTCCAGTACGATAAAAATTTAATTTAATAAAAAATAATTTAAAAAATTGATATTAAACATGATAAAACACTTTATCAATTTCGTCTTAAAGTTTTGTCGACCACTGTTGACATACTCTGAAGATGAAGTATTTGAACAGAATTGTATATTACAGCTATATATTTCAAAAGGTCTGGAAATTAATTACAAGATAGCAACAAGCAACAAAAAATGGAATGACAACCTAGTTATAAAGTTAGTAAAACGAGAAAGGTTCTCATGTTTAACCTTGGGGTTCAGACGTGGCAAAAACGTATGTATTAGCAACGCTTCTATTATAAGACACCAAGTGTTTGTCTTCCCTTTTGCAAAGATTATGAAATGGTCCTATTTTATTTTATTTTTTGTTCTCCGTATCAGAATGTTCACATATTTGCCTAACGCATCAAAGTGTTCTATCTTTCTGTTACGTAGCCGTGTTATTGTTTTATTTATTGGTTTTTATCTTTATTTTTAATTATTTTCTATTTTTATTTAATTTGCGTTTTGGTTTGTTTTTTAAGGGGGAAGGGTTAAAAGCTTTGAGTTTACTTACTTTATAGCCAGGGTGTGTCTGCTCTGGGAGGGGTGTCGTCATTCTGTGGCAGGCTCAATCCTGTATTTGTGGCTTGGATGAGATACTTTAAGACAGGACTCTGGAGAAAGAATAGGACATTCAAGTGAATTATGATTGTAAAATGATCTGATTAAGAATGTAACACGGATAGCTCAATTTGTAGAGCATATTGCCATAATAGTTATTGGCACTGGTTCGAACTCAGTTTGGTGCACAAATATTTTTTACTTTTCTATAGTACAAAATCTTCCTTTTCAGGACTTTTTTCCACAGTTTCCCTTGCTTTCTATGCTTATAGGGATCAGTTGTTCTGCGGTAGGCTGAGCCCTATGTGGGTGATTGGATAAGATTTCCAACATGGAACTTTGTAATCAAAACAAAGAGAACAATGGGGAAAAATACATGTACGAAAAAAAATCCCCGGTGTCCTCCTATGGAAGGCTGATTAGGAGATAGGAAAAGGAAAGAATATATATAGAACAGGTGTAGAGTGAATGAAATAACAGTTGAATTGATATCAAGAAATATGTACGGGGAAAAGTTGAAATGTTGAAATAACGGTGTGTAACGATAAATGGAAAAAGCGAGAAATAAAAATAGAGTGTGGAAGCACTATGATCTGAATGGGCGAGGTTTGAGTAAAGTCAAACCTTGGTTAAGGTCAAGGGCATGTAATATATTTAGAGGGGAAAGGTGATCGTTCTTTTACTGCTTTTTTATGTTGATGAGCAAGGATTTATTGTAAACTCTACTGCACAGTGATACCTCAGATTTACCAAATTTAATTGACTTTTATATCTTTAACTACCTGTACTTGTCAGAAAATGTTCCATGACAAAATTAATATGTATTACGTTCTTATTTTTATAATTTTTAAACTAAACTCAATAGGTTTGCTACAACTTAGTCTTAAATCCAATTTTATTTTGAATTTCAGATTGTGATTGCAATCAAACAGTCAATATTTTCCCCCTCGTTTTCCTTCTAAAAGCTTTGAGAAGCAGTTGTTCCTGGGGCGATTAATACTCGAGTACCTGCAATTCCTACCAACAGCATGAAGAGCAAGGAGGATAAAGTTTAGTCAATTAGAAAATTTCATGTAGTTTAAAGACCAGATATAGTAAAACCAAAATATTGGGTGTGGAAGTAGTTGTAAGTAGCTTTCTCATATCTTGATAGATGTTCTCCTACCTTTATTGTAAATTATCTTTTTATTAGTTGGGATTGACTATTTCTCTTTCTTTCTTTAATTAAAAGAAATAGTTTTTGTCTCCAGTTGAATAAAATCAGCAATGATGTTTTGGTTAACGTCTTTTATGATGGTAAGTAAAGAATATGATGGATCTTAAACAGTTATTGTAGCACAATATATGAACACGAAAAGTCAAGGATAAATAATATAATTGAAAAATTTTAAGAATTGACTTCAAGCTTCGGTAAAACAAATATATTTCAATTACCATATTCGGAAGTCAAAGAAGAATTAAAATATCGTAGGAATAACAACATTACAAAGATATACTAAGTAGTAGATGATAATCTTATCATGTTGTTGATTTCTATAGCGAAAAACAGCATTTTGTTGTGCCTATGTTGAGTAACGAACCAACAATAACTGTACTGACCACAAAAGAAGAGATACTGCTATCTCCCATAAACATTTTGTCGCTTCAAACAATATAATTGAATTTTCTTAAATATGAGCATAACCTATCAAATGAGATATTGCAATTGTAAACTACAGAAATGTTGTAGAAAACGAGGGGTAAAAAGGCTTTTATTGTCCGTTATGTGTTCTCAGGTGTAAAAATAGTTATCTACATCATCACTATAACAAAAAATACTTCAAATATAGTGTTCAAATAAAGCTAGCTTTTAAAAAATGCTAACTTTTAATGAAAGATTACCATATATCTTTGGTACAAATGCCATAAATAAATTGCAATGCTATTTAGTGCAGGATATCACAAAAGGCTTCCAAATTTCCCTTTTCAGCCGGGTTTTACACCTCCTTAAATCGTTTAACGACCTTTATATTATTAAATGGATCCCTTTATGTAGATATTTTTCGATTTTCTATCCTCCAGTTTTTTGAATACCTAATTTCCAGCATAGTGTCGTCCTGAATAAAACCAGCTTGGTAACTGTCCATCTTCACTCCCTTCTTTACCTGTAGTTCATGGTAGTAGCCAAAACAACCATACTTTTGCTGTAGATCTCATCATACAGTGCCAATAAACCCTTACTTATTTGTTTCTTAAAATTTAGAGTTTTTTTCACTGGATGAAGAAAAAAACACAACACCACCTTTAAGAACTTGAAGAATTTTTTACTAAATGATTTTTTGATTTCGTTACATCAACTGCATATTTCTTTTCATTCTTTACTTTTTTCTCTCTAGTAACATGATGTCTACAGTGTATGTTAAATGTTCTGCTTTTGTTTACTAATTTACTCCAAGTAGTTTATTGGTTTCAATTGTTCATTCTTTGTTAATTTTTACCAAAATCAAAGTTGATAAAAACCCTAACTTTTTCTTGATACCACTGTCAAGTTCGTGGGAATATGGAAGATTGAAAATTGCTAGATGTTTTCGGAAGTTGGGTATTTGGGTAGAATCATTTCCTGTATTAACAGCTGCAAGAATGACTGAATTTGTAACAGAATACTATGCTGGCTAGACATCCTTCTAAATGGAACTTCGACTGTTAATTTAGGGGTTTTTTGTGTCATAATACCAGTGATAAAAGAGCAAGCTAAAGAGAGGTCTTATTTTTGCTTCAGAAAAAGTCTAAAGTGGAATATAAAAAGGAGTTACAAGAAATAAATTCAAAGGCTACTGTTTGATTGAATTAAATATTTTTGTCCAATTTGCATTGTTTTCACTTTTGCTTATCATCTATCGTCTAGTCAGATGGGTGTTTCATCCTAAGCGTTGCAATAAGAGGACACCAAATGTTCAGAGTAGACAGGCAAGAAAGACACAAAGAAAGTGTATTTATCTTAGTTAAGAGTGCTCAGTACATTAAAGTGAATACCACTAAGCAGATCAAGTTTTTCCCCTTAACATTAGAGCCACCACCCCTATCCCAGAGATAGCCCTATATTCTTTGGAGGGTTAAATCTTTTTCCTCGAAGCTATATAGATAATGAAGCAGGTGCTATTGGAGGTTGATCGATCAAAATTTAGCTCCAACTTATATTCAGCCATGATCAACCTAGCAACATACGTCTCTAGAGGCTGGTTGACTATATTTGGAAAGGGACGAAGACACTGAAAGTTGCCGCCTGCCATGAAAAAATGCGAAGACAAGTAGGACATCCATTATAATGCATCACAGCGAAGAAGTGCTAACAGGAAAAAAGAAGACCATAATAGATAGTTATAAAAGTATTTGTAGCATAGAGGTACCCACGGAAATAAGAGTATAAACAAAGGAGAAATCTCATAAAAATCAGATTGTGTACATAATGTGCAAGAAAAGATAAACAAAAATCACGTTACCTTCGTAACCCGAGGGAGTAAACGCTTTCGGGCAAGTATCAAAATATCAACGTCTGGATATACCTGGAAAAGGCTTTCTATTGACCATAGAAGTGCTGCTTGTAGCTGAAGATGCAATATTGTGGAGCCAGATAATGTATGCACAAGTTAACCTCTTGGTATCTTACAATAGAAAAGCATAGGTTCACAACAGAATCCATCAGAGCCTGAAAAAAGACTCTAAAGAAAGGTATTCTACAAGACAGACTCATTTTTCTAAAATTCTTTATTACTTTCCCAAACTGAATATTGAAGCGCTTCCAACATAAATACATAATTTCGCCTATGTGATGGCTTAGTAAGTTGAAGTTCAGCCAGACTATTTGACTTCAGCAACTGTGATGATACTAAACATTGAGACACACCCTCCCACAGAACAGGCCTCTGGCATAGTAGGGAGTGCATTTTTAGCCTGAGAATTTGTGAAAGAATTAGCTAAACACGTGCACCCTGAGACCAAAACTGTACACGTCTTTGAGAAGGAAACCGTCTGGAACAATAAGAGAAACAAAATACAAGCTGCAGAAGAAACTCCACACTGAAAGAATCCGATCAGAGTTAAAGTATTGAATATTTGGGTGAAAAAAGCAATAAATTTCTATTTTCAGAAGGCAAAGAAATTCCAGATCAGTCTTCAAGAAAAATTACAAAAAATGTCATTTTAACCCCTATTCGTTTGTGGAATCAGTGACTTTACTTGTAAGTTTTTAAATACCGGTGAAACGCAAATATTCTGATACCGAACGCCAAATTATGTAGGTTGAAGGGCCATCTAGTGCACGGCCGTATGAATATCTGAAACCATCAAATGCAGACCCATGACATAGAGAGCTATCTATGTCAGATTGTAGAGTGGAAAGATGGGACTCAGATTTGGTGAAGTAGAACAGTGTCTCAATCACTTCCTACTTTACCTTAGACCTTAGTTCCTCTTCTCCTTGGTAGGAAGCGCCAACGTGTCCGACCTCTGGTCAAGGCTTGTGGATATTGTGTCCTTATTCCACACCGTTTGTGATCGTCCTAAAACGTAGTTTGCCACGTTCTCACTGAGCTTTTCTTGTTTCTTAAACCCTCTCTTGGTCTCCAGTATGGTGCATGATGAGCGAACTGTTCTTCGGACAGTCTTAAAGCACGAACTGCATGTTTCTATCCCCTCTCTTCCACAATCATGTATAGTGACTTTTGTGCTGTCCTCCTAAAGAGCTTTTCATTGTTAATCCTATCCCACCATGAAATCTCAATAATCCTCCTTAAATTCCTTCAAAGGGAGCTATCTAGCTTATTTTTAATCCTTCTTGTGCTTTTCCATGTTCCTTTGGCAAACAGTGCTGTTGAGATGACTATCGCCATGTACAACTTAATATTTTATTTAAGCCTAATCAGCTTAGATTCGCAAATGTTGGTCGTTGATCTGATTCTACCACTGGCTCTACCCAGGTGGCTTTTAATGTCTGTGTCCACTTTTCCGCTTTTTGCTATGGTGCTGCCGAGGTATGGAAACTTCTTAACCGATTCTAATTGTTTTCTAGCGCCCATTATTGGTTGTTATCACATCCTACATCACTATTTTTCATGAGAGAGAGAGAGAGGGGGGAAGTAGGGGGAAGGAAAGGAACCTTCCCAGAGATACAAAAGTTCATCTCAGATATTCTTTAAAGAACCTGTAGTTTATTGAAGAAAAAAGTTCTCATTCTTAGCTATGTCAATGAATCATATCTAGCAGAATGAATACTGGTCTATGCCGACTCCTGAGACGAAGAAACAAAAATTGTGGCAGTGAAAGGATTCCCACCTGCCAGAAAAACGAAACTACCCTTTTCCACTCCTTTAACTCGTGTAAACTGTTCACCAACTGTAAAATGAAGGAAGAGATAGTAAAAGTGACTTCCAGCACAGTCATTCAAAACAAAGAGATCCTACACAACGAAGTCGTCGTCTCCTGTATTTAGTCTGCTTGTACTACAACACTCTCATAAACATAACTCTATAGTTGGGACAGTCCTTTGTGATCTTGGAAGACTGATGACATGAATTTAGAACAACTTCTGAAGGACCGTCTGAATCACCTGCATCTCAGAGTGGAAGCTTAATCCACTGATACTCAACAGCAGAAAACTTTTGTCCCTTTGTAAATTCTTTCCTTTGAGCCAGCCTACATCCGAGGCACCTCCGTTACTGTCTCGTCAATCCCAGAAGAAACAGAAAAATAAGAATAATAAGATAGTTTCTGCAAACTCTTTGCAATTCAGTTTTATAGACTGTGCTCTTTGTCCCTGAATCCTATAGGCCTCTTCGCTGGAAAACAAATCATCCTTAGCAAAAGCACTGGAAGGACGAGATAAGAATATCCATCCAGGCAGGAAACATATGATAACTGTGGTGGCTAACAAATGAACGCTCATGCACATTGTTGAACCCTCTTACAAAGATAAATGTAGGAAAGTGAAAAATTTTGGTCCGGCGAACTGAATTTTAACTAGTGTCCGTGGCTGGGTTGAGCCTCTCACAGAACGATAGATCCTTCCCAAGATCAAATTAACTGATCCCAACAAATGTGTAGGGCAAAGGAATTGTGAAAATAATAAATTATAGAACGAGAACATTTGGAATTGTAGAATTTTTTTTTAAATGTGTATGTGCTATGTGGTTGATTGAGATGAGATGTTCAACATGGAGCATGGGAAAGAACAGATAATTCAAGTGAAAGATGTGATGCAAATATGATCAGTTGAAGGACGAGCTCATATAGCTCAGGTAGTAAAGCATATGGCAATGATAGCCATGAACACTGGTTCGAATTCCCTTCGGTAGACACTTATTTTTTACATTTCCACAATTCCAAATCCTCCCCATCTATATTAGATTATTTTCACAAATATAAATGTATTTAAACTTCCTGAGCTTAGAGTTTTATTTAGTACGTTATGTGGGAGTTAACGTAGAACAACAAAGACAGTGTATAGAAAAGGTCTGAAATAGTCCAGAGAGGATTTCTTGTGAAAAGAAATTGCAATATTTCAGGGGTCGCCACAGCGAATTTTTCTTTCCACAGGGCTCGAGCCATTGTGTCTTCTTGCTCTATCTCCATCTTTTGCTTATCTTCCTTCACACAATCATACCATCTCCTCTTTGGTCTCCATCTGCGTCCAGTCCAGGGGACTCTCATCTCCATCACTCTACATCCAGCTATCTCTGAAACTCCAATCACTTCTCAGATCATGTTCTTCCTTCTCGTTTATTTTCCTCTCCAAACTGTTAGTCATTGGCACGCTCTTCATCTCATATAACAAGGCATCTTTGGCTACCGATTTATACACCTTTTCTGTAACCTTCACTGCCGCTCTTCTGTTACATAGTTCTCCAGGTACATTGACTTTGAAGGCCTTAATCCTTCTCACCCCATACTTGACCACAGTCTCACAGGCCATGTACATGTCCTAAACACATCTGACATACTTTTCAAACACACTCTTGGCTCCCGTCCATCACCACACCTCAGTCCTTGCCACTTGATCGTAAGCAATTCCTTGGTCGATAAAAGTACGGAGTAGCTCCATTTGCCAGTTACTTTACTTTCAGCCGTCATTCTCAATATAGATATGGCATCCGCTGTGCTCCGCTTTTCCACAAAGCTGAATTTTTCTTTTCTGATTTCTATTTCCGATCTAATCCTCGAATCAATCACTCTTTCCCACATTTTCATAGTATGGCTTAATAACTTTATGCCTCCGTAGTTGGAACAAGTCTTCACGTCACCTTTAGCTTTGTAAATGGGGACAAGAATACTCCTTCTTTATTCGTCTGGCATTTTCTTTATCACCAAATTCTTATTGAATGATCCTGTGTGAAAAGCTACTGCACTATCATCGAGGCATTTTCAAAATTCAGCCGGTAACTCGTCTATGCCTACTGCCTTCTTCTTCTCCATCCGATGAAGAGCTCTCTTCACTTCGTCTTTAATGTTATCTTCCATCTCTCGCTCATGGTGTTCTGGATCATTTGCCCAATCTTTCTTGGGATTTTCTTTGTTCATCAAGGTTTCAGCATACTTCTTACACCCCTCTAGGATTTAATCGTCCGACCATCTTCGTCCTTTAACACCTTAACGTGTTGTGTCTTGACGCTCTATCCATCTATTTTGCTATTCTGGTCACTACCTGCTAGCCTTCCAATGACTCCACTCTTTAGTAGACTACATCAAGTGACTCTGTCTTTGCTTTAGCTACTGTCTGCTTGGTGTTCCTCGTGGCCAGTCTGTATTGATTTCCATTTACATCACTGCATTCTCAGAACAACTTTTTATAAGCAGCTTTTTTTCTTCTTACACTATCCTGTACTTCCTCATTCAATCTCCGTGTCTCTATGTCCCTCTTCTGAACTCCTGAGATGTTACCAGTCCTAATAGCATCTACTTCCGCGTCTCAATCTCCTGGAAATACTTCTCCAATCTCTTTAGCTATCTTGCTTACAACTTTTTCCTTGAAATCGTCTTCCGTTAGTTTTCACTATCTGATCCTGAGTTAAATTTTCTCTGACCTTTTTGCTTCCACTTCCATGTTGGCTCTATGAATTACAGGCCTATGCCTATAAATTATGCATGCTCCAACAATTACTTTTCTGTCCATAATCAACTTTAAATGGCAAAATAAATTCTACCATTGTCTTCATATTTTTAGTAATGATACCAATCTTCAGATAACCTTGCAAAAAATTCACTTTACGGTTTTGGAAAACAGACTGGAGTAAATTATCAGGGACAGGAGACACTCTACAAACAAGATGTGTCAGAAGGTGCTGGCACCTCAAAAACAATGTTTCTTTTGCTCTTAAAAAACTGTTGAATCATTAATATCGTCTGTTTGATGAAATCGGTATGTGCCATGTTGGACAGCCGAAACATGGTGAGCGCGTGTAAAAACTTTCTCAAAGTAATCCAGGGAGAAATACAAAGGATAAAAAATTATGATGCCCCAGCTGAATAACAGATGAGTCGTATGATATAAAAAGAAGTTAGTATGATATATTTAAAATGTATTACAGAAAGAAGGCACTGATGAGAAAAATAAAATTTAGATCATTTTACATAAAACAATAATTGCGTGATGAAAAAACTTTATTTTAGTTTAACGGTACTTCCCACAGTTTTCCCCTCCCTAATACATGCTGTCAAAGCGAGTTTGAAGTCCACATCAACAAACTTTGGTTTGCCAACGGGAAAGCATAATTGGGCTTACAAAGAGAGGCGTTCTGGGTAACGTGGAACATAAAATTTAATTTTTTCCTTCCAGGATTGAAATATCCAAGTCAAATTGTATGTGGGAAATTTTTCAATTTGTGAAGAACTTCTTGTGAAAAGTGAATCAAGGATGAATCAAAACCTATATAGTTCAGAGAAAATTTTGGAATATCGTTGCTGCTGTTTGAAATAATTTCCAGCATTTACACATGTCATAATAAGGATGCATTTAGGTTACATATATTTTACTCCAACGTAAAATAACTTAGTGAATACAGATAAAGTTCTACTACCCTGCAGGTTTGCAGTAAGACCTTCCAACAAAAACCCTTTTTCTTTACTAGATAACTAAAAAAATCCAATGACTTCTGTGCTCTGTAGAATCCATAACTATTGAACATTATTCGACTACCATTCAATTTTTTAACGCTCATTATTTCTGGATCCTTTTTCAAAAGTTATTTCTGGTGTGGTACGTCATTTTCTTTTGTTTTTATTTCCTTGCAGTCCGGAATGTAATCAAAGTATCACAATACAGAAAAACGGAATGAACAATGCAAAGGATGTTTTGTCCCCTGGGAGCAATCTTACAAGTTAAAGAAAATATGAAAAGGAAATAATTAATCTTGTTACCGTTATTAATTGGAGGGTTATGTTATCACCAAAAAAAACAGGAGTAAAGTCAAAAACAAAACCGACAAGAACATAATCAAACAAGAACTATTTTAAGTTCAGTCTTTGAAATCGAAAAGAAATATGTTGCGATGAGCAAACCTCCTTTTTGTAGTTGGTGTTTTGTAGCGTGTGATACGGAAGTTGTAAATTTATTAATAATCAATTGCAAAAGCAGGGAAAGCATTGAATGCCCTCTTTCTACTTCCCTGATTTCATCACGGAAGACAAATCTACATTTCACTTTGATTAACGTTTTCTTTATCTGTCTTCCACAATTTACCTGGAAACTAATGCAAAATCAGCAAAGAGGAAAACTACAATACAGTGGAACTCTGAAACAACAAACGTCTATGGAGCTTTTCCTAAATCCGTAATTAATGAAATACATTACAGATGGAATAGTGACAAAGAAAAGGGTAAACAGGGGAAATAAATTATTCGTCGTGATAAAAAATTCGTTCTGTCAGAGTTCGTTTTACGTTGACTCCTCTTCATATACAACACTACAAAATTCAGGTGTCACAAACGTTCCCTTCGAATTTACAGTGTGAAATGTTACTTGGTTACTCCTAACAAAAACTAAGACAACTTACAAAGAACAAAAAGTTACTTGATTTAATGGCAAATACAGGTAATTTAGAAACTATGAACGTAACTGTGTGGGATAAATTAAACGATCAACACTCTTCTCTCTCTCCTTTTTTCATGAATTCAAATTAGAAGAAAGCAGTATTATATAACAATATCACTAATAAAACGAATTTGACTCAGGTGGTGACGTCACAAGATAATTATCCTGGTGTCTCATGCCTGGCACCTAACAGTTTGGGGTAATCTCAAACGGAGTTAAGATATATTAAAATATCTTTAAAGAGAAACTTTCGGATGCATTAGATCAAGTGCTGCTTTGGAATTCGGACCCTGTAACAGAAGAGGTATAAATATCATCTTCTATGTACCCGTTAAAATAATTGAATAGTACCTAAAATAAAAAAACTATTAAAATTGACACAGCCCATGGCAACTCTGATTTCGTAGATTCTATCTGTCTTCAAAAAGGTATCTCTACACTTTTCTGCAAATCTCTCTTGTTAACAATTAACTAGAGGTCGGTATGTTGAAATTCAAAGAGAAATGTGCTTTTGGGGGGAAACTTTTAACTTACATTGCCAACTAACTCCAATGGAATACTGAGGAATTATTGTCTTGGGGATTGTTGGGGAAGGCAGTTGATGTGCACTAAAATCTAATTAAAAACCCGTCAATTTAACATACAAAAGTCGATTTTCAAAAAAATATTATTTTGTTTCTGTCCTGAACTGATAATCTAATCGCCAGATATTGACTGGGTGCTCTGACAGCTAGGTATAAAACAGGGGGCTATAAGGAAAAAGCAAGATTTGAACAGCAAATATTCTACTTTTACTATACCGATCATTGTCTTTTCTGTGGGATAAGAACCGTATACAGCAAAATGTCACTGAGACTAAGGAACTGTGAAGAAATGACAGAAAAAAGATTACGCCAAGTAATAAGCGTTAACTTTGGATTTAAAACATTCAAAGAAAGCAGTAAGAAGTCAATGCGTTCAACAATCCAGAAGCCTGACGAAAAAAACTACATTCTCAAGAAAATTTACGGCATCGAGGGCCAATAACTGCATAAACATATAGGCTTAAAAGAAATGAGTCACAATATATGCAACAAACTAAAAAGGAAAGAGCTGGAAAAGGTCTTCAGAAAACTTCCCATGATAATACTTGTAAAAATGGCTTGAGACATGCCACATTTCGTCGATGAGACAAAATGGCAAGATACCAGATATCAAGACACCTATCAAGTAACAAGTTATGATTTAAGTAGAGAAAAAAATCATACAATGGAAAGTTAACATATTATGTCAACCTTGTGTAGTGCGCCTTTGTCAACCTCGACTCTGTTTGGAAGGTTATGGGTGAGCAATTTTTGTCGTTCCAGAGAAGAACGACGGTGCCAAGAAAATTAATTGAAAGAAAGAAATTAAGGGGCAACTTTCACATCCTCACACATGAAAGAACAAACAAGACCGGTTCCTCAACTAGTTCCAGACTTCTGTTCTCTGGGTCCGACGGAGCAGTTATTGCTGTATGATTTAGGTGTTATGTTTTAGGCGTTTTACTGCTGGAGAACATCTGGAACTAGATAAAAATAATTATCGTCACATATTCTTTTACTGGAATTTTTCAAGCTCTTCACTATGGCTGGCGACTTTACAAACCCACTAAGAAAGTTCAAACTTGTTTTTCTAGGAGAACAGAGTGGTAGGTATTGTTACCCCATTGGCAGAAAGTAGGCCAAATTATTTGTCATGAATTTTAGGTCACATTACATCGATTATTGTGATTTTTTTAAAGTTTGCATGAGTTTTACCCTATAAAACCGTACAGAAATACCAGAACATTAATATGATGTAGTTTGTTTGTTTTTGTGTGAAACTAGATGAAATAACATCTGCAGTTGTAGTCTTTCCCCGCTAATGAAAGCACAACACCCTTTATTCAATATTAGTTGGCATCTGAAGTGAGAATATTTACGATTATCAGTATTTTTAACTTGACCAGTTTGCACGTTTACCGTTCAGATTTGTTGTGAATGCGAGGGCACTATTGGCGAATTTCGTAACCACTGCACGGGTCTTTAAAAGGAGCCTTGACCATTTGATACAACATATCAGTTCTTGTAAAATACATTCTGAGCAGAAATGACGGGGTCATTGGTTATTTTTATGTATATATTTTTGTCCAGTTTATAAGGAGTGGTGATTACGTTTTTTCTTTCGACTTATTATCAAAGTCATACAAATTATATACAATATTGAGCATTGGCTACTTTGAGAACAATGTTACACGACTTGTGTAAACACAGCAGTTGCACTGTGTCATGTATATTATTTTTGTTTATTTTAACATGATACGTGATACAGTCTTTGTGTAGATCGTTATGGGCCCCTTAAACGATAAAAATTGTTTACTGTAACATCAGAAATAAGCTTCACTCTGAAAGCTTTAACCAAATAGAGGACTGGAGACAAAATCCCTTACTCCTCCTTGTAGAATTCAAGATAAATGAGAACTTTTAAAAAGGCTTCAGGACCTCCTGGAAGGCTAAATTCCCTTTAACCTTTTGTAAATGTGAACCAGTAATCTAATGAGTTCCATAAATTTAACTATGGACCAAGATGCATATAGTCATTTGGTAGGGGCAATATAATATCTGTGGTTGCATTGGTATTTGTTAATCTGTACTTATGCTGTAGCAAGATTTTGTAGAGAATAATTTATTGCCGTTTCCACGTTTATTTCATGTAGTAGATGCACCCAAATTTTAATTGCCTATGGGAGTTTGCACTGGCTTAGGTGTATAACTGAGTATATGATGAAGTTTATAATTGATCATTTGTTAGTTACCAGAAAGATGTATGTTATATTTTTTTATATTATGTTGTTAAGAATCGGGATTTACCAAAGAGGATAGAATGCCATCACCCATTTGGCTGTTCATTGAATACTAAAGGCAGGGTGGACATAGAAAAGGATAGAACCCCAAGAAATTGCTACACAGATTACTTAGATGTGAACCTTTTTATAGTGATGGTTGTTTTTTTTATTCTAATGTAACAATCTTGTCTCCTATATATTGAAATAGATGATGATTTTGTAATATGTAATAAATTATTCATAAAAAAATATGACTATAAAAATAATGATATAAAGTAATTTTTAAAAGTCATCCCCTAGTGTAACATTTTGAATTTACTCTTAAGGGTTTTTTGGCTCGTGGCTAACTTTACTTTGTTGGTTCATCAGAGTTGGCAATGATGCACATCACCTGTACTTGACTGGAATACTTGGCTGTTATAGAACTCAAAGGCTTTAGAAATAGTTTCTGAATGTATCTCTCGTGTCTTATGGTTTTAATTGCAACTATTATGTTCTAAATGAAAATTATTTCCTGTTTTATTTTAGTTGGGAAGACTTCTCTAATTACAAGGTTTATGTATGATAGCTTTGACAGCACTTACCAGGTATTTATATATATTTAAGAAAATCTTGATCCAAGAATTTTTGGAGTTACATAGCACATTTGGGTTAAATGTGTTAATCTGAGTCTTTATTTTTAAAATTAAGTGTGAATATGGGAGAGAGAGAGAGAGAGAGAGAGAGAGAGAGAGAGAGAGAGAGAGAGAGAGAGAGAGAGAGAGAGAGAGAGAGAGAGAGAGAGAGAGAGACAGAGACAGAGACAGAGAGACAGAGACAGAGGGAGAGAGAGACACACAGAGAGACAGAGATGAGACAGACAAAGAGAAAGGAAGAAAGAGACAGACAGAGAGGGAGATGTGACAATGCTGTCATTGCTGCTGATTGAAATGATAATGGGATGAAATTTATGAATGAATTTGGCCCCAAATCATACTTGGGTTTTAGAAGATTGGAATGGTTTCTTTAATGTATCTTTCTGGAAGCTTTTAATTTGTGAACGTTACTCCACAATAGAATTTCCATATAAATTTAACCATTAATTAATGTTTAAATGAAATAATTTATTGTAGACTTTTAAATCCTACTGTAAGAAAATACAAAGGTGTCTAGTGCTGAAAATAGGATACCTAGTCAAACAAATGGCATTACATGTCACTTTTCTTATTAGATTTGTATTGTTTTTTGTCATCATTATTGTTTTGAATTTTTGCCCATAGATCATGTGTAGATTTTTTCCAGGTGTCTGTGTTACTTATGGCAGTCAATCAGACCCACCCATTAAGTCATGCCCCTGATGATGACATTTGGCTATCAGTTACCTTTCCCTTTATGACCTCTCAACCAGAGATCAGACACTAACGATGGTCAGAAGGTGGTCTTTAGTATTACTTTTCCTACTTTTATTCTATTCATTAGGATTAACATATATGTAAAGTATATTTCTTACTTTTTATTGATAGGCAACAATTGGTATTGATTTTCTTTCCAAAACAATGTATTTAGAGGACAGGACAGTAAGTTTTCTTGTTTTGAAAAATAAATTATTGATTAGAATAAAAGTAAATTAAATCTTTTATAAACAGTTTCCCATTGAAAGTGGAGGAACATGAATTGAAGGAAGGAACTTCTTTCCATACTTTAGAAGTATTTTTAAAATGTTTGATTTGCAGTTTTTAATATTAAAAGATATGTGAGATGTGCCTCTTCTGATATTCCATGTATGTTTTACTGTTGGAACAGGTTCAGGAAGCAAGTGTACCAATTTTTCCTACTCTTCATACACCCAGGCAAACCTTGCAACTACAAGGCTTCAAATTTGAACTTACAGTGTACTCTGAAATGTAATCTAAAATATTTTTTGTTAGTTGGGTTATATGACATGTAATTGATACTTTGATGATTAAGTGCTTTAATACTTTCATACATATGCTTTCCATATTTGATCATGAACAGTCGAGTACTTATATACTTGTCTGTATAATGCCCATTGTTCAAAAGACCACCATTATAGTTGGAGAAGAAAGCCTTACTCCCTGGATGCCCATGCTGATGGGAGATGCTCCCCATGTTATTGGGATTGCTACTGGCTCTGGGCCAACATTGATGAAGGAAGCAACCCTAGAGAGATTTAAAAAGTGGAAGACAAATTTGAAGAAAAGAAGAATAAGAATTATTACAAGTAAGATGAGAATTATGGTGTCCATGAAGCAGTCAGTAGAGAGGATGAATACTGGAAAGTTCCCATGTGAAGTGTGTGGTGTCAAAGGCCTTGGTCAGGTCTACAAATGTGGCATAGAGATCTCTATTCTTCTCCTGACACTTGTCTTGGAGTTGACATGCAGCAAAAATCATGTCTGCTTTTCCTCAACCGTTTCCTGAACCCACATTGACTTTCTGGGAAGTGTCCATCTTCCATGTGCTGAATAAGAAGATGGTTGAGGAAAAATCTTGCCAGGATCTCGCCAGCAATGGCAAGGAGCAAAATTCCTCTGCAGTTATCACAGGGTTGCCTATTGTATTTCTTTCTATACAGATGGACAATGGAGGTGTAGTTGAACTCCAGCAGAATAACGTCCTGTAGCCACATGGCCTGAAAGAGCTCAGTGAGCTTTTGTATCAGAACTGGTCCTCCTGAATGGTAAATGTCAGCCAGTATTGCATTAGAGACTGGGGCTGTACCATATGATAGAAGCTTGATGGCTGCTTTGACTTCTGACTCCTTTGTAGGCTCTGCCATAGAGGTGTTGATGATGACCTGGGTCAGGCAGGCAATAGCTTCCTTATTGACGAAAGATGGCCTGTTTGGAACATTGTTGAAATACTGCACCCAACTGTTCAGGATGCTGTTCTTGTCAGTAAGTAGAGTGGGTCCATTCGGCACTGACCAGTGTTGATTTTCCCAAAGACTGTGGCCAACAGATCATTTTCAAGAGATCAAGCAGATGCTTGGAGTTGTTGATTTCTGTATAAGACTGGATCTCTTCTGATTTGTTTCTGAGCCAGGAATTACACATCTTTCTGAGCTTTGCTTGCACCTTGCTGTTTGAAGCACTGTAGTCAGCTTTTTAGAGGAGAGGTGTGCTGTTTTGCTGGTGAGGTCTGAAGGTGCAATGACTTTTGTCAAGCAGTTTCTGGATTTACTTATCATTCTCATCAAAACAGTCCTGTTGCTTCTGCTTGATCAGGCGCAGATGGGATAATGCATTGCTGTGAACTATGCCTTTAAATTCTGACCACACTTCCTGCTCCTTCAGATGTGGTGAGAAAAAAAGGTGGATACACAACATTAAGAAGGGCCCATAGCTATTCCAACTTAGCACTGATTTTGCTGAAAACTGGACTTGATAAAGGAAAGTGATAAAATAAAGTCAACATGATAACACATTCCAAGGCCCTAAAATAGATATTTTAACAATGGATATTAAACAAGGTAGTATAGTATAGTAGTATAGTGAGTAAGTACCCCATTGCAGATTCATTTGTAAAATAAACATGCAATTGCCACAAAGGTTCTTCCATATAGTTTGCAAACAACAAACACATCTCAAGTAAAGAAGGGTGCACTCTAAGGAGAATTCTGTGCTCCTTTATACTGATTCTTTGGATATTTCAGGTCAGAAATTTGATTCTGGTGCACAGACAACCTTCTTGCAGACAATATTCATTTTTATGTCAATAATGACAGGTAATGCAATAAAAAAACTTTGTATTCTGATATTGTTCAAAGTATCACAATTACATTATTTTAAAAAGCCACACAGACAAAATATGCTAACTTTGTCATTCTTCCTAGGACAGATAACATGATTTTACAAAATGAAACCTTAGTAGAAAAAACTATATCTGCTACAAATATTTCAAGGAATGGGCCTATGTAACTCCCTTTTTCAACCCTGACAGCCACTATGACCATCATATTCTAAAATTATCAGCCTATGTTCAGCACTGGGTTGCAAGGTACCCTGACATCAAAGTTGAACTTTCTTTTGTTCAACCCATGACACAGACAGTCACATTAGCCACAGTTCTGGCAGATAACAAATATGCAACTTAGAAAAGGACCAACAGGACAAATGTAGAAAATAGACTAAATATTAAATAGAAATTAAATCCACAGTAACAAGAGATAAAGGATTCTATGAAATGTAGTGAAAACAATTTTTACTTAGTCCATTATTTACAAATCAAAACCTTAAGAAAAATAACTATCTGATATACCATTATTTGTAAAAGAAAATGAGCTATGAAATTCTAAACATGTGCCCTGACAGGGAATTTATTTACATTCTTGGTAAAAGGACCTTGATATGCACAATAAAACCATACAAATTTCTGGGCTTTCCTAAAGGTTTGGGCATTGTGGTATCCTCTGTAGTGTCACCTTCATCATTTGAGTAGTCAATAAACAAGTTGCCAGTAGTTACCAGAAGATTAAAACAACCGAACCTCAGTTAATGTTTGCTGGGAAGCTCCCACATGGCAATGGTATCCATGCCATTGTATGAAGTGTCTGGACAGGCAAACAAGTAAATTTATCATCATGTTTATTTTGAGCTTTCAGGTCATAACACTCTTTTTATACTATTTTTGGATTAGTAGGCAGGTTCAGATGAAGTAAATATTTGTTTTCTTATTAAATCACCTTTTTAGGGGCCTTTTTTATCCATGATACTTAACAATTTTATTTTTTAAGGCATTTTTGTGGATCTTTATTTAATTTTGTACCACGTACATCTAAATCTCTTCAAATCATTTTATTGCTGTTGCTTGCCATTTTCATTGGAAGTTTGTCCACATGTTAATCCCAGCACCCTTTGTACAAATTTGATTTCCATAATTACAATGTTTTAATAGTGGAGCACTATTGAGGGGGTCAGGATTGATGAACTCTGAATAGCCTGAGTAAAAACAGTTAAAAGTTGTCAGTAGGTTTATGTTAATTTGATCAAGCAAATTTTATCTTATTGAAAAAGATGCTTGACTTGCTTTTGGTTACAGAAATTGGACAGTGCTCAAAATAATAACTAAATAGCACTTCAAAGTATAAGTGAAAACAGTGCAGGAAGCATTTTTTTAAAAATTAGTTATTAATTGGTAGTATAAGTTAACCATATAATGCAGACAGTATGGAAAACAAAAAGAAGAGAATATTGATAAACACGTCAGGTTATTTTTCCCAATCACACTACGTCTTAAAAGCCAAGTAGAAATTATGTACCCCAGAAATTTAGTTTATTTTTTTTTTGTAATTTAAAACAGTTCTGTGGCAGTTATGGTTAGAGTATTGATTTACAATAAGATTAACAATCCAGTCATCATAAGGTTTTTTAAGAAAACTTTTATTTTCATTGTTCAAGCAATTTTTTTCTCCTGTGCTATTTGATTTGTATATGAGTTAAGTCCTGCATTTTAAAAAATCATCACAAACACATGTTTTATTTGATTAATTTCATTTTCCCATAGGTACGACTGCAAATTTGGGATACAGCTGGCCAAGAAAGATTTCGTAGTTTAATTCCAAGTTATATTCGTGATTCTTCGGCAGCAGTAGTTGTATACGACATATCAAGTGAGTATTATGGTTTTGACTTAATTGATAAAATATGTAAGCTACACTCTAAAGCATTTGTATTTGGGAATTAAAACTAGCTGGAGATTGTACGGGGAAATATAGCAAGGTGTGAATACCCCCCTGAAGTACACACTTTAATTGGAACCTGACCCAACCAAAACAGTTTGAAAGCCCATTATTTCCAAGTTAACTCTACATATGCTGATGTAGGAGGTAATTTGGAGTAACCGTTTTTTAAATTAAGGTGATCCAGGGTTTTGTAATACTTCTTCCATCCCAACTGTAGTCAATATGTATTTCTTGATGCTTAAGACTCCATATGCCCCCAGGCCCATGCAGCATAAACTTTTTTATTGTAACACAACCCATTCAATATTTTGGGCAACTACCATTTGTTATCTATAATTGGACTCCAAAATTGTACCCATTGAGATTAAAAATACCAGCCAGCGTAAGTTTTTGGTTACCAATTGCCTTAAAGTGTGCATTGACTTACATGCAAATTGATTGTTTGTTCAAATGCTTATATGCTTGTGGCTAATGACAAAATTCTACCTCCTTTTTAAAATTTGTAGAGCCACATTTGTGATTTTAAAGTTAACAAAGCCTTGGTCTTACGCAGTTTATGTGAGACCTGAAGCCCATTCCATGTAGGCTGTCAGTATGCAGCTTTTGTTTGTCCGACAATGTTGCATGGTTAGAAAATTGCTAAATCTTGGTTTAGAGTTCCATACTCTTTGAATCCTCCAATGGTATTCTGAATGAACCTGTGTAGGATGTTACTGCCCTGACTTCATACAAATTTGCAGCTTTTCTTGTTCAGTGCCTTTGGTGTCGGTGTAAAGATAAAATTGAAGACCATGCACAAATTGTTTTTGTCTACAANAAAACTTACTTACTTACTTATTTGTGATTTTAAAGTTAACAAAGCCTTGGTCTTACGCAGTTTATGTGAGACCTGAAGCCCATTCCATGTAGGCTGTCAGTATGCAGCTTTTGTTTGTCCGACAATGTTGCATGGTTAGAAAATTGCTAAATCTTGGTTTAGAGTTCCATACTCTTTGAATCCTCCAATGGTATTCTGAATGAACCTGTGTAGGATGTTACTGCCCTGACTTCATACAAATTTGCAGCTTTTCTTGTTCAGTGCCTTTGGTGTCGGTGTAAAGATAAAATTGAAGACCATGCACAAATTGTTTTTGTCTACAAAGTAGAGTTGATGAAAACTGAATATGAATTGCCTCCAGTGCTATAAATAGAAGGCAGACCTAGCTCTACCAATTTCTTTGAAATGCTTTCACAGCAGTACTTTAACTCCTAAACAACCATACTTAAATTTGTGGGAGTAAACACCCACTTCGTCGACGAAGGAAGAATTGTAAAGCTCATTAAATCTATTTTTTTTTCGTGATGCAATTATTTTATTTAATTCATGTTAAAAGGTTGCGTTTTTTAGATGCTAACTGGCCATTTCTATGTTATTTACCACTGTTAGTTTTTTCTTTACACAGGAAGAGTAAGGGCAAACGGATTCCGAAGTTAAATGGAAAGCTAATTCGGCGCTTATTTGTTTGGATGTTTTTATTTACACGTATTGTTTGCAAGGAAAGATCCAATAAAACTAAAAAGCTGTATTCGTGTTTTCTTTTTCTGACATTTTTTTCCCATGTAGGCATGAATTCCTTTGAGCAAACTGATCGATGGGTGGAAGATGTTAGAGCTGAAAGAGGATGCGAAGTAGTTATTATGTTAGTTGGAAATAAAACAGATTTAACAGAAAAAAGGTATTTTTGCGTTTCCCTTTTATTTACCAACTCGTAAGCATTTTTAATTCTCATAAAAGCTGATTATAAACAAATATTACATATATTTGATTCATGGGATTCAGATCCGAAGAAATATGGATCTGCTGACCTATCAAGGCCATATGTGTATATCGTTAAGTATTTTGAGCGTTCGATTTTCAGTTTTGCTCTTAAAATTAGTCACAGAGTTTTGTCTCTAATGTTTGCGTAGGAGTATTAAATCCAAGTATCATTAAAAGTTTATTTCTGAGTTCTCTGTGTTGCTTGATACATATTTTGCATTGGGTTTTCTGCGGCACTTATGGGGTTTAAACTTCTATTGAAAATAAATGCAGCGAGTGAACACCAGAGCACAGGATAATATATTCTAAATGTTGGTGTTAAGGAAGTGTAAATTTTAAGAAAATTTACTGAACTAAATAATTAGTTTAAAGGTATACTGTACCAAGTTGTTGACACAAGGTTTGCCTATTACTGAACAAATTCTGCAATCAGAGACAAAGCTGATGCATTAAGTGTCGTATGTCAGTTATCAGCTTCCCAGAACCCACATTAGGTCTTGTTTAAATTTATCGCCTCGTATTTTGTTGTCAAGAGTAAACCCGAGCACTGTACAAGTAAAGTAAACATTTTCGTTTCAGTGGGAAGAAGCAGGATTTTTTTAGAATTGGTATGCATAGGGAAGTGCGCCTCGCTTTCTATCCTATGTTATTGTTCATGATTTGTCTTTTAGAAGTATCAATTTTAACTTTTGTGAGTATGAAAATCTACTCGTGACTATCACCTGTGAAAAGTAAATTGTTCATTGCCTTTTGGAGCACGCCTTAAGGAGAAGATTCTTCCTTAAAATGAACGCTGTTATTATAGGAAAGGCGGTAAGATAATTACAAAGGCCTTGAGTACTTTATGAAATTAAAGGCTGCTTAATATTTGGTGCGCTAACTTAACATAATGTTTATTGTCAAGTCCATAGCACAAGAAGCGACTTCATTATGTTTCATTATAAACCCATTCACAAATTCTGTAATCTTAACCCCGCTGTGGCTCGTACCTAGAACTGGTAAGTCGTTGAAAGATGCCTTCAATACTTTTAACTTGATCCACTTTATCAGAACATATGAACAGACGAGTGCCGAGAGCTCCTTAAGAAACGTCATAAGAATTTTTTTTCTACAGACATCTATTTAATATATGATTAGTCGTATCTTAAATAACAGGAGCGTTTGGCTCTATAGAATTGGTGATAAAAAAATTGTTTCCAATACTTGACTGTGTTGTTACATCCCATTCTTTTTGTTAGTATTGCCGATGTCTGGCAGTGGTACTAAACGGCACTGTCGTTAGCTACTTTTTCATTACCTTAATTTCAAATGAATTGTTCCTCAAGCATTGACCTATGTTGTAATGCTTCATTTCGAAGCAGCAGGCATTACCTGCTCAGTGTTAAACCAGTGTTCACATGTGTATTCGATTCACCTGACATAAATTGTACTGAAATTGTGGTTTGTCATGACCCCATAGCTTTGAAATTCTGCTCTGCCTTTGTTGGAAAAGAGTATTTGAAACTTTACATTTAATAATGAAGGCATCAGAAGATTTTTTAACACGTTATCAGTGGGCAGTTTCTGTAGAATGAAATATCTAATTTACATCACACACACATTTTGATAGCTTACAAGTGCTAAATCTGTTAACTGTTTTAACTGAAAGTAACCATTATTTCAAAAACGCACTGTCCGTGCGAATGAGGAATAAGCTTGACTTCAGTTCTCAGATGCAACACATATAAAGTCCTGTACGGGATAGTTTCAGAGTAAAAATTTATGAGGATAGAGAGCATGGTAAGGATATGCACTCTGTTATGTTACTTCCTATTGATCTCATTGCCTAAGCAAAGATGTTCACAAGTATTTGTGTACACGCAATGATTTTACATAGTTTTAGGGTTTTTTACTGATCTGTTGAATTTTTTGTTGCATAATTTTATCAACCAGACGAGTATCAACAGAAATGGGAGATAAAAAAGCAAAAGAACTCGGTGTAATGTTTATAGAAACAAGTGCAAAGACTGGACACAGCGTAAAACAGGTATGAGACAAATAGGCATTAATTTTAAGTTTGTTTTTATGAATGGATATCTCATCCTGGTATATAGAAGTGATAACTAAAGAGATTTACTTCGTACATAAGAATGCTTTTTGGTTTATTGTTATTTTATCACACTGTTATCACACTGTTTAATTGCACTAGAGTACACACAGTATTGCAAAAGATTGTTTGGAACTGGACCAGACAGTGTATATACCATCATGTGAAGCGCCTTGTTAAACTAGAGACGCTAAAAGAAACAGAGTACTGTAAAACAAATTACAATTTGTCTCCATGGTCTAAAATTAATCATAAATACATCTTATTATACCTTTCCTCAGCCTGCGGCGGATTGGGCACCAACATAACTTATTCTTTTCCAGGTTTCCCTGTTTGTCGTGGATGCATTTAATTCTTGATTGGTGAGACCAGAACATTTTCATTATATTGTCCATCCAACGAGTTGGTGGATGGCCTCCGCTTCTTTTCCTTGGGATCATTCCTTCCACACATATTTTTGAGAGACCTTTTTGGGAGCGTTTTTTGCCCATATAACTTTAAAATTACTTTTGATTGTACATATTAAGGGCTTCAATTTTGTTGTTTCTCTGAGGTAATCTATTTTTACTTTATCAAAGTGTCTTATTTTCCATAATCCTCATGATATTTTTTTTGAAAGGTCTCAATTTTCATACATAACAATGATGCCCAGTTGAAACAGTCAAGTCCATATAAAACAACTGGAAGAATGTAGGTATCGTAAACTCTTTTCTCGATATGCATAGGCACTCTCCTTGATGCCAGTAGTATCCTTTTTCTTTCAAAAGCTGCCCAACCCAAGCCAGTTCTGTTGGTAACAGTAGCACTTCCATTATTTGTACATGACAACTTGCGTCCAACGTAGACAAATTCTTTAACCCTTTCAATTCTTCTTCTTTCTATGGTTGTATTGTCATTTAATAGATTATTTTCAGTAGACATAAACTTTGTCTTGCTGACGTTTACACCCAGTCCCACTTCTCCTGCATATATG
This sequence comes from Morbakka virulenta, assembly GCA_003991215.1. NCBI lineage: Eukaryota > Metazoa > Cnidaria > Cubozoa > Carybdeida > Carukiidae > Morbakka > Morbakka virulenta. The sequence goes on along the minus strand of RDPX01000018.1, from coordinate 445,914 downwards.
GTGAATACATCAAGATAGTTCTGTAAGGCCTCGAATGAGCTGCTTATTGCTGCTATATCATCTGCATAACTCAGTTCAGATATTTTGTAACACCAATGGAAAAACCAGATACAATTATATTCTACTTTCAGTAGAACAGATGCACTTGCAACACAAACAGTATTGGAGAAATGGTGTCTCACTGTTTCACAACTTTAAAGATTCTTACTATCCCTGTGTTGCCAGCATCAGGCCTTATTGTTGCAGTTTAGTTGGCATATGTCTTTGTAAGGAGTTGTATGTACTTTTTGTTAATGGCTGTATTTTCCAGTACTTTGCACAGCACGCACAGTTTTACGCTTTCAAAGGCTTTTGTGAAATCTATGAAAGCTATGAGTACCGGATTGTTGAACTCAATAGATTTTTCTATCATATGTTCCAAAACAATTATTTGTTCTATTGTATTCCTACCAGGCTGATATGCTCCCGATGAAGCGGGGAAGGAAGCATAAAGGTCTTCTTTAACTCTTGTTACTATTATGCTCATAAACAACTTGTAAACATGGCTAAGCAGCCTGATAGGTCTGTAGTTTCCACAGTCCAGTCTACTTTCTTTCTTATATAGAACTACAATTACAGCATAAATAAAAGCTTGTTGAACTTTATTTGTAGTCAGTATCTTGTTGAACAACAGTGTTAAGGCATTTAAAAGGGAGTCTCCTCCTGCTTTAATATATTCTGCAAAAATATTGTCTAATCCTGCAATTTTGCCAACTTTAATTTGCTTTATTGCGAGCTCAACTTCGTCTTTGAGAATAGGTGGTATGAGATCACCTGAGCCGTAGGTATTTGGAATTGCTGTAGGATTGTCAAAGTACAACTCCTCATTAAAAGTTGCCCAGCATTCTCAGATGGATTCCTTTTCGTTCAAGATTTTTCTAGCGTCCTTTATTCCCCAGCTAATGTTTTGGGGCTTGATTTTTAGTTTACTTATAATTTTATAATATTATCTGTTTGTTCCCCGAGAACTCATCAAATCAATTTGTTTTTTATACTCTGTAGTCTGTCCCTTTTGACCAATCTCTTTGACATGGCTTTTGCTTCTTTATATTCTTTTGAAAAGACACAATGATGCAGCCTGATGTTGTGTTTATGTTTTATGGCTTGTTTTGCTTCATCAGACATATTTTCAGGGTGATCTTGCACTTTTTTGTCAAAGCTTTTTTTGACTGCTTCATGAACTCCAGATGTGATGTTTTCATACAGTTCCTCAGATTCCATATTGTTATCTAACAAAAAAGCAAACCTATTTTTGAAACCAACTTGAAAGATCTGTTGCCTCTTTTTATCACCTATCTGGTCTAAGTTGATTTGAGCCCGTTTTGATTCCTTCTTTGCCCATGTAAAACTCAGTCTCACTTTTACTGTGACCATTCTATGGTCAGAAATGTCTGGTACATCAAGAGCTGAACTGTCTAGAACATTTTGCCTGCTGGAGGATTTGCGTGTCAAGATAAAATCAATTTTATTTTGATTGTTTTCATCTGGTGATGCCCATGTGTTAAGTTTTCGTTTCTTGAAAAATGAATTTGTGACTATTAGGTCATTTTGCATGCAAAATTCTGTCATCATTTGACCTCTAGGATTACAAGCCCCAAGGGTATACTGGCCAGTTGCATGTGGGAAAAATTGGATTCGGATTGCCTATCTTACAGTTAAAGTTGCCCATGTTGAACATATGATCTCGTTTTGGTATTTTGCTTACCAATCTCTGGGCTTGTCATAAAACTCGTCCACTTCTCTGTCATCACGGTCAGAAGTTGGGAAATATCATTGGATAAGAACTCTTTTAGAGAACTTTCCCTTTATAGTGAGCATTGCAAAACGGTCAGAAATAGGTTGATAACTATCAACATGCTAAACGTAAGACATGTGCCAGGAAGGAATAACTGGTGCTTACTCTCATCTAAAGTTTCAATTTTTTATTCTTTTACTCTTTTTTCCACATGGCTTATGATGCTCCAATTGACTTTTTCTAGTTCCTTTATCATCATAGCCAAATGCTTCTCCGTTCAGATCATTAATGTTTCCGAGGGTCTTGGAAAAGTCATTTTAATATGTTGGTTTTAACATTCAATTCCTTCCCAGGAGAAATGTAGACATTCCTCCTTTATGCTGGCTTGGGGCATCATGGGAAGATGTGATTATTCGTACTCCACTCTAGAAGACTTGCATCATCTACCAAGGTGTAAAATGGTACACATACAATGTAGAGGTCTACACTAATCCTTATCGTGGTTAAACCAACTTGGTACGAAGAGGTGCCCAGAAGTTAATTTGCTGCAAGGCCAAGGACTTTTTGGCTACTTATTTAAATTGTACGGTACCAGCCGCGCTCGAAATATCTAAGTTTTGTAGTTTTTGATATGCCCGTAGGTAATGTGTTGTACAATAACTACGGCCAGATGTGAAACTTTTTAAACACATGAATATGAGTATTCCTTTCGGTACCGCTGGTACTTACTGTAGGTGAATTACTTCTTGATAACTCCAGTGTTCAGCTATGTTGACCGCACCCCTATATGTGAAGTAGCCGTTATACTTAAGTATTCCTGTTTGTTATAAATTTATAAATAAACCAATGTTACACAGAAATTGCAAAATATGTAATTGTTGAAATTTTTTTCGAAACTAATTTTTTTGAAGTGGAAAAGTACTTTCGTGCTCTGTGTCATTAAAAGTAGAAAAGAAGAGCCCAGGGGAATAGAAAACTTGCTACTTTATTAAGATAATGTTATTTGTATTGCTTGACCGTAAACTGCTTAACTTAACGTTTAAAACGCAATTTTATGTTGTTTTATACCAACAGTTATTGCCTTTAATTCATTCTTCACTAGTTGTTTCGAAGAGTTGCTGCGTCCTTACCAGGACTAGAAAACAACCGTAAAAGCCAGGAGGAAAAGGTAGAGCCAGTGCCCCTGCCACCACGACCAGCGGATGAACAGCAAGGGGCCTGTAGTTGTTGACCTAATACTAAAATAGATATTCAAACGAATAAATTTTTTTACATAAAGATATATAGAGTATTATTTAGTGTCAAGCTAGTTGCGCATAGCATGTTGAATTTGTTCGTGATTTGCGTAATGACCTGCTTGCAACCAATTGGATTTAGAATAAGCTCAGTAAAAGATGACCAGCAAGAAAAATGTATATTTTGACGGTTATTCGAACTAGAGTTCCTCGCCTTGCATGTTAGAAGGTAATAGCAATACAGTTGTAAGTATGTACTACGCCTTAGTTGGTATTTGGATATTCAACTTTTGTTAATTGGTTAGTAAATTATGTATTAATTATTGAACTATAATTTAACACAACTCGCCATTTTTTGAAATGAGAAAAAATGGTGACAAAAAAAACAGTAAATAGTAACCAATCTCTTGCGATCGACCTACCTTGTATGGCACCCATGGTTAGAAAGGTTTTTTTTAACCACGCGGTAACATAGTGGCAATTTGTGCTTATTTGTATTAGCTAATTATTTCTTAGGTCAGACTCGAAGTGTCTGTTGCCCTGCGCTTAATTTTATAGAGTTTGTTATCAGGGCCTTTTCTGGTACTCATGGTTGATTAGTTGGGTGATGTTATCGTCAAGTATTGAATCTGTATTTGTGTAAAATGTGGGACTTGTTTTCCTCCAGAAATTTTTCAGTGAATTAAGAAACAGTGTAATAATAATAGTAAGCCCTTATCGGAGGATATTACATTAAATTAATCTTTGATGTATCAACCACTATAAAAATGTCATTTTTAAAATTTTTTTAAATCTTAGCATAATTTTAATATTAGTGGAACCCTTGTATGAAGTACTTGTTAAGCAGTGGAATGGACAGATAAAGAATTTTGTGTCACAAAGACTGTCTGACAAGGTTAAACAGTTCTCTCTTTAGGAAGTTACCTTGAATTCTTTGTCTCATAATTTGAACATGCTACTGTTAATGAGTTTTGTTGTTTTAGGTGGAGTATGGGGAACTTGGAATGGTTCAGAATACTCAAATGTAGGGTCATTTTGCATACATGTACTTATACCTTATGCATTGGCTTCGTCGTCATATCCCAAAATCACTGCCCTTTTAATTATCAAAGGGGAAGTGTGGATAAATGTGTATGGTTTACTATGAAACACGGACTCGTGAAACCAAGAAGGTATTTGTTTTCTTACCAAGAAAGGTTTTCAAACTAGTTTTATTTTAAAATGTTCGTTCTGGCATTCCAATTCTGCATCGGCAATTCACAATGTGCAGCTCGTTTTAGGCATTTTAGCATAATATCAGAGATAGATGATAGGACAATAATTTACAAAACAGTGTAGTGGTTTGTGAAAATTAGATCAATATTTACCCAGAAGTGTTGTATGTTACTGGCTTTGCTGTTTTTGGATTATTATTTTAAGTTTCTAGGCACGTCTGAGACAACTTATAGAATTACTGGAATAAGTGCACGACCACTGTATATACATTGGCAAGAGTAACTGGTTCGTGTTAACATATATTGCTCGTAGAGTATATATTAGCATACATTTATTGCTTAATTTTTTTACAAATAGTATTTTCATTGCTGATTAATTCTTAGTATTGAAAAACTTCACTGGACCCTTTTAGAAGTTAAGGGCCATTTGGGAAAAGGAACGTAATGATTCAATTGTGCTTTTTGTTTGTGGTCATTCGGAATTTTTAGGCATGGTACAGTTCTGCTACGACAAACGCCATTTCCGTAACAGATACCATGGCAATTTTTTTATTTAAAGCCTTCCCTTTGTTAGGGGTATTGACAGTTTTTGTAAATGTAGCCTGATGTTTTAATCGTTATTCCTGCACAACTTTGCTCGATGTATTTATTATGTTGTTGACAAGTTGCCTTGCGACCGTTATGTTTACCAAGGATTTTCATTGTGTTTAAATTTCTTTATTTGCGGTGCCCCTTGAACATCATGAAAGGGTACTAAGGAGAATAGGTTAGATTTTAGGATAATGCGCTGTGATAAAACGTATTATATGACTGGCCTTCATTTCACGTTCGTAATTGCCAAATAGATTTTAAGATTCTCTTTGCTTTTACTTTTTTTACTTTCCTCACCCCAAAGTCTCACCAAAGTCTCTCCGCCTTCCAAAATCCCCCATCCCTTTTCGTATTCCAAAAGTCACCTATTTCTTTTACCTCGGAAAATTCCCCAAATTTCCCCTTGAAACAATATTATTTTGTCATGTCTATTACATAACTTACATTGATAAAGCTTGAGCCGTTAATCAATTACAATATTATCATAGTATTTTCTAATTTCAGAATTTCTAATGTTTTCAATGCTTGAGATTGGGTTGGTGTTTGGGTGTATTGAAAGGAATATTACTTTAGTTACTAAGTAATAGAACCTACTTTGAAAGGATGTTGGAGGGGCAGGGGAATTGTAGAAGCCACGCAACGTACTGATAGTTACTGGTGCCAATTGAAATTTTGAATATTACACAAGTTTTCTTCAAACGTCACGAATAACAGCCTGCAGTGTAAGAGCCAGCGGTCTCTGTGTGATGTGACCCTCCTTTCATACATCGTTTATTTTTGCATTTGACATGTCCACTATCAACTACTAAAAACAAGTATGTTACGATTGAAAAGGGGGCTTTCTGCTACATTTGGTTACTCTGATTTGACCACATGTTGAAAAGCTGTTAACAGGGTACCTTGAATTCCAGACCAGCAGATTTTTTAGTTTAATATTGTATTACCAGCCTATTCCCAATCAATAGAGTAAATTGGAAAATTGACTTGTTATCCAAATTGTTTGTGTTCGTTTTAACTTTGACATAGAGGAAGTTTTTAAATAGATTGGACTATTCATTTTACGTTTGATGTGGGAAGCAAAACTGTATTATTCTTTTTTCTCTACCCACATAACAAGCACCTAAATTTTACTTCCAGACGCTTAAAGCACTTTTATTATGGTAATGTTTTACTGGGGTTTTCTCGACCGCGTTCTTTCAAGTTTTTGTTGGGTGATAAGGGTTCGAAAGTATGTGCGAATGGAATGCCCAAAATTTTTACCGAATAGTATTTTACTATGTCATATCTAAGCTGTTTAAAACGTGAGAAATACAGAATCCCCACAAACAAGTTTCTTACAAGCACAAATTATTGTTCCCTTTTAAACATATTTTTGGCAGGGTGTGTACCACATTCAAGAAATCGCATAATTGCAACAGCCAAGCCCACTATTATTCTAGGTTACTAATTTTCTTTAGACTAAAGTAACCAGTATTCAGTACTTTTTTAATTGTATAATTGTAAGCAGTGTTTTCTTCTTCTTACTTATTAGTATACTTAACTTTTTTCACTCAATGGTTTATATTTTTTCTACTATATATTGGTAAGTTAAAGCAGTATATCAGGTTAAATGCTCGGGTTGCTTTTTTTATTCTTATAAATTGTTACAGTTATATTGGGCGACTTTCGAGGATTTTTGTTAAAAATGCCCAAATCTTGAGTTTATGGCTATTGTTTTATTTTGATTCATGAAACGATGCATTGATGAATAAGAATTAATTGGTAGTCGACAAGTTGTTTTGACTTATTGAGGTTTTGCACGATCATTACTATTTACTGCAGGCAGGCAAAATAGAATGGTATAGCTTTTCCTTTTTCATTTAATTCCTTATCTTTCCTTGGGAAAACGGAGAGTCCGTCTTTGTTTTCCCACCCTATTGTCGAGATCGTAACCCTCCTCACCCAAGAAGCTTAAAAGCCCTTCGAAAAGGCGTTCACCCCTAAAAAACTTTGCGACAGTTCCTGCACCAAGGACAGTACTTTTTAACACCTTTCTTTTTTTCTTCCTCTCGTTATTTTATTTATTTTCATTTTTCTTTCACTCGCTTTTAATTCCACTTCTTCATCACCAACTTTTCCACGTTCTTTTTATCCACTCCCACTTGCGTTCTATTTGCCCCTCAGCCAAGTCGACCTTGATCTTGCATCGAGATCTGCATCATCTGGCAAGTTCTATTTTTCCCCAGACAGTGAACAATCCTGTTGGTACAGACGGTATATTGTAGGATAGTGTACAAGCATATGATATAGTGTTTAATATATACAGCCGCTCAAGATGGATACACACGCGGCAGTTTCTTAGTACGCAACCCGTATGGTATTGCGGCCTTGACTCTCTCAGGTGGCTTGACAAAATTTGACTGAGGGTTTTACCCGCAATTTAGTCTCACTGGCACCTCTACTGGTAGAGTTTCACAAGTGTGTTTGCATCACCGGGAAAAAAGACCGTCTGCTGCAGGTGGAAGCTGGTGCCCAGTTCAATAAAACTGTCTGCTTTCTAATGTATTCAGTTACATGCAGGAGCCATTGCAGGACCAATTTCTATTGGCAACTGAGGTGCCGAAGGCAACTCTTTACTTCTCTGAATGAGGATGCATTGTTGGACACTGGTATTGTCAGCAACACAGGCAGCAAATCGGTGTTGCTGAGTGCCAATTTTATACGAACTGGTTCAGTAGCAACAGAATTCATTCTACACTTTTGCGTCACAATATTCAGATTTTACCGACTGGAAGTGAGCTGTTGACAGACTCCCAATTGACTCCGTTTTTGGTGGCCTTGATCGAGATATTTATGTTAACTATAGACTTGGTATCAGCAGAATATTATTCTTTTGCATGTTCTTTCCTAAGGAGGTGGGGAGTGGAGCATGAGGTGAGCGCTTGCTGGCTTGCGGACAGTGGATTTCCATGTACAGACTGAATTGTTTCCAGACCGAGCTTTGAATCTGTCTTGTTTTCGATGAGTATCGCAAAAAGGTTTCAAAGTAGTAACAGGACGTGTTATGCTCCCTTAGCAGGACATTAATCTATTTTCTGTTCATCCCCCGTAAAGGAACTTTGATTTTTTTTCAACCGATAAGTTTCTTAAGCAGAGTTAGTCTCAATTCTTGCTTCTTGTACCTTACGCTTTAGACTGGACAGTTTTAAATTGCTAGCACAATGTCTGGAGTAGATTTGCTAATTACATCAGAGCTGCTGTTTGTGCCTCTTAAAGTGGGAGGCTGGTATCCATTGATCCAACACCATAATGAGGTGTGCTATTTTTCAAAATATGTCGTGGAGAAGGGGAAACATGCCTGCTGAGGAAAAGTCAGTGAACCGATCTCATCCATCTTCAATTTATGTTTTACCACGAATGGTTGAAAATCTTCTAAGCCCCGGAGAATGATGGCTATTAAGTTGCAACCAACCATCCTCCTTACCCAAGCCCAGCCTGGTTTCTCTCGATGACAATCACATTTTCTGCATCCAAGTTGACGGCCTTCGCTGCGCTTACAGCTCGATTTTCCCCAGTAGTGCTGGGTTGTGTGTATATATGTCCTTTTGCTCCTCCACTAGTGAACCTTTGAGAAGTTGAATGTGGCTTCGGAGAGGAGCCTTTTACGGTCATATCAGAACGCCAATGGCTCATACATGCGGCGTCCTAAGGATGCAGAGCTCCTTCCTCAAACCGTCTGGTTTTTTATGCCTGATGGTTTACCTTACCTGTTCTGTGGCCACCATGGAGAGTAGCACAGTTAGTTCTTGGTAGAAATACAACTCGGCTAGTCTGAGAAACGTAGCCAGCAATGAAGATTTCACTAAGACTGTACAGCCTATGATACAGCAGCGATCACACACAACACAAACAGACAAGAGCAACCCACCAACTACGTATTAAATGAAATCATCTTCATTTTATACACCACACCCATAGCCTAGGATGGTCCCAATAACCCCACCAGTAACCTCGATGTCCACACTGTCAACACCAAACCGTGTCTTCCGGAGCTTAATCCAGAGAATAACAGACACCTTGGCTTTACGATGATACTGAATGCTTACTACTTTTTCGAATTTTTGAATAACATGTACGAGAATTTGGATACCCAATACCTCCGTACTTCCGTATGTGCTTGTGAACTTCCAAAGTGTGTATACTTACTATTGGGGAAGGCGGATATTTTTATATCTGCCCACACTTAAGTGATATTTTACTCGTCGTTTGTCAAAACAATTGTATGTTAACATGAAAGAAATAACATGAACACCTGTTATAGTGGTCAAATTGAGCAAATAAATGGTTAAGCCAAGCTATCAACTAAAATCTCTACGGTAAACAATAGCTAAAATCGTACCTGCGTATGTCATCGAAATAATACACGTTTTTAAAAGCTTTTCCAGAAAGGCTACGTTTCTAAAATGTAGTATCACTCGTTAATGTAAATTTCCGTAATGACACAAGAATGAAATACAGACTAACCTTGACAAGCACTTTAGAAGTTCCAGAAGGAAGTTGAAAATAAGGGAGTAATAACTAATCGAGCACATAGTGATACCCAACTGCGAAATGGTGTTAACTTTAAAAATGCATGGTCCCCAAACTTCTTTAATGACTACCAGAAAACAATTTTTTTACAAAATATATCTCATGCACCAAGAGTCGGGTTAGTATTCTGTGCTTAATATGTCGATATAAAGAATCTTGAAAATTCTGTTCTTGAATTTTCAATTCGCGCCTTTGAAAACCTAAATGCATGCTGTACCCCAATACCAATGTAAACTATTCTATGTTCTAGATTTTTCTGGCTTTTCTTGCAAAAATTGGCAAAAAAAGGGTTACAAAATTAAGATGTAAATTTATTGTTTAGGAACACATATCAAGTACCCCAAAAATAACAGTGATATACAGTAAGTGGTCACATACGGATATTCAAGTTTGAGGGATCTCTTTAGTTCTGACTCGACCTTCGGATTCCTGATTGTCCTTAGCTGTCACTCTCCTCTTCATTACTTCATTCCCGCCTGACTTCTGCTCTCCTTAAACTCCCGTTCCTTTACTACTTCAATATCATCTTTGCTTCCAATATCTTCATTACTACAGTGGCTGTTATGGCAAAAACCCACCCTCACTTTTTCATTAACGATGTCAATTTTTTTGTTTGCATTGCATTTACACCTCATTTTGATGCATTTATGTGTTTGGTCTTTCACAAAAGAAAATCGATTTTTGGATTTCCGCTTTTACCTCTACTGAATGTATTTTGCGAAATCGATTGTTTATCCTCGTAAAATTCAGTTTGGCCATTAAATCACCAGATATTAAATGAAATATCTATCTGTCACTGCTGGGAAGGTATCGGTGCATTTCTTCTCTATAGGTTCATTTGTTTTAACGTTCATAATGTGTAAACATTATAAGGGTCCTAAAGAAAGAAAAAATATATTTTCTCCAATTTAATGGATACCAGTGGATACCAAAATAAATAATGAACATGTCAGTAGTAAAAAATGCCTATTCTGGGACATTTTCCAAAAATCCACCACAAGAATGGTCAAAATCTTTTAAACAAATGAGCAACCTTTATTTGGGTTACTTATTTGAACAGGCTTTTTTTGAACCCACACCAGTTTTACCAAACACATCTGGGCAGGTTCAACGAGTGGAGTAAGCCAGCTAATTTGGAATATCCAATATGTTGAGGGTCTACCCTATGAGCAACAAAAGCATGTACAAGAGCTATCAAACCCATCAAACCACATATCAAATTGGATATTAAATCCTGGAGTCAAAACTGCAAAAGTGCCTACGTCGATTACTATGACAATTTGGTATGTAAGGAATTCTTTTTCATTTCTTTGTTTTCAGCTTACAAAAGAAAAGGCAATTGATGTAAGAGCTTTATCATGTCATAAGTCGTCAGCATGACACGATAAAGCTCTTACATCTATGGCTTCCTCCGAGACCATAAAGTTCAGAATTTTCAAGTGAAGACGATTTTACTCAGTCTTGTTCTTGTATCATGCAAATTCCTTTGAGAAAAAGAGCTCCTTTTATATCTTCTCCAAATTAATGAATACTAATAGTTGATAAAAGTAAATAAGTTTTACTCAAAGTAGATAGTCAATTCGTTGATTTTTGTCCCTGTTTCTTTTAATTAATCTTTTTAAAAGCTTCAATTTTTGGTGTTTTTCCATGTTTTGCCATTGTCTTCCATCTTATTCCATCGATAAAAGCGTCAAAGTGGAATTGTTTATTTTTTGCATCGTCCTAGTTTATTTTCAAGCTTGGTTATTCTTTCTTCTAGTTGTTGTTTGTTTTTAATATTAACTTTGTATTTTGTTGGGTTTTTTTTGCTTTCATTGGATTTCATTTAATGGTTAACAATAGTTTGGCGTACTTTTCAGCATATTCACAAATGTATCCGTTTCCGACTTTTTCTAAACTTTTTGTCGCTGCTTAGGACCCAAGACAACCGTCGAGTAAAATTTCGTTTTATGGGTTTCTGTAATTCATCAGCTAGTTTTTTCTGCCAACTTGCTTTACACGACGTCTTTTCCCGTCTTTTTTGTTTACCCTTTGTTTTACACCAAGACCCAGTTTTTGTTTTGTTTTGATCAAGTCTCTTGCTACTTGATCCCAATTAGGCATTTGATCATAAGGGATTTCATCCAGTGCTTTAACCACTTTTTTTTATCACAATCCTATTACATTTTCCTATAGAATAATATATATCATGGTAAGCTGCTCTCTTTTTTTTTTTAATTTTTAACGTCATTTTCCCCAGCAATTGGGGCTCAGACGGTGCCCTTCAGAGGGACTTTGATTTGGCAGTGAGGAATTTCTTGACCGGATGCTCTTCCTGACGCCAACCAATGGCTTTTTTCTTTGCAAATTTCCAAATTCTCCTCGCCAGCTCGGGAATCGAACCCGGAACTCTTGGTTACTGTGCAGTTGCACTAACTATTAAGCCACGGCTCCTCGGTAAGCTGCTCTCTCATCTACTTAATTATAACATTTAACATGTCACTTAGTTACTTCACCTTTATCATATTCAATTTGTTTTTCAAGTGGGTTGTATGGGCCCATATACTTGTACGAACTTGGGATCCAACAAGATTTTAGCCTAGGAAGCTTACCAATTAAATTATGGACATCAAGCCATAACCAGATATCTTATCAGATTTAACAAACTTAATCTTTGTAGATCCACAAATTTCACAAGTTTGATTTAAGCATCACTCTGCCATTTTTATCTCTCTCTTACATCTCCCATTTACGCTTTCTGTTCGTTTCTTACCATCTAACACAAAATGAATTATTCATGTATCATCATCATCAACGGATTGGTCGTGTTCAATTCATGTATACTAATATATAATATGGTAAATATTTTCATCGAATTTTTTCTTTGCATTCTTTAACTTTTTATGAAGAAAAAGCAAATTCCTAAGGACCTAGTTTGTCAAACAAAAAGAAATCAATCCTCTTTTCTTTCTCAATGAAGTTTATGTGATTTTTCGTTACAGGTTGTATCATATGAGAACAATTCAAGAGTATCTTTCGTGGTAAGTCGTAGTAGGGTAAAGATAGATTAATTGGAGAAATTTGATGATGTCTTCCATCAGGAAAGTTATTTGCAATTTTGGATTAAACTCTATATGGAGCCTTTATTAACTCATCGAAGATCACTTTTTCCTGTTTCCTACAAGATATTATAATGTCTCCTTTATCTCATTAGGTACTTTTACCTTTAAAATATCGTATCCAACTTTTAATAATATATTATTCATTGTAGTTTGTAGGTCTTTTACTTTTTCTTGTTGTTTATTTGATTTGTAAAGATAGATCGTATCATAATAGACTAATGGTTTTCTTAACATATATATTATTGTATAAGTATTTTCACATCCTGACTAACCATAAACTTCCATTCGATATTCTTCATTCAAGAACTCATTCAAGCTTCGTTTTCTGTTTTCTTTTGAATTTTCATCATAGTTCGGAATCTTCATGGAAATTATATGGGGATATTTAAATAACTGTTTTGTAACATTTATTTATGAAGATAACTGCATTTTAACACTTAAATCCAATAATAACTGTATTTTAACACTCAACTCCAATAATAAGTGCATTTTAACACTTATTTATAAATATAACTGCATTTTAACATTTATTAATGAAGATAACTTCATTTTAACACTCAACTCCAATAATAAGTGCATTTTAACACTTATTTATGAAGATAACTTAATTTTAACACATAAATGCAATAATAACTGAATGTTAACACTTATTTATGAAGATAACTGTATTTTAACACTTAAGTCCAATAATAACTGTATTTTAACACTCAACTCCAATAATAAGTGCATTTTAACACTTATTTGTAAATATAACTGCATTTTAACATTTATTAATGAAGATAACTGCATTTTAACACATAAATGCAATAATAACTGAATTTTAACATTCAACTCCAATAATAAGTGCATTTTAAGATTTATTTTTGAAGATAACTGCATTTTAACACTTAAATGCAATAATAACTGTATTTTAACACTCAACTCCAATAATAAGTGCATTTTAACAATTATNGCAATAATAACTGAATTTTAACACTCAACTCCAATAATAAGTGCATTTTAACTCTTATTTATAAATGTAACTGCATTTTAACATTTATTTACGAAGATAACTTCATTTTAACACTTATTTATGAAGATAACTGTATTTTAACACTTAAGTCCAATAATAACTGTATTTTAACATTTAACTCCAATAATAAGTGCATTTTAACACTTATTTGTAAATATAACTGCATTTTAACATTTATTAATGAAGATAACTGCATTTTAACACATAAATGCAATAATAACTGAATTTTAACATTCAACTCCAATAATAAGTGCATTTTAAGATTTATTTTTGAAGATAACTGCATTTTAACACTTAAATGCAATAATAACTGTATTTTAACACTCAACTCCAATAATAAGTGCATTTTAACAATTATTTATAAATATAACTGCATTTTAACATTTATTAATGAAGATGACTGCATTTTAACACTTAAATGCAATAATAACTGCATTTTAACATTAATTTATGAAGATAACTTCATTTTAACACTTATTTATTCCAACCTTTTAGAAAAATGGATATTGAAAAGTTACCAAAACGGGTTAATGACCAACATGTGAATGACCTTACGAAACGTAGCATAAGTAAGCAGATCAAGGAAGATAGACAGTTCGAAAATAAAGAATTGTTTAAATCTTTGAATTTCAAAAAGAGCTTAGGGAAAATCATTGATAAAAGAAAAAGATAAATTAATTGAATAATTACAAGGAAACCAACAGAAATTAACCAATCGGTTGATATTGTAAGTAATATCATATATAAACATGGTTGGAATTGAAAGGTGGTTATCGGATATACCATCTAAATTTGACCCATTAGATGTAATTGAGGAGGAGGTATTGGTAAAGATAAATTGGTTACTAATTAAGAAAAGGCAATCATAAAAAATATGGTTTTGGTTACAATTTGAAAGATATTCCTATACATAAAGGTATTTGATCAAAGATATAACATTTGAGTGGTAGAAGAAGAAATAATAGTGAGCTTATAAGTAATAATTATTTTCTCAAGTCTTTTTCCTATTGTTTCTATAGGTTTATAGTCGTGGGAATTCATGGCATAATACATGTAATTATGTTTTCTTTCTACCATTATATTGTCTTATTGTAGAAAATTATTATAAATCAATCTTATACATTTCCTTTGTTTTAAATTTGTATCATCATATGTTTTTAACATTTTTGTTCACTTTATAGATTGAGAATGACTGAGATGGTCGAGTTTATTTCTTGTATATTTTACATAGCAGTTTGCATTTTCTGCTTTGCTTCGAAGTAATATTGCACAAAAAGAGCAAGAAGCTTTGAGCAGATATTTAAGCGTATTGTAGGGAGTTAATATAGGTAAGATGGACGAAAATTAAGAAAACTTCGTTTACGAAGACAAAGGAGATAAATCACTTGTCAAACTGTTAACAAAAAGGTTTAATCTTAAAAAACGTTATTCTGCAGGACCTGTACAGATATTCATAATTTGAATATGCTATCAAACATACCTAAGCATAGATTTTGTGGTAAATTAAATTAGACGGGTTGTGTGATTTATCATAGCAGTCCCGAAGATCTAATGAAACGTCTTACTTTATTGAGACTAGACTCATAGGGAATAATAATTTACAACAGAGCAATGAGGTTTGTCAAATAACTGACCATTTGTTAAAGATGGGCGTAATAACTGAAGAAGAATATGACCAATATATTAAAAACATTTAATATAACCTTATACATATATATAATATATATACTATATATATACAATATATATAATATAATATATATATATATACTATACATATATTCTAATATGAAAACCCCAATATTTCTCCATTCTAGTGACGGTATGAGAAATTCAAGAAGTCACGATTTCAGTGTTAATTTCAGCCCTGAAATGGTTTTGATAAAAATTGGACATACTACATCGCATTAAATAGCCATAACATGTCATTCTTGGTATGTTTCGAGCAACTGTAACAATAATATCCTGAAATATACCCATGATTCAGGCACTGTGTTGACAAACAAAAACAAAACATTTTCAGACGGAAATTTTAGTTATACTGATCTTAACTCTTTTATTCAACAATAATTAACAGCAAACGATCATTCCTAAACAGGAATTTAATGAGTTTTTCTATCTTCTCTTTTACGTGCACTTATCACTCTTGAAAATGGTTTTCAGTTAGACATAAGAGGTAGTGACTTGTCAGATCTAATAGGATTCAATGAAGCCATTACCGGATATCACGAGGAGCGCTAATAACATTTTAACTGGTACGGATTTTAAGTAAAAGTATAATCTCAGGGGTACAGGGTAATTTTCTCTATCGGGTCTCAGATGACGTGTTGGAACTATCATATTCATTTCAAGTTGAGGGAAAAATACCTTTATTTAATAAAATTAACACAACTGTAATAAAAGAAAGGATTCTTACAACTGGCTCATTGAAACAGCCCGTCGAACTCAACAATGTCCCGGTTAACACGACTCTCTTACTACGAGAGGAGTAAAATAGTATACTTAAATTATGTGATGAGAAGAATGAGAAGATCGCGAGATCCAAAGACGAAAAATGTTATTATGACATAGATACTGGTGAACAAATAGATGATTATCGAGTTCAAGAAGGAGATGGGATCATCAATAGTCTAACATTTTCCGGGAAAGATATCGTATCAAAATTAAGGAGAAGAGTTGCTGAAGATTTTACTCAAAGGGCTGTAACAAAAGCTGTTGGAATCATCGAAATCAATCATACCCAAATAGTAAACACACAAAAGAGACTGAATGGCGTGAGAATCTCAAAAAGATCCCTCTTCGTGAAGATATTTTTTAATTAATTAATATGTAACAAACGATCTCAAGAACTTTTAAATAAAACAATAATGTTAAAATAATATGAACCATATATATATATCACATTTCTGTGTGTCATACTTTCTATGATAAGTCGAATTTCTGACTCTTTTACTCCTATTTTCATAAAAATCATATATTCATTTGCTACATCAGGCCACAAATTTTACAAGCGAATCTTACAATGAGATCTTGTTTTTTACAACACACATATATTTGAAATGATGAATCTTGCAACTCATTATCATAAAAAGGACAACATATCACCCCACTTTCTATAAATTTGCCATGTAAACCCATATTACAATTCATTCAATACTCATATTACTGTAGATATTATATTTGCGAATGCTTTAAACCTACCGAAAGGAGAAATGCGCTGGTGCCCTCCTAGCAATGACAAATAGGTCTCTAATTCATTAACCGGTGATTTCTTGGTCAAACTACAGTTTATAGGGGTAAGCAATCGATTTCGCAAAGTACACTCCATGAAGGTAAAAACGCAAAACCAAAAAATCGATTTCCCCTTGCGAAAATGCAAACACAAAAATACATCAATAGGGGGTAATACTTTATTCAAGAACCATCCCAGACATCTTTATACGTGGGTCTCTCCTGATAACAAAATGAGAAATCACATAGACTATATGTTAATATCTGATAAATGGAGATGCAGTGTTAAAGACTGCAAAACAAAACCCGGTGCTGACTGCACTTGTGACCATCAGTTGCTTTAATGAACTTTAAGGTCCGATTTAAAAGGCTTGAGGCAAGCCACGTGTTCCTTTAAGGCTCGATTGCTCCAAATCAAATGATGATTACGCATTAGAGCTAGAAAATAGGTTTCGACCATTGCTAGACTTAGATATTGAAATAACACAAAATGAACTTTGGGAACAGGGAAAGGATGTACTATGTACCACTGCTCGCAAACACTACCCGAAAAGGAAACGTAAGCAGTTACCCTGAATTTCAAGAGAAGCAATCGAAGCAATTGAAATTAGAAACCGTAGTGCTGCAGATAATCGAAAATACCAAATGCAAAACACAATAGTGCAACCTCTGCTACGAAGAGACAAATCTGCTCAAATTCACAAAATTTGCGAAAATGTTGAACGGAACTGTGTTGTAAACTCCACCAAAGAACTGTATCAGGGTGTGAGAGAATAACCTTAGAAATTTCGTCCTAACATCGATACCATCAAGTCTGATGATGGAGATGTCCTGTCAGAGGCAAGCGATGTAAAAACATCGTTGGGAGGAATACTGCAGTAACCTGTACAAGGAAAATGTAAATGTCACCACCCCTCCGTTTCCTATTGTTGATCCTTCTCCTGAAGAACCTCCACTACTGATATCTGAGGTTCAAAAGGTTATTAACAATCTGAAATTAAATAAAAGCTCTGGATATGACAACATTTCTGTAGAACTTATAAAGTTCGGTGCTTACTCTGTCGTTCAATTCTTTCACAAACTCTGTCTTAGAATATGGCACCAAAAATCCTGGCCTGCAGACTGGGTTTCCTCTTTGTTCTTACCCTTCCTAAAAAGGATGATGTTCAGCAGTGTTGTAACAACAGAACTATTTCCTTATTCAGTCACTCGAGTAAGATACTGCTTCATACAATAGCAAACAGAATGAAAGAAAGATTGAATAAGGAGGTAAATGAGGTGCAGGCCGGTTTTCCCAAAGGCAGAGGGACTAGAAACCAGATATTAAACCTCAAAATGATTATAGAGAAAAACAGAGAATGTAACAAAAACATATTTTTATGTTTTATTGATTATAAGAAGGCATTCGATCCCGTCGACCACGGAGTTTTATGGTCAAACATGCTATCAACGAGCTTTCCACACCATATAGTTGAATTAATAATGCAATTATATGCCAACCAGAGAGCAGCAGTAAGAACTTCACATGGGTTAACTGAATGGTATTATATATATATTATATTATATATATATATATTATTATTATTATTATATTGTTTAGTATTGAACAGGGAGTCCGACAAGGATGTATCCTTTCTCCTTACCTCTTTAACGTGTATCCAGAAACAATAATGCGTGATGCACTTGAGGATACGGAAGGTACAGTGAAAATCGGTGGCNAATTAAATAAAAGCTCTGGATATGACAACATTTCTGTAGAACTTATAAAGTTCGGTGCTTACTCTGTCGTTCAATTCTTTCACAAACTCTGTCTTAGAATATGGCACCAAAAATCCTGGCCTGCAGACTGGGTTTCCTCTTTGTTCTTACCCTTCCTAAAAAGGATGATGTTCAGCAGTGTTGTAACAACAGAACTATTTCCTTATTCAGTCACTCGAGTAAGATACTGCTTCATACAATAGCAAACAGAATGAAAGAAAGATTGAATAAGGAGGTAAATGAGGTGCAGGCCGGTTTTCCCAAAGGCAGAGGGACTAGAAACCAGATATTAAACCTCAAAATGATTATAGAGAAAAACAGAGAATGTAACAAAAACATATTTTTATGTTTTATTGATTATAAGAAGGCATTCGATACCGTCGACCACGGAGTTTTATGGTCAAACATGCTATCAACGAGCTTTCCACACCATATAGTTGAATTAATAATGCAATTATATGCCAACCAGAGAGCAGCAGTAAGAACTTCACATGGGTTAACTGAATGGTATTATATATATATTATATTATATATATATATATTATTATTATTATATATATATATATTATTATTATTATATTGTTTAGTATTGAACAGGGAGTCCGACAAGGATGTATCCTTTCTCCTTACCTCTTTAACGTGTATCCAGAAACAATAATGCGTGATGCACTTGAGGATACGGAAGGTACAGTGAAAATCGGTGGCAAATCCATCAATAATCTAAGGTATGCAGATGATACTGTTCTCATAACCGGCAGCATGATCGAACTGCAATCTCTGGTCAATAAGGTTAAGACTACAAACGAGTCTGCGGGACCATTCGTAAACGCTAACAAAACTGAAGTAATGAAAATTAAACGTACCAACAACCCATAACTTCTTCATAACATCACTGTTAACGGGGAGGCAATAGAAAATGTAAACGAATTTATTTATCTCGGTGCAAAAATTACAGCAACGTATGATGTCTCTGGCAAAATTAGGAGCAGGATAAATATAGCCAAAAATGCTATGATCCCTTTGACAAATATTTGAAAAGATTCACATATATCTTTAAGCACCAAGAAACGATTGCTCGCTTCCCTCGTTTTCTCCATTGCAACATATGGTTCAGAATGTTGTAATGAAGTTGTAAAGAAACAGGATCTTAAAAGAATCGAATCTTTTGAAATATGGTGTTATCGTAGGCTACTGGGAGTTAGTTGGACTGAGAGAAAGACTAATGAGTGGGTCATCCAGAAGATCGACTGCAAGACACGTCTTATACCTTTGATCACCAAGCGTCATGACAATGTTGACAGGGATCTGTTATTAGGCTCTGTATTTGGTAAGCGAGCACGAGGTAGGCCTAAGACACGCTATAGTGATAACATCTATCAGCTATGTGACGGAAAATCAATTCCAGAACTATATCAAATGGCGAAAAGTCGGTCAAGTTGGCGAAATTTTTGTGGAGGGCAACGGCAGATCTTGAGATGGTCTTTCCGTTTGATGATGATGAAGGGGTGAAAACGCAGCAAACAAAAAATTGATTTACCTTGTGAAAAAATGAGGGCAAGTTTTTTGCCATAAAAGCCATTGTAGTCAGTTGCCTGACACATTTCAAAAAAGTTCTTTTCACAGGTAACGCCCAGCCATCAAACCATTTTGACTGCGGCTCTTCGTCTTTGGTTACCCACCCATAAGCTGTTGGATCAAGCTGTCTAGATCAAATATACAAGCAGCTCACCATAAAATGTATGAGAAGATTTGCTCGTTTGAACTTCATCCTTAACGATTTTATTTCAGAAGATGTAAATTTTTGTGTTTGCTTTTTCCACTAAACAACATTATTGAATATCTGATATCACCTGGAACTTCTTCTTTTCAATATGCCTGACAAAACCAATTATTTTCTTTTTATCTCCTTCTTGAGACTAAAGACTCAAAAGAGGTCAAACAGTATTGGATTTTTAGGATTTTCTTGAATATACTAAATATTGACTTCCCAAAGAATATATTGTGTAGTCATAAAAGGCGTCTGAGATGCTGTCATAAAAAATGAT
This sequence comes from Morbakka virulenta, assembly GCA_003991215.1. Taxonomy (NCBI): domain Eukaryota; kingdom Metazoa; phylum Cnidaria; class Cubozoa; order Carybdeida; family Carukiidae; genus Morbakka; species Morbakka virulenta. Next base: position 425,384 of record RDPX01000018.1, on the reverse strand, counting down.
GCAATTGATTTTATCTTGTGTACTTTTGAGTCCGGAATAGACACCCCTACTATTTTTTCCGATCCCTTCTTGTTTATTGACTCCCCCTTCTACTCCAGACTTGAGATTAGGTGATTTCTGAAGTAGAGACTACTGGTGCATCTTCTTGAGATAAACAGAAGTATATATACCTCAGTACCATCAGCTGCGACACATACAGCATTATGACTTGAATTTCTAAGTGGTATAGATATTGGACATACAGACAGATATTCTCCTCTCTCTTCATGAATCAAAGCATCCTTTTGGTAAGCACAAATTATTCTTGTCGTAATCATTAAAAACTACCTGGATAATTTTTCCAGGAAGAGGTCTGAGATGACATGTTATCCTCTTAGCTCTAGATCTGAAAGTGGGTGGGTTCAAGTTATCAATTGATCTTATCTTCACTACCCGAATTCTTTAAACAATGCACCTTTCGATAACTTTGGAGACATAGCTAATGCTTCTGTTGGAGAGAGCAATTACAGATTGTTTCTAATCAATGATTTGGACAATTTTCTTTTGTCATCTTTGTCGTTGCAAAGAGACCATAGCTTGCTTGTAATTGGCCAGTGTGTTGTTATGTGCAGATCTAGATTCTGAGAATCATATTCTGCCATTGTGACTGCAAATGGTTTTCCTAGTCTTCAGAAATAAATGCAATCTTCCTTCTTTGCACTAGATTCTCAACTGTTATTACCGCTTGTTTCTTAATGGGATCCTGGTATGAAAGCGATGATTGTTCCATTGATGATTGGCACTTTATCTGCTGTAGGTTCCTCTGATGTTGCTGATTTTTCATTTGTGGCGTTGTTCTGCATTGTTAAGCACTCTATGAATTGTTTCTTTGCTTCAACTTTTTGATCTTTTGGTGGATTTTACGTTATCGATCATCTTGTTACACAGGCATTGATAAGAGGCTGCTGCTATGACCATAGCGCAGGAATCCAAGTGTTTACGTCTTCTGCCATGAGCTGGACGTCTTCTTTTTTTTTTTTTTTTTACATTCACTTTGGACCCACTTCTATATGACTTAAACTCTTTGCTTCTTATACTTTTTTCCAGATGATGTTTAGGAGCTCCGACGAAGTAACTAATTTGCATCCATCTCTTGCTTGCACCTTTGCTTTCGGTTTGTCCTGATAAACCATCTGTCATGTACCTTTGGAGAATCTGTTTAATGAAATACGTATCATCTGATTCATGAGAAGCTGAGAACGCTTTGCTGTGTCAAGTGGCCCGCTGAAACTATCCTCTATCACATTGTTGCAGGTAGGTTCGTCAAGGGTTTTATCTTCTGCTGGATCTTTCACTGTATAGAAAATGCCTTTGCTGGTATCTTGAGCTTGTATTTGTCTGTTGTTTCTTTGTTTTCAGGGTAAAAGCAAGTTTCTTTCCTATGAGGACCTCAGAACGTAATTTGTATTACAACTTGCTTTAATACAAGGAAGTCACCCATTCGTAGAAGCACGTTGTCACATTCACTTCCCCCTTCGCTTTCGTATTTGAAGGTTACTTGCAAGTCTTTGCTGTATATAGGTTGATCAACTTTTTAGGAAGTGTAGCTAAGATTCACCCCCTTAGGACATTTCACAGTTCTATCCAAAATACCAAGTATCACGTTCATGTTGGTTGGTGATTCAGTGATTGCTGGTAAATTTCCTACATTTAGTGTTCCTGAAGAGATTTCTTTAAACTCACTCCAGCCACGGATTACCTGGTTTGATGATAATTCAGCCAACTTGTACCGCCAAAGAGCTGAACACATATTTCCCCTTGTAAATAACTCATACTCCCTGTAAGTGCTATCATCTTAATTAGCAATGTTTTACAAGGACTTCTCTTTGGACGTTTTACTGGCTGCAATTTGAAAGATTGGCGGTCCTTTCTTTCAAAATCATAGCTAAGCTTCAAAGAAACTTGAGCTCTCTCAAGTGCATCACTTCTAATCTCATGTTGAATGAGTACTGAATTGGTGTTGTGAGTTTTATTGAAGTCACTCAGCTATTTGGTTTTCCAATTAAAATTGTCAGCGATTTGTGAAGTTGGCAGGTCTCAAATGATCTTTGGTGGTATTTTAGAGGAACAGTTTCTTCCCCATTCAGGCCATTTATCTTTAGTGAAAACTTTTTTTGTATACGACATATCCCCTCAAGCTGATGCAAACCATGACAAAAACTTTTAAATCCTTAAAGAGTGTTGGAACATGACGATCGATTCTTGTTTCTGATGTCTACAGGCAGTAAATCATACTTGGTCAAACGTTTGAAAAAACAGCCCTGTCTTCTGTCTAATTCGGTGGGTCTTGATCGATTTTCTATTATATATGGTATAGTTCTTATAACTTTTAAATGCAAAGTGGCTTTCAAAACTGTCATATATGGTATTATTTATACATTAAAAAGCAAAAAAACATGCATTATAATCTCTGACCCTTTGAATGGATGATATTTAGAAGTAGACGGTACCAGTTTTAATTCAAACTAATTTTACGCTATATGCTCGGTTTGTATAGATTCGAAATTTTGAGTAATTGGCTCAGATAAGTCCAAAATGATTGTCTTACAGTAAGTTAATGCTGGAAAATCACCAACTAACATAGTGATCTGCAGAATACTCAATTGATCCCCAGAGTATAAAATTGATCTGCAGAATATAACCTAACTTCCTTTAAGAGCTGTTACACATTCAATTCGCAGCAAACCTAGAACTATCGATCGTGTCACCAACTGTCAGGACGAGAGATAAAAAGTCAATAAACATTCTGTCAGGTTATTAAACGAAGTGCACGAGGGAACTATAATAAAACCCAAATCAGACATCATCTTTAAGTCATAAAAGTCGAACTCTCACCTTTAAAATTGTAAATAAATGCAAAGGATTTTTATTTAACTCTGTTGTCTCCAAAAAACTCTCTCTTACTTACTCGATCTTCTTGTCTAATTTCAAAATAACAACTCCAAATTTTTTAAAAATATTTTAAACTGTGTACCCCGATTCCAGCTCCCACACATTAACAGTTACATCCCTTTGCAAACTTATTATCTACCTGCAAAAAACATTCCCCTGCAATAGAGTTTGTCCTTGACTTTCTATAAAATGTTTAAATGTCTGGGTTTGTCCCTTAAAAATACCTTTAAAAGAACTTTAACATATTTAACCCAGTTCTAAACTATTCTACTACTATCTGCAAGAAAGCTTCAACTGGTACTCTCTTCTGCTGTAAATTCTTTTCATAGCAGAAGACTATGATAAATAAATATGAAGTATAAAATATAAAATATCAAGAAAATAATGTGCTTTTGGTGATCAACAAATGTTCAGTATATATACAGTATATAGAGTATATACAGTATAACATACATATATCTACATATCTACATATCTACATATCTCTCTCTCTTCATGTGTCAGGTCTGTTACAGACATCGACGATCATCGCACGCCAACCCTCTCTGTTACCAGTACTTCTTATAAAATCGACATTGCCCATGCTATTGTTTGTGACAGATGTATTGAGACTGCCTATGTAATTAATTCTTTGTCGGCCTTTTGCTTTCTTTCCTTCCACTTTCCCACATAATATTTCTTTTCAATGCCATTCAGCCTACATGTATGACCCAAAAACTTCATTTATCTCTTCCTGATAGTCTTCAATAAAGACCTTTGGTATTCTGCCATCGCCATGACGTCTACGTTTGTAATTCTCGCAGTCCACGGAACTTTTAGCATTCTTCGAAGAAACCACATCTCAGCCGCTTTCAGTCTATTTTCCATCTGGGAACTCAAATTCCAGCTTTCACATCCATATAAGAGCACTGGCCACACGCATGCCTGAAGAACGTTTAGTTTGGTAGCAATCGTAATGTTCCTATTTGTAAAAATTGTTTTCATTATGCTAAAAGTATCCTTTGCCATTGCTATTCTCTTCTTTATTTCGCTGTCACTTTTTGCATTAGATGTTATGGTGTATCCAAGATATTTGAATGAATTAACTTGTTTTATTTTCACTCCATTACAAAAAATATAGCACCTTGGTATTATTACCTTTTTGGAAACGACCATGCATTCTGTTTTCTTTGCATTTAATTGTAATCCAATTTCTTCACTTTCGTTCTGTACCGTGTTCAGAAGCGCTTGCAGTTTTTCTTCTGAATCAGCTAATAAAACCGTGTCATCTGCGTACCTTAGGTTATTTATGTTTCTTCCACCCACCTTTATCCCTTCCAGTTCCATTATGTTTCTCAGAATCATTTCGCTGTATAGGTTAAACAGGTTCGGTGAGAAGACACAGCCCTGTCTTACTCCTCTCTTTATTGAGCTATAGTCACTAACTTCATTTTCGACTCTAATTGCTGCTGTTTGTTCCCAGTACAAGTTTTGAAGAATTCTTAAATCTTTACTATCTATATTAAGGCCTGATAGTATTTGGAATAAGTGTTCGTGCCTCACTTTATCGAACGCATTTGAATAATCAATGAAACAAAAATATAAATCTCTTTGCATCTCCACTGATCTTTCCATGAGCATGTTTAGAGTAAAAATTGCGTTTACCGTGCCTTTTCCTCTCACAAATCCAAACTGGGTTTCGGAAATCTCTGGACGTATTTTAGTTTCTGACCTAAACATCAATACACGCAGAAGAAGCTTAGTTAGATGACTCATCAGGCTTACAGTCCTGTGTTCCTCGCAGTTCGTTGTTCCCGGCTTTTTTGGCAATGCAATAAAAATCGATTTCTTCATATCATCTGGAATTTCTCCTGTGTTGTAAATGAGATTGATCAACTTTGTCACTTCTTCGATTCCTATCTCTTCCAAGGCTAAAACAAGTTCAATAGGTAAATCATCCGGACCTGCTGTTTTTCCTTTTTTCACCTTGTGCATTGCATTTCGTACCTCATCACATAAAATTTCTGGACAATCATCATTTATCTCTTCGAAAGGTGCAGGCCCCCTGACATCAGCGTATAGTTCTTCTATATATTTAGTCCACCTCTTTAGAATGTCATTCCTATCCATCAAAATCGTTCCATCTTTGGATTTCAAACATCCTGTTTTGCTGAAGGTGATTTCCCGATAATTTCACTTCTTTTCTGATTCATATATTTGCTATTTTTGCTCTTTTTGCTTTCTGTCTCTTTACACTCTTCATTAATCCATCTTTCTTTTGCTTCATTACACTTTTTCTTTACAAGCTTGTTGGCTTTTTTATACGCTTCTTCATTGTTCTTCTTCTTTCCTCTCTCTTCCATGAGATCCAAAATTTCTTTTGTAATCCATTTCTTGTGTGGTTTATTATTTGTAACTTGAATACACTCTTTGGCTGCTTCATTAATACTGTTTTTCATTTGCATCCACTTATCTTTAGGTGTAGTCACATTAGTCAAGAGTTGAAATTTGTTCTTCACTGATATAGCATATTTTTCTTTCAATGATTCGTCTGAGCTTAAAAGACCAACTTGTAGTTTTGGCGCTCTTTTCGTCTTCTTCAGCATTTTTAGTCGGAATTGCAGTGTAGCAACCACAGGGATGTGATCGCAATTGCAATCTGCTCCTGGCATTGACTTACAAGATTTCATTGAGTTTCGGTATCGTTCTTGTATTATGATGAAATAAATCTGATTCCTTGTCTGATCTCCTGGACTTTTCCATGTCCAACATCTTCTCGGATGATTTTTAAACCATGTATTCATTGGAACTAGACTATTGTGTTTGCACCATTCTACGAGTTTTTCCCCCGTTCATTTATTTGTCCGATTCCAAAAGGACCAACTGTGTTGTCAATTCTGTTGCTAGCAACCTTTGCGTTAAAGTCTCCCATTATAATCTTGATATTCTGAGATTTGAACTGCTTTAGTGCTTTCTCTACTCCTTCGTAAAACAGTTCCACCTCTTCTATATCTTTGTCAGCTGTTGGTGCATAACATTGTACTAGTCCTATGTCGAAAGGCTTTCCACTGATTTTAAGAGTAATGACTCGATCATTAACACACCAAAATCCTTTCAGTGCCTTGGAGCATTCTCCATCAATTATGACCCCTACTCCTCTTTGATGTTCTGTGCCTCCAGAATAGAGAATCTGATAATCGTCCGTAACAATGGATCCCGCACCTTTCCATCTCATCTCTGAGAGTCCCATTATGTTTAAGTTCATCCTTTTTATTTCCAGTTTGGCGTTGTCCAATTTTCCCTTTTGCCACATAGTTTGGACGTTCCATGTGCTTATTCTTATAGATTTCTTGTTATTGCTGACAGTAACATGTTGACGATCTGGAGTCACCTGTCGCACGTGAGCTACCCTACCGAGCGAGGCTATTCTAGAACTTCTAGAATCTCCATTAACGCTGTTATCTGTTATACAATTGGTTTGTTGTGCCATAATTTTCTTTGCAAAAATAATACCTATAGTAGTTTGCAATTGCTTTCTATAGGAGCAGTGCTCTTACAAAGCGGGTTGCCCTAGTGATTGTGCTAAAAGATAGCATCGTCTGCCTAGCGCACTGAAAAACTGACCAAATCACCGAGTTACTCAGCTGCTCAGTATTTCATCCATCACCTACCTGCCGTGACTTCACCGTTTCCCTGTCGAAGAGGGGGGGCATTGTGGGTACTAGATCTTGCCCAAGGATCGCCCACAGACTAACGGAGGGAAGGAGGCGTCTTAGTTCTCCTATTGGTGCATGAATGCACCCCGCTACCCATATGTACATATCTACATATAGACATATCTACATATAGACATATATACATATAGACATATATACATGGGGACATTGATACATAGATACAAAGATACATAGATACACAGATACATAGATACACAGATACATAGATACACAGATACA
>RDPX01000018.1:402609-415395 GCA_003991215.1 Morbakka virulenta | reverse complement strand
TACAGAGATACACAGATACAGAGATACAGAGATACATACATATATACAATACAAAGAATATAATGTGCTTTTACTAATCAACAAATTTTAATTTTGATTTTCCTTCCCAATCCTTCGCCTACGTAACAAGAAAATAAAAGTAAGTCACAAGTTAAAAATTGACGTTTTTCGGACCAAAATGAGTTTAGGATGATTTTTCTTTCGGTTTTAAAAATTAAAAAAAATTTCAAACTACTCTAAATATGTAATCCATGTGTAATAATAGAAAAAGACTGTTAACTAGTTTCCGAGTCTGGCCTAGCTTACTAACAACGTGAATAAAAATTAAAGATAACTATATGAAAAGGTTTGATGTGGTACATCCTATGCCTCTAATGATGGTATTGGTTGTGGTTCTAGGATATGCATATTTGACTTTGTGGGTATAAAATCTATGACCAAGGTTGTATGGTATAGATACTGACCTGATATGTAAAGAGACTACCCTTGAAAAATATACATGTCTTCCAGCGGATATAGTAGATGCAGTGTAGTGGGTTTGATTCATCATGCTCCTCACTGACGTCTCTAAAACGTTTATAGAACTTTCAGATCTCAAGATTAAGGCACACGATTGCTCTGTTAACAGAATTTTCTTTCGATTTTATTCATGTATATTATATACTATTCTTGTTTGACACTAATGACTGATCTGTTGGTATGTCTTTTGACAACAGAATAAGCTTGAGTATCGCAACTAAAATTTTCTTTATTCCGGTCCAAAGCTATTTCGCTGGCATTCGACTAGCCCATGATCAAAAGAATTCGAAAACTTAAGTGAAGTGTGCTTCTATCAATACATAAAACCAAGAAAGGACCGAAAGAGGTAGCCACCCAATTGAGACATTGAACTGTTCAATTGAAAGGCACTTAAGTATTTGGAATCACGCAGACCATTTGTCCTCAAGATTGATGGATTAAATATTACAACAAGTACTTAATAATAACCAAATAAAATTGTGTGTTCCTAAATCGTGACGTAAGCAAAAAAGACAGGGCGGGACTGTTTGCCAAATTATAAATTATAACCCTGCTATATCACAGTATTTGCTGCTAAATCTCAAAAACAGCAAAAACTTCTATTTCACAAACAGTTCAAAGTAATTGGCTGAGGTATATATGCCTTTTATTTAGCACAATTAGACGAAATCCATATTCAGCTTTCGTCAACTCTTCTTGTGACAAAAAGAAATGTACAGGGTAATTAATTAATATAGACAGCCAGTCAAAAATAGGTGGCTTGCTCTTCACTTCCTCGATATATAATGGCCATCAACAACAGCATTCCTCTTCTCTAACAGTTGCATTTTTATCAATCCTTTGTTTGGTCTTTTTGCTAAATATTGTTTTATTTTGTTTACTATTGTTCATTACTGATGGTTTCTTTTCTACTTTTAGTAGTTAAGAGATAAAAGATACCTATTCCAGCGGCTTTACCATTTTTGATATTTTTATCGCACTTCGGATTTCTTCGCTTGAGAGTTCATTGGTGTCTGTTTCAGCTATTAATATTTCCTACTGTCTGCCATTTAATATCCCTCTTCTTTCAGTTTATCGCTGTTTCACGGTTTCTTCGATTCAGTTTGTTCCTTTGGTTTTTTTGCTGGTTTTTCTAAATTTCTTGTCTGCCTTTTCCTCACTTCATATTTACTGCTAGGGTTCTTCCCTTTTTAATCATTCGTAGCTACCCTTCGTTGTTTTCTGTTTTCTTCTGGATAAGAACCGTGCAAGGTATAAAGTCATTAAGTATGTGGAATTGTGAACCAAAGAAAGATAAAGGACAGAAAAAGATAGTTAAATAGTTAAGGAAAGAGGTAGCATTTGACCTTAGAGCGGCTATGTGACCTGTGAATTAAAAATTTTCCGTGTCATGCTGCTTGTTTGGTGCGTTTGCTTTTGTTTACAGCTTACTTTAGCCACTATTTTAAATACTTGTTACATTTACCGCATTAGTTTCATACTCTTCCATCTGTATTTTCTTTCAATCCTCTAGTCTTGTAAATTTTGAAACATTCATCCTATAACGCAGCTTTTTTCTTTGATCCATCAGTTTCTATAATTTTGGTCGCATCATCAATATTCCATTTCCCTTCTCCATCGGCAGAATTTCTCTCCTATATGATTAGCTCCTATATCTATGTCATTTTCGTTTCTTCTTTATGTTATTTTTGTGTGTCTGAGCATAAATAACTCTCCTTTCCTCAACTCCAAGCGAAGATAAATGGCCACTTGGGGCATTGCAAGAAGTGAACAGGAATTTAAAAAATCAAAACAAAACGAACTTGTTGTGTTATTTTCTTTCATTGATCGGAGTTCATTTACAATCCACAAGATATTTCGTTGGTAATCATTGTGGGTATATGCCATTTATAAACCAGCTGTGCAAGTCCTGTGTTTAGCCTTATGTGAAGAAGATACATTAAACGAGGATTTGTCTGGTACAAGTGTTTTTTCTCTACCTTTCCTTTCCATTAAAAAAAACAGTGCTTCAGAAAACTAAATACACATTCGACATTTTAGAGTTATCAAGATAATTTCATTGACTTATTGCCAACACAACAATCTTGTATTAATAACAATACGTCATGTTACGTCACGTCAACATAACGCCTTTGAAGTGCAATTTTACTTTCATCACTCAACCAGACACGCCTTTGTCGTAAAATAAGCGCAGAACATTTCCCCCTCAGGATTATCCTTGCACTATTTCTCCTACCACACCATCAATAAAAAAAGTTGTCACAACCTCCTCACATTTTACTAAACTTGTTTCTTCTCCATTCCTCTCGCCTACTTCAAATTGCACGATGAAAATTGGTGTTGGTCGTGTAAACGATTGGATTGAATGCGACTAAAATTTTCCGTTCACCTGGAGGGTAGTTTACCTTATCTTTAATTGGTCCAGAAAGTACTATCCTTTACACTTTGGCAGTTAACTTACTCATAAGAAATATAATATGAAGCAGGCTTGGTGCACATTATTTCTTCCATCTTTATCGAGCTTATTTTATTACAACAGTAACGTCAACTCTGTGTCTTCCTTTCCGGAAACCATACTGGGATTCTCATGTTTTCTTTGTATTGATTAGTAATACGATTAAGTCTAATCTGTGCTCAATCCTACTTACGTCGGAACCTTTTCAACAAAGTTCTCTTGTTCTTTGCAATGACAAGTTTACCTTTCACACAAAAGCATTGTGGAAAATTATAAAATTAAGACAGTTTATAATAACTTGAATTATTTACCATGTTGTGTTAGTAAGTAGCAGCAGTTGAATAAATGAGTTTTTGTCCTCTTGGTATTTGGAGTCCTTCCAGTTTTACCTCCTAGATATGAGCAGATTTTCTATTTAAAAATTTGGTATAAAGCTATTTTATTTCATTTTTATCTTATGAAACTTAAAACATAGCTTCGTGTTGGTTTTCTGTCATTGGTGGGAATTCTGAGAGTGTTTATAACTCGGCTGGGCCTCAAAGAAATTTGTGTGAAGACTGTTATTTGAAAATGTTATAACTTAAATGAAAGCAAATACTAATATACAGTGTTTCTTTGGTCAGGCAGATAAGAGTGAGAGACATTGCTTGTAACAAGTCCTTTGTCCCTTGATTTTTTTATTAACTTTCTTGTATACACTGTAATGCTTACTATCTTGAGGAAACCCATTGACATTATGGAGCTTATGCATTCATACATTTGTCAATGAAAAAAACTTTTCTTGGTTTTAAACAGAATGGTGTCCTGATCTTTGGCTTGATGACTATCACATTTTTAGACTGTGCTTCTTCCTCATATCAGTGGAATATTAAGGAAGCTCTCTACATTGAAAGGAAGCAACCATATCTTCAAAAACATTTTCTTATGTAGCATCTGGATGCTACCCAGAAGGTAAGAATAGACTAATAAAAGAATTCGCCTTGACTGTGTACTCAAATACAAGGTATACCTGTACACTTTACTTCCTTTCAAATCAACTTTCGATCAACTCTGAAAGAACACCATTTATCTAACACTAACTCCATTTACAATAATGTCATTGTATAATTCTACTTACAAAAGCAATTATGTGCTTAGAGGCCTGATTACTAGAATGATGCGGCATACCCATATCCAACGTTATTGCACAATGACCCCTTCAAATACGTTGGATGATTGTGTGACCAAGAGGCCTTGACCCGTTGGCTTAAGATTTTCAACTAGACGTTTCTGCTTCTTTTTAACTTCTTATTTTTGCTATTTCTATAATTTTACCATACTTTTGCACATTAAAATGCACTTCTCACGTTGCCACTACTGTTTAATCAATTGTATCAAAAATTTTATTTTATATATATATATATTATAGATTCATTAGATCTTACCTTTAGAATACCAGCTTTTACATTAAAATAGTGTTCCAATTTTAACAATGAATTACAATTTTCTTTTCAGCCAGATGTTTAATAGCTATAGTAGTTAGCGTCCCTCTTACCATGCCTGGTTCATAAATATATATATATATATATATATATATAAACATACACACATACATAAACAAAACAAGTCGTCCTCTGCTAACGTTTTAACTTACATTGGTACATATAAAATTTAAATGATAATTTAATTATAGGTCTAAAATAGCAGTTGGTAATGTATTTAAGGAATGTTGGTTGTGTACACAAATATAAATACATATTTTTGTATACATCTAATCCTTTACTTTAGTGTCATTTAAGTTGTTAATTTGGTAACAAAACAAGTGTACACAAAGCCTAATTAAATAGTGTACATAAAGCTCAGCAATATTTAAGGTGTCAGAAGGACAACATCCCATCAAAATTGTCCCACAGGCCGCATCGAAATAAAAATTTGTTTAGTTTATAGTGTTAGCACCCTTTACTAAGTAGACGTTTCATTCTTTACTGCTACAACCCGTCACCATTTTTACATACATAGTCACTAAATTCAGTTGTTTACCATGTCATCAATTTCAATCCAGAATCAGTGTTTTCCTCTTTCTTGACGCAATATCTGCAAAACTTTCTTGTTTTTCATTTTCTTCAAGCTTCTATTTTGATATACTATATGTTTTTTTTCCTTTAAGACGAGTTTTTTTGTAGCTTTTGAGACCTGCCATGTATCATTCTTACTTTTCGTATTTTTCATATTTAGTAGTCTGAAATGTTGACTTGTTGGTTGATTTACAAAGTTTATTTAATCAATTTTCTCACTTTTTTAAACAGCCACGAAGTGAATTGAAATGAAAAGACATATTGGCATGCCCACATGGAGTGATATGTGTCGGTGAATTTTCTCCATGAAGCGCTTCCAGTTGTCAGTTTTGATATTTTCACGTGACCAACTGTGATGCTGCATACCATAAGAGACGACAGGTTTTCTTTTCTTGCTCTACTTATCTTATTGTCATTTAGTTTTCTTTTCCGTGGCAAATAACAGTAAAAAAAACCGAAACAGGGAAGGTATAACATCTGTAATATAATAATAATATAATAATATAATAATAATATGATAATAATATAATAATATAATAATATAATAATAATACAATNTGTTGACTTGTTGGTTGATTTACAAAGTTTATTTAATCAATTTTCTCACTTTTTTAAACAGCCACGAAGTGAATTGAAATGAAAAGACATATTGGCATGCCCACATGGAGTGATATGTGTCGGTGAATTTTTTCCATGAAGCGCTTCCAGTTGTCAGTTTTGATATTTTCACGTGACCAACTGTGATGCTGCATACCATAAGAGACGACAGGTTTTCTTTTCTTGCTCTACTTATCTTATTGTCATTTAGTTTTCTTTTCCGTGGCAAATAACAGTAAAAAAAACCGAAACAGGGAAGGTATAACATCTGTAATATAATAATAATATAATAATATAATAATAATATGATAATAATATAATAATATAATAATATAATAATAATACAATAATAATATAATAATATAATAATAATACAATAATAACATAATAATATAATAATAATATAATAATAATATAATAATAATATAATAATAATATAATAATAATATTATAATATTATAATAATAATATAATGATATTTGTATTTTCAAAAACAAAAGAAACCACATTATCTTGACGGGGGTTTTTTTCGTAATTGACCTTCCTTTTTAGTTTTCCGTCTTACCTGTGTGTGCCTTTTCTTTGTTCCTTTTAAAAGCGTTGCAAAACATCTATCGTAATCTTTGTGGAAGGGCATATTCCAATGGTTATCATTGCTTTTGAAATTCATGTAAAAATAGGTATCATATACAAATAGTATATGTTACACGCGTTAACCGTCAAAGTAAAGGGGGGTTGGGGGACTTAAAAATTCTTGACCTCCTGTATTGATACTATAACAGCTTTTCTCTTTCAGTAATGGGGCTCCAATTCGGGTAATTTGGGTAACCATCAATGAATGTTATCTTTACTTTTTACCCTCCTTTTTCTTCGCCATTTGAGAACTTACCATCACACAATTTTCACAAAAATTTTGGGATGCTAGTGCGCATGCTTAAAGTGACTAAGTAAAACTTTGATGCGTGGCAGAAGTTAGTAGAAATGCTGATTATTGAAAACATATAATATAATTTGCTTATTTCTGACTGATGAAGAGACCTACGAACGTCAAGGAGGAGATAGAAGTGAAATTTGTACAACTCTTGGTGAAAGCTTCCATCTAAACTATTTTAATTTTACAATTGAACGTGGCCAGCCGCCTGAGAATTTTGTTTAAACGATTCTCATATTTTGCTGACTAGCAACCAGGGCCCATCAGGACAGAGGGAGGAGAATACCAACAAACATTTCAGCAATGGGGTCAGACTTCGGGAACCCACTTCGGAAGTTTAAATTAGTTTTTCTAGGAGAACAGAGTGGTAAGGGTCATAGAACTTTACATTGTTCGTGCTACTTTTATTTAAAATTCCATTTTTCTTTGTGTTTGGTGGATTATTTTGCAACTATTTCGTGTTCAAGACGGAATTCGTGCGACTTGTCTGGTCGACCAACTTTATGCATACCACAACCCTTTTAAGGTCTAGTAAATTTTTAGTTAATAGTAAAGCTTTAGTTGACAATCAATAGGGTTGTTTTAACGGTGAAACCTGTAGTCGTTTCTTGAGCTGAAGCAATCTACTTTGGTAGTTTGGAACTGTTGGGTGAACAGCATTAGAGCAACTATTACTCAATAAATATATTCATGTAAATTTGAAATTGTAAATTCTTCCAATGAAAAATAGTGATGCCACTTGCATGTAATTACATCCATGTACGTTTATTTACGCATTTCATGGCTTTATTTTGCTCTAGAGGCACAGTGAAGCACAAATGTGACGTTGTAAAGGAAACGCAGAACCAACATAAGGGAATAAGCTGTTACACAATTTTATTCCAGCTGACACTGTTGCTTTGGAGCTTTATTTTGGTTTGTTGTGGCCAGAAATTTAGAGTACCTAAGTATTAGTTTTTGCCAGTGGTACCAACAGGGAGTTGGGGTTCTGTTTTGAGGAAGGAATACGTGTAATTTGAATTGTTAAACTTAGTCTTATGCTGCGAGTTACAATATTTCTTTATTTATTATTCAGCAGTTTCACTAAATTTACACTACATTCAAAAAACTTGATAGGGTTGTGGACCACAAGTCCTCCTGTGAAACAATTAAATTGATATTAAGGGAATTTTCAGAGGGAAGCACCCTGTGTTACAACATTTAAAGAGACGTGGTCAGACACATTTTTAATAAGTTTCAACCAGGAATGTAAATCTTAGCCTATATATATATATATATATATATATATATATATATATATATATATATATATATATATATATATAGAGAGAGAGAGAGAGAGAGAGAGAGAGAGAGGGTGTATGTGTATGTGTATGTATAGATGCAAGTTTCACATATAATCATCAGGAGCACATAAGATGATTTCATAAAGAACAATTTTGGCTCTCTTTCTCAAATTTTGAGCACTTGCAAGTAAAAACGTGTCTGCCTATACACACACATACACACACACACACACACACATATATATATATAACATTTATCCATCTGTGTTTAGCCTTGATTTGTATTTATAGTAATTTTAATTAAAAGATGCTAAAAATCACAAAGCATTCATGCAAAAATGCATCAGTAGAAACCAAGTAAATACATGTTTGTATATATCTTATGTTCATTTGAAAACAAAACTTCTCTGCTATCTCACTTACAGTAACCCCTGTATAAAGTTGGTCTCAAGAACAGACTTCACAAGAGAAAACTTCAAACCACTCACAAGTTGACCAACTAACAAACCACTATACTGCCTCTAATGACCTTTGTCTTCAGCAGTCAGTATATACATATGCCTGACTGCCACTTAACTCACCACTCTAATTAATCTACTAAGCAAATTAAACTAAACTCTAATCACAGTAACTCTGTGGGTTTTTTTGCCCTCCAGCTTTGATTTTAACCGTCCCACCCTTCTTCTTCAGCTTCTCTGACAAGTTGTAAGGTCACAGGATAATCAGAGACCTCCATGACCTCAATGTCACTTGCCCCATCCTCATTAGAGCTAACCACCTGCCTGACATCTAATATTGATGTGTATGGTTACCATGGAAACTCCCTGTGCAGGACAACAAGTATTGATGTCATACTGATTAGTATTGTTGACATAGCTAGAGCCCCATTAATTGTGTAATCACAAATTCCTAAGAGTTATTGGTCACTCAAGACTGCTTACTTAATGTCTTTCACTTTAGAATGATGATGTCATGGATAAATTTATCTTGTAAAAATTATGTATATAAAAGAGTGATTTACTTGTATTTAGAGGAAAGACAGACACACCTCGGTTTAAGGTGTGGAGTGTAACTATCATCTCTTTACTGCTGGATTACTGTTATATGACTCTGCACCTTGTGCAGCAGATACTATAAATACATGTTGTGGAATTCCTTGCAACTTCAAATTTTTACTGTATATTTCTCCAGTCACCTTTCCTCTCTGCTACTAAGTGGTACACTGTGGATTTGGGGATTAAATCCACTCCCCTCCCACCTTTATTGTTTTTTGTTCCATATTGCCCCATCTCTTGTGTCCAATGGGTACATTTATTAACACCTTTTGGACTGCTGCTTCTTCTTCACCAGTTTTGTGATGTCATATTGTACCAAAAGCCTGCTTCAATTTGATTCACTCTTCCTCTTTCCATAATTGCTTTATTGTTTGATGATTTCTTTCTATGATACCATTTCCTGGTGGCTGGAAAGTTACTTGAAAGTGACTCTGGACATTCCATCACTGCAAGCAATTTTTCAATTACTCTGACCAAAACAAAGAATAGTTATCAATCAAAACCTCCTCCCATCCCTTATCATAATATATCTCCTCCACATTACTAAGCCTGATCCACAATCAGCTATGGTTGGATATATCTGGTAATGAAAGGGGTCACATCTATTTCCAGCTGAGTCCAGTTTGTATTAACATGATCCACACTGGGAAGATGGCTTGATGGTGCAGTCAATGAATTGACACTGCTCACTTCATTGGACAACCTGGTTCACCTCTTCTCAAGTCAGGCTTGGATCAAGGCACATGGCTAAATATATGTTCTATCAATTACCACATGGTGTTACTGATGAATCTCCGTCACATTAATTGTTTTTTGACATAAGGTTGCAATATCATTCATTTCACCCTGTCACATTTACAACCATGCCTCACTTACTCTTGTCAATTTGTTAGCTTAACTCTTCTGAGATGACACAAATACAACAGATAGTGTTGGTCTAAATTCCTCCATTAGCTTTCCTGAGATACCTAACCATCTCTTAATCACCATTTCTCTAGCACTCTTAGTACTTACCCTCTTATCTTTTTTCAATTTTTGACTTAATCCACTCCACAACTCTTACTGAGTCAGCTCTTGGTTCAATTTTACCAAGTCCCCACTGCAGTGCCAAGTTAATACCTTTAAATCCTGCTGCCTGTTCTGCTGCATTTATGTGCCCATGATCATCTTTCCACAGCCATGCACCAGCCTCAACTACCCTATCTGTCTCCAGTTGCATATGGTTTCACAAACTGCATTTGTTCACAGTCATCTTACAACAGGGTAATAGCAAACCAATCTGCCATAGACAGAGGAAAGCTTGCAACTGCATAACTCAGTATGGACCTCTGGCACTTTATTTCCTCCAAGAAATATAGCCTTCTAGCCTAAACCCTAATGTGACTCCATACTGTAGTGTCTCCAGGAGTCTGGTCTCCAAGCCATACTTTTTAAGTGATCACTCTCCTACTTTTATGTAGGTACTTATTTATTGACTGAAATAGTGTCAACATAAGAGCTTGTGTCTTGTTTTATCTTTTGGGCCATTGAGAGGACCTCTTTCAGCACCTGACCCATTATCATTGGTGCCACATTTAGGCCACACCCCAAAATGTATCCATCCCTTACACCCAAACACAGACAACTTCACATTGCTGTGGCACCAACACAACATTGCTGCTGTCACAAGAAGTTAGTCAGCTACTTCCCATGATTTCACCTGCCAGTCCACTCACTATTACAGTGGTGGAACACCTGGTGTCCATTTATGCCTTAAGCTAGTCTGATCCTACATGGGCTCTAAGAACTGAAAAGTTGGCCAGCAACACCTTTGCTGGCTCTGGGGAAACTGCTGTTGCAGCAGTTCCCTTTGGTCTGTTTCCTTCTTTGTATGATACTGCATTGTGCCCTTCCGTACTGCACCTAAAAACACAACACTAGTTCTTGTGGCATATGTGGACCCTGGCAGCTGAAGCATTGAACTTGTGGCCATGCCTCACCACCCTCAGTTCTAGTCTATCTCATTGTTCTCACCCTTCCATCAGCCACCACTTCCCCTGCATCATCTTCCTGTTTGCTTGTGAATATCTAGGCCTGACTGACAAGCCACCCACAGAAATGACTCCTACCCCAGTAAACTGCAGGAGATTTGTTGATATTGTATCATGCAAGCCATTCATAAATGTTAGACATATTACACTGTCAAACACACTACTCAAAAATTGCCAAGCTTGCTAACCTCTTTTATTCTGAGCAATAAAAATCAATTTTGTTACCCACCCATTGTTTCTTGGGCATCTCTTCATGTGCCCTAAATGCCCTTATCACAATGCATTTTTTAGTCTTTGTTTTATTTTCCCAATGTCACCCTAATCCTATTCCCTTCTCTTTAGATGAATAGCAAACACTTGCACTTCCAGGAACAACAGCACAAAACTAGACAAGTTCTGTATTTTGTTTAATTTAGCCATAATCTTACCTTTCCTCAGCCAGTCCACTAGCTTCCCTAATCCATGAACTGGTATTGGCATACCCCTTGTCATAATTACTTTACCCCTATTACTTTTGAAAGCTGTGATATCTTGTTCCAAAACATGAACATAACAAAATGATGCCTCTTAACTTCTAAGTCTAATGATCACATTGTACAACCACAAGAACTATTGTTAAGTTTCTACACTGCCACATATTTCCAAACTGGCTTTTTCTTGAAGTTTCAAAGCCTTTTTGCCTGCTCAGAGAATCTAACCAAATCTAACCAGGAGCCTCATTGTTACAGTGCAACTGCACTGGTCATTGAGGAACAGGTTTTCAAACTGGTTCTAAAATTCTGGAAAAAAAAACAACTGAGCTTGTCATTTTACATAAAAAGGAATATGAAATAACTTGTTTTAAATGTTTTAAATTGAGGTCAACATTTAAAACAAGTCCAGATATTCAAATATACAAACACAAATATACAATGTGATTCTCAGTGTAAACACCACAACCATAGCCTTTCATGAAAAGTTGGAAAACAAACTCCAGGGCTTCTGTTACACTTCTGATGTGGGGTGGTGAATTGCCCAAGCCGCCCTGAGAAGTAAGCAAGAGAAAAAAGCACAGCTAACACAACTGCAGCTAAAGAAGCAAGTGGACAAACCCAGGACTCTGAAGGACAAGTATATGGCCACAGTGGCTGAAAAGGGAAAGAAATAACTGATGTACTAGGGAGAAGGCAAGTGGAAGAAGAGAAGGCAATTTCAATAGAGGAGTTAAAAGAGAGTACCAGGGAGTTGTAAAATTGTTACAAACTGTTTTACCTCAGAACCAGCGAAGGAAGGAATGAAGTTGGAGCCACACTGTGTGTGATGGTTGGGAGACCGATGTTGTGGATGTATGTAGACAATCATGTGGGCTGATGGCATTGAGGGTGACAATGGAAATTAGCATCCTCATTGTAGTAAAAGCTCATGCACCACAAGAGGGGTGTATGGAGAAAGAGAAAGAATTCAGAAAAAACAAGAGACCATGATTCAAACCACTTAAGAAGTAGAAAACCTAGTGAATGGAGGCAACCGGAATGGGAATGTCAGAGAGGAGCCAGACAGGTATGAGGATTATGGAGGAATGAGGAATGAGAAAAAGTTCTAAAGATGATTGAAAACCCCAGAACTGTGGCTTGTGAAAATAGGTTAAAAACACCCAAAGAACATAGAGCCATGTACAAGAATAGGCATGATTGATTACTCTGTAGTGAAGATAATCCTCTGTGATGAGTGCAAATGTGACCCCAGGAGAAGCAGCACCATACCAGCACCAATATCAAGTCATAGGTTTTGAAGAGAGAGAGAGAGAGAGAGAGAGAGAGAGAGAGAGAGAGAGAGAGAGAGAGAGAGAGAGAGAGAGAGAGAGGACAGACAGACAGAGA
>RDPX01000018.1:329973-402584 GCA_003991215.1 Morbakka virulenta | reverse complement strand
GAGAGAGAGAGAGAGAGAGAGAGAGAGAGGAGGGGGGAAAGGGGGTTAGGGGAAGTACAGGGGGGTTGGGGGAAGTACTGGGGGCTTTTATATTTTATTTATTCTTGCACACTTTTGCAAAGTGCCCTGTTCTGTGACAGCTATTACATTTTATATTTCTGACTGGGCATTTTTCTTTGATTTTTTTATTGATCCAAACACAGTATTACAACAGTTAGAATGTTCGATTTTTTTTTTAGTTGTAGACTCAAGCTTCTCTTGATTTTTTTTCTTAAGAGCTAATTCAGATTATTTCCCAAGCTTGTTGACAGCTTCACAAGCAATCTTCACCCCACTCCTGTTGGCACTCTCCTTTCTTCATATTGGAGCATTGGGAGATCCCATGACATTTTCAAGACTTTTTCAAGGGTTTTGTTGCTAGATGCCCAATGACAATTTGATCTCTGATAGCTATTGATTCAGTCATACATGTTTCTGAGTTGCATCTAAACATGCAATGCTTGGCCTTTTTTCCCGCCCTGTTGCAAAGTCCTGGCAATGTTTCACATTCCTCTTGCACTAACAAGCAGAAATGGAAGTTTTTAAGCATCGTGTTCTCTGTGGGTTTGTAAAAATCTTTGGTAGTTGAAGGAAAAGGAGGCCATGGGATTGAAGCTCTTGAGCCTTTGTTTGGACATGCAATTAGCCAATCTTCATATAGATGAGTTGAGGTGTAAAATCCCAAGACGTTACCCACACAATTTTTTTGCTACCATTTGTTTCTGATCACATCATATTGCTGTAGAGATGGTCTTGGCAGAGGTTCTTCATCTGTAGTATTTTCAACTTTACAACATTCAATTCCAGCCTCAAAAAAAACTTTTAAAAAGAAACTTTTAGTGGGTCTGGGTACTTGGCATTGTACAACAGTTCCAACATCTTGATGAATTTGGTGAATGCTTTTAAAGTATCTTCAAGGTGAAGATTGAGATTTGTTGCATTGATCAGGCTTTGAACTCTATTTCTGATGATGAAATGATCAAATTGTTTTATCAACCCCAAGATGTAGTGCTCAAAGATCTGTCCAGAACACGTATATGCTAGTGTGATTACCATGCTGTGCCTCTATTAAAAAAGAAAGGGAATAAAAGTATATCTCTTACTGGAAATAGCACTGCTTGCATATTGTACAACCTGCAGTGCAGAATTGCCTCATTTTCTTTATGAAGCTGGATACATTTCAAAAAAAGCACACAGACAACAGTTTTCACCAGTCACAATCTCATCACAGAGATGATAAAATAAAGGTATTTCTCTTACCTCTATCTCTACTGCTTTAAGTATTGTGTAACACACAGTGCAAAGCTGGTTCACTGTTTTAAATAAGCAGATTCCCAAAGAACTTTTCCACTAGGTGCATGATATGATCAACTTTAAGCTGATACTGTTGCCAATGTTATATCTTTTGCTACATGAATTTGTTCACTGAATTGTAAAAGCCTGACCAATGTATGTATTTTGTTAGGTCAAAACAAAAGACAGAATAAACTATACAATACTGTTCAACTTGCATTTTACAGAAATGTAAAATAAAACTTGAAAAGTTCAATAACCCAGGTTTTGTAAATGTTAACGTGCAATTGTAAGAATGTACAATCTGATCATGAAAAAAGTACATATCAACAGTGGGTGGAAAAGGAAATGAAACACTAAGAAGCTGTAGATACTAGCCAAAACAGGCAATTCACATAGAAGTTGCAAATGGTTCTCTGATCAAGTCTGCTTTCCAGAAAATGATGTTGACTGAATAAGAGGAACTGGTCAGTTTACTCAACACTGCTTTCTAGATAGCAAAGAAGGGTAATCCTTAGTGATTTCGAGGACTTGATCAAGTTGCAAAATGTCAATGGCACCAATTTTCTACCGTCATCATATTAAAACAAGGAAGCTTGCCTCAAATTTATCAAGAGCATTGCCAACTACTTGTTTGTTATCCAAGATGGCACAACATTATGACAAATAGATTTTATAGGAATTTTGTGTGATAGTTCAACTGATAAAAGTGTTGTTGAGCAAGAAGTGATATATATGTTCATGGATTCTAACACAAAAAGACAAGTAGTGAAGTACTTTAATGTGGTTGCTCCTAATTCCCAAGATGCAGTTGGTAACAAGGAGGAAATTTTACTCATTTTTGTGTCATATATTGTCTGATGTTCTTGGAAAAATTGTCTTTCTTGGAGCAGATAGGGCATCAGTAAAAGGTAGAAAAGATTCTGTTTTGGTGAAACTATTTTAAGGTGATTTCATGCAAATTTCTTTTATGTGGTCTTGCAGTCATCATCTTGAAAGGTTTTTAAGTGATGCATTGAAGATTTATCTGGAACCAGTAGATACTTCCTTGCTGTATCCATTATTTGTACAAGAAATAATTGAAAAAGACTTGGGAACTGAGTTTTAATTGTGGATAATTTTTGTGTTTACATCCAACATCTTTGGAACATCTAAGCTGATACAGAAAAGCAATCTGATCATGCTACTGTGAAGAGAAAATTGGAAAACCTGGTTGATGCATCTGTGTTTACCTTCTCTTTATTTGTTGATATTCTTGCACCTGCACAAAGGCTGAGTTTGATTACCCAGAAGAAAAATCTAAGCATCATTAATGTTATGGATATCATTGAAGAAACAAAGACTGTTTATTGAACCATATCTTGAAGAGTCAATTAAATCTGAAATTAAAAAAGATCAGTATTAGTACATTGACATTACAGGTCTTTATTATGACTATGTTCTTTCAAAGCTTCTGAAGATCTTATTCTTGTTTGGCATGACACTTCAAATAAACCACAATGTAATAACTAGAATTTTACATGCCATTATAAAAAAACAATTAACTCTTGAAAAAGACAGTCATTTCCTGCTCCTGAGCTTATCAGGCCCATTACCTTAATTTTTGAAGGAAAACTAACATAGAGATTTATGGAAAGGTTCTTATAAAAAATATTCCATTAAGTCTGTCAGTGTGTAAATGAGTACAATAGGGAAATGGCCACTGATAGAAACCACGGGGCATGGCTACTTATAGAATTGGCTTTTTTAAGTTTTTACATTTGACTAACATTGATAAAGAAATAGTCTTACTGGGAAATACTGACAAAACGTTTGAATAGCTGGCTGCGTTTTTATTAGACATAAAAGTCATGAAATCTAGGAATATTCGTCTAAATACTTTTTATTGTGCGTTTTTGTTAATGTTTCATGGTTGGGGTTTTTTTAACATGTGTATCACATAATTAAGTAAGTATACAGCTTTGGACTTGAATAGTTTTATTGAAAATTTATTTAGTGTTTGCAACTGTTGTCATTCACTTGTGTTTTTTTAATTGTTTAACTCCACCCATAACAAAAAGCATTTATGCAGGAGAAATCTGAGTTTATTAAATTTTTTTGAGTTGAAGAAGCCAACAGCTGCTAATTCTTGTGGAAATTTTTACCTCACTGTTAACTTGTAATCACCTCTGTTGATCATTACTCTATAGCATTTTTTTCTTTTTCTTTTACAGTTGGAAAAACATCATTAATTACTAGATTTATGTATGACAGTTTTGACAATACTTATCAGGTATGTAGTATTATTGCTTTATGTTTTTGTATTTTTAAAAATAAGTGTTTATATTTGCCAACAGTTTACAAGTTCTTGTATTGTTATATTTTTGTATCAATGGTGCTGTCACACACCATTTCAAAACTAAGACATCAAAAGATGTACAATCCTGTATTTAAAAAATTTAAACCTTAATAAAAATTATTTGGTAGTAGTTGCACCCATAGAAAATACTGTAAATTATCTGTTAGTAACTTTAGGATCTTTTGTTACCTTAATTCTGCACAGACCAATAGGTCACCTCCAAAATATAGTTAATTTGTCTATATAAAAGTAAGTACCAGGATAGAAATAAAACAGTGTATTGTATTAAGTTTTTGTAAAGAATATTGATTCAGGTTAGTGTTAAACTCATCTAGATTCTGGAAGAAAGAAAATAAAATAAGGACACACCCAATTGATCCTGGAGAAAGCCACAGTTACCAGTGATCTTATCTTGATAAGAAGAAGCAGAACCTCCATAGTCAACTCTGCAAGACCTTGGTGTAAATAAGAAGGCAATATTTTTTGCAATTAGAAAAGTATGTGATGCAAAAAAAGGTTCTGGGTGATCTGCAAGACGGACCAATTTGTAATTTTTTTCAAATATATTAAGATATAATACAAGTACAGCATTCCAAAAGTGACTTAGGCTACCATACAATTTTTAATTATAGGCCTGGCAAGAAGATAATACTACCTGTGCAGACAGAGACCTCTTACATCAGAAATTATCTTTAACCTTCTTTGAAAGAAACATCCAAGTTTGTCAATAATCTTCCCCCTTCTGTCCTGATAATAATCAAGGGACTTATAGCCTGGTTGATGACCAGTCACATAGTAAGAGGAATGTTTAAAGCATCATAGGAGCCAGGGACAAAAATCCATTGCTCCATTGTACAAATTTGTTTAGGTTAGTTCCATAATTCTGAAACTATTCTTTCTTCAAAAGGTTAATGTGAGATGTATTTACCTGAAGTACTTATTTGAAGGCTTTCTCTTCTTCACAGCTGGTCATGTTATTCGGGTTTTCCTTGTTCATTTGTTGATTATGTGGAATAAAAACATTTGAATGTTATTCAAATTATTCTTCTGGAAATACTGATTCAACTTGACCAGCTACAAGTGTCTGGTCCTCAACAAGTTTTTGACATTCTTTGCCATTATTTCCTGTTATATTTGGTCGTTGATACTACTTTAATTATTCTAATTACTNTGAAGGCTTTCTCTTCTTCACAGCTGGTCATGTTATTCGGGTTTTCCTTGTTCATTTGTTGATTATGTGGAATAAAAACATTTGAATGTTATTCAAATTCTTCTTCTGGAAATACTGATTCAACTTGACCAGCTACAAGTGTCTGGTCCTCAACAAGTTTTTGACATTCTTTGTTATTATTTCCTGTTATATTTGGTCATTGATACTACTTTAATTGTTTTTCATAGTCTGCTCTGCCCGTTCAACCAAATACTCTGCAACAATTCAACATGTTTTGAGGATATACAACATTTTATAAAACATAACTACACACTCGCCTAAACAGAACGATTCAATGTTATAGTTAAGGTGACCTCCAATGTCTCCAATATGGCTGAGTCTGGTTTTATGACATCACATGAAACCACTCTATTAAGGGATATCATAGTACTTGAAGTTCTGTACTTGTTAGACTAATGGCTGTGCCACATTCCTTTGAAGTTTGAATGGAATTTGAATTGTTTCTTGCCAGTGTAGAAGAGCTTGGAGCCACTCTAGGTCACTGAGGTTGAGAAGAATAATGCATGGTAATTGCTGTTAATTATTTAAATTTTGACAGCAGAAAGGTGAATTGTTACTGGTTTGTAGGTTTTAGTTAACATGAAAGTACAAGTTAAAGTTACCTAAAAAAATATACAGTAATAAATTTTAGTAATAATAGATGACTCAAAACTACTAACCCACCTTTTATTGCTTGCCATTACTATTTCAGAACATTTCTGCATGCATCAGCAACAATCATTTTACGTTTCTCATATGGTATCTTGACATAAACCCCCTGGGTAGTATGCCACAATGCTAAGGAATTTAATTTTGTATCCTTTTTTTGTGTTCTTAACCAATTGTGTTTTTTTTTACTTTTATTTTTAGGCTACAATAGGAATAGACTTCTTATCAAAAACAATGTATCTGGAGGATAGAACAGTATGTACTTTCAATTGTTATATTATATTTGGTTGTGTTTGTGATCCAAGTGTTATTGGTATTGTAGTAGAAAACCCTTTTATTGTGCTCGGATTTTACTTGGCTGCTATTGTACGCTCTGTTTATTTTTTGTTGAGTTGTTTTAATGCATAAAGAGACTTTTAAAATGTGTTTACGTCTGTACATCCAATAGCCTGTTTCTGTTAAAAAATACTATTTGTTGCGAACGTAGAGGGCAACAGTCATATTGCAAGAGCTTTTGCTTATTGGGCTGTTGACAAGTACACCAACCAGTAACGGGGAATACTGCTTCTTTATTTGCACTGACTTTGGACCTGAAGTACTATACGCTGATGACGTGGGCTTCTTCAGTTCAAAGAACTACAGTAATCTTTAAAATTCTTTATTTTTTGGACAAAATGGAAGCCATTGATGTAGGACATTTATCATGTCGTGAGTCGTAAGCTTTTTCTCAACAACGATTCGAGAGATTATCAAGAGATTGCGACTATCGACATGATAAATATCCTACTTGAACTATAGTAATGTTCTTGATTTCCAGGTAAAACGTACGTCCCATGAGGTGTAAGCCAGCTCAGTCAAAAGAGAGTACACTGGCATCGAAAGATAACTATCCAGAGATTGTGAAGACTTGCAGGCTGTAGGGTCTCATATCGGAGACAACAAGGGTGAAGAGCGACGCTACACCCTTAACGCTACACGCTATATGCTCCATTTATACGACGCAACATCGTATAACTGGAGCATATAGTTAGTACCCAAGCAACAAGAAGGAAAGTCAAATACAGATTATCCTTGCCAACATAGGACGATACCAGAAATCGAATACCCGACAAAGATCACGAACCAAAAGTTATAGCAAACATGCAGTCGCTCTGCCTTTCCAAGTGGTCAGGTAGAGGCTGTTTGGTCACATACTTCAATGCAAAATAAACACACCAGCCTACAAAATGATGCCATTCTATTTTTATAATGATCTCTCTGACAAAAAGAAGAGGGGAAAAAAGAACTTTGAGGTTACACATAATACAAGCACTGCAAATTGCGTGACACCGAAGATCTAGAAAAACAGGGTCAGAAGGTCAAAACTGAGAAAACTGTAAATCGTCAACTGAGAAGATTCTGAAGGAAGCCGAATTATATGCAGCGCACGTTAAATTTACAAACCGGGCAATGAGTTAAGTTTGCACAATAACTGAGAAGAGTAACAGCATCTTAATGAAGAATTTTGATTCAACGGAAGATGTTTATTGTGTATAGTGTAATAGTGTTTATCTTTTAAAATTTTGATGCTCGGACTATAATCCAAATCAGAACCAGAGTAGTAGTATGTGATACATTACTCGCTATTTTGGTAAAACATAGAAATAAAAGGGTATTGCCTTGATAGGTATGGAATACAAGTGAAGATATTTTCACTTAAGCCCCGTTTTGTGAATTGCTTTAAACTTTAACATTTTTGTTAACACTGTAATCTATACATATTGAAGTAAAATTTTAACCGTCAGCTTCATCTATTAACATGTTAACAAGCGGGTACAGTATCCATTTGTCACGCATAAAGCGTTGGCATTGTATCTTAGAATAAGATTGGAAAAATTTAGAGTATACATTGTAACTAGCGTTTATACTTGAAAAAACCCGTTATACTGTCATTGGCTTTGATAAATGATTCTATCAGTGTTAAGTTTCCATTACTTTCCCCTGATTAGGTGCGACTACAATTATGGGATACTGCAGGACAAGAAAGATTTCGATCCCTCATACCAAGCTATATTAGAGATTCTTCTGTTGCAGTGGTTGTTTATGATATTACAAGTAAGTTGTATTTTATTTTGACGTTCACAATAAAGCACCTGTCAGCACGTAAAGAATATTCAACACCATGTAATGTAAGCGTACTGTATTCGATGTTACCATTTATTACAACAGTGATCACCTCGTGTCGTAAAAAAGAACATCCAAAGATTTTGGCAGGCAGGGTTGAAAGATAATTTTAAGCCCTTAATAGAAATGTATTCATTTCAATATTTGTATAAAAACCTTCATTTATAATTGCATTTGCCAGACACTTGCCCATTCAGGTTAGCCATTTTAAAGGGGTGATTCGTAAAGTGCTTAAATTCACTTACGATTTATTTAGTAAATTGGACAGTAAAAGGCTTTGTCAAATCATTGGTTGCCACTTTTAAGTATTTTTAGTACAGTAACTGGAGTTTTAATTCGTCTGATAATTGTAGAAACCTACACAACTGGTTAATCAGAGAGTTTTATGATTCCAAGTTTTCCTATTTTATTGAAGAATGCTATGTTAATCTCATTTTGTACTTGGTTAAGAAGTATTGATTTGGTCGTGAGCTGAACAATAGTTTACTGTTAGGCTACCTGACTGCTGAGTTTCCTTCTGTGAAGAGATCTCAAGAGCCCATTGAATATAAGAGGAACATAAGGAAGTAAGTTGTGAAGAATAGTTTGTGTATGTGTAGATACCCAGATGGTTATGCCTTAAATCACGAAATGGTAACAGAAGTGCAGATTTCATCGAAATTACAAAGTTTAATAACAGAAACAGTAAAAAGCCCGTTAAAAAATGTGTCCAAACATTAAAAATCTAAAGATTTTATGATCTAAAGAATCTAAAGACCCAGGAATTATATGGGGCATCTAGTTTGTTCGTATGAATTCGTATTTTTTTGTTGCTTTTTGTCAAAGATTTAAAAGGTTTCGGGTAAACGTCAATTTTAACATTACCTCGTTTGGAAAGTAAAAATGTTACGTCACATATGCTATGGAAAAACAAAAAGTCATTTTGTAATCATTGTGTAAATGTGTCCAAGCGAAACCACAAGAAAGAATAAAAAGAATCGCTATACTTTAGAAAATGGTTAGTTATGCCGAACCATATGCAACAAAATAGGGCACACCCAGGAAGAACTTGCTACCGCACTAATGGCAGGACGTAAAAGACAAAACAAACATTGCAAAAGAACTAAATAGAACTTTACCATAACCTCCCTCAAAACTGAATGCAAATGTAGATTTCTGGTAAACTTATAACATATGCAGTAGTATGGCTGAAATTAATAAATGTATTTGTTCCAGAGAACTTGCGGAGTTGTAACCGTTCTTGGTTTCCTTGGCTTGTTTCCTGGGATTTTGCTGTAGTTGGTCTCAACAGGTCTGTTTTGAGGCCAGATTTTGCTTGAATAATGAATTTTAAATGTCGAGGTCAAACAATTAAAGTTATTGCAGAGGACTTTATAAACAGGTAATATTTTGTGGGAGCATAGAACAAGTGCAGATTTGAGAAGGCGTGCTAAAGTAGTCGAAGTTGGGAGAAAGGCTAAATAGGCTAGACTCCGCTGGTTTGGACACCTGATGAGGAGGGAAGTATAGTGAAGCAAGCAAAATAATCCACGTTGAGGTAACCCTAGACACCGTTTATTCTTTCTATAATATGTACATTACTACAAAAACACAGGATATAAGTAAATAATTTTATCAGACAATGCAAGATAAATGTATGTGTACATAAAATGAAATTAAAGTTTAGTAGTCACCAATGAAGTTAGCTAATTTGAATTTAAATGTTCTACTTATTAGGTGGAAATTTACAAACATTAAATATCACGTTGAGTAAATCAACGTGACAGCTAACTTGTTTAAATACAAATCCAAAGACAAAAGGTACATATCCCAACATTTTGGCAAGTCTTCTTCAAACATATCTAATTACAAATTTTTCACACATATGACTTTGTTTCTGCTCAATTAATTGTTTTGATTTTCCGTCGACGTCCGATGCTATGAAACCTTTTTGACCACTCTCTCCCTTTCCTTGGTGTATGTATTCTGTAGGAATGCTTAGCAGCTTTTCGGGATCCTGTGTACTAAAGTAATTAAGGTGATGGACTCCACTCACTGGTTGCAGCTCACTTTGCCGGTGTGGCAGTTTTTGGATTGTTGCCAGCAAACCAGTTAATTTTTGGCGAAAATCGTTTTGTTGTATTAGGCAGTATACCGTAAGGTTTGTTGCTACAAGGTTTTGCATATATTGCGTCAAAGTCTCGATTTTGAAACGGGAAAAGTAGCACCATTTAACTTGGATAGGGGGAAAACGAAGCAGTATTAAGAAAGGTAAGTACAGTAAGAGAACTTATGAAAGTGATGACTGTAAGGCAAATGAGAATTTTAGGTAACATCAATAGAAAAGAAAAAATCGAATATTTACCAATGGGTGGATATATATATATATATATATATATATATATATATATATATAGAGAGAGAGAGAGAGAGAGAGAGGTAGACAGACAGACAGACACAGAGATAGATAGAGAGATAGATAGATAGATAGATAGATAGATAGATAGATAGATAGATAGATAGATAGATGCTTCAGTTTTTACCCTTGGAGGTCTTACAGTGGAGCTTTTTCCTCTAGTATTATAGTGATGGCCCATCTTAACGAAGTAGTCGTCAAAAACAATGGACCTTGACGGTTTAGACATTTGTATACCTAAACCATTGCTTGATAATTTCTTTTGTGTGCTACGGTCTTCTTTTGTGTCGGTTTTTCTATGATCGTTTATGATTTTGGTAGCTCGAACTTGTATTTGCTCATACCTCGCTTGTTCGGTTGGACACATGCCTGGAAAGACTGTACAGGAGTAGAGAGCAATCAGCTGCACCACTAATTTATATATAATTTCCGCAACATTAGGTGTAAAATTGTTTCTTACTCTGTTGAGAAGATTTACTCGATTTGCAAGACTTTTCTTGGTTTCCTGGTGATGTTTCATAAAGTTTAACTTGTTGTCATGTGTCACACCCAGATATTCATATTCAGTCGCCTGATAAATTGGTTTATTGTTGATTTCAGGTTTTACTTATTGTTTACGTGATAGTTTTTGATCTGCTCCGCAGAGCACAAAGGACGTTTTTCCTTTTTCAAAATTTATCACCAAGTTGTTTTCTTTCAACCACACAAGGTTGTTCAGTCGTGATTTAAGTCATTCTAAGTTTTATCTATGTTCTAATTAGATACAAAAATCACTGCATCATCCGCAGAGAGAAACACCTCACATTTTTCAATATGAGTGAATATAATTTATCAGCAGCGTTTTAAACGAACTTTCCTTTAAATACAAAGGGAATTATAAACTTTGAAAAAGAAGGGAAATGACTCACTCTTAAGTTGGCTTAGGCGAAAAAGATATAGGAGATAGAGATATGATGTGTGAGAAGTGTCAAAAACTAAAACACACGGGAGACAAAGTGAATACAGTTGCTCATATTCTAAATATTGTTCGGTTTGTGCAGAAGTAAGGATTGTCTAGAGTGGCACCCGGAATTGTAGAGAATTTATACATTTAACTTAAATTTTCGAGAGGGAGGGCGTTTGTTTTTTGTTTTTTTTAATTGGCGATATAGTACAAGGATCCCCGTGGTGAAGCCAGATTTTTTTAATGGTCAAGAACCATGCAAGGCATAATCTCACTGGATGTATGAATTGTGATGAAAATGGGGGAAAGTTAGATCAAGGAAAGAGTTGGAAAAAATATGCCTTATTTCCCCCCCAGATCTTTGTTGAGTAGCTATATATTTTTTAAAAATATGTTGTTGTTTTTATTTATGGAGACTTTGAACTAGTTGAAGAAGAAATAGTTATGTGAAACTTCAGAACACATACCTATTTGCTTACCTTGGCAGTGGAGAAGTATATGTATAATTTGCTACAATACTGTGTTTTCAGCCCAGACGAGTCGGGTTTTTATGGGGGTTGAAAGATCGATGTATTAGTACATCCCGGGATTTAACTCTTTGTGATGCTTTAAAACACGAGAAAACTACACACTTAAGGGATAGCGACAACGTAATGTTGCTCATTCGTTTTAGCGTATTGAAATAGTTTTGATTACAGAAATCATCTATGACTTGGGGAGCATATTAGTCACTGCCTTTAAAAATTTACTGTTTTTGTTGGACTAACCCAACATAGCCAGATGTACTGGAGTTGCTGCCTCCAACCGGTTGATGTACTGTACACAGGAAGTAAAATAATTAATCGGTTACTGAATTAATTAGGTTTTGTTGTTTTTTTCTTTGTTTAGAATTGGCTACCTTGTTTAGATGCCTAACACCAAAATGATAAGATTTAGTTGCTGAGTAGTTGGTTATCAATTTACTTTAAGATAGGTTTCTGGTTCAAGCCCCAGACACATCCCTGGAAGTTCTACGTACATTTTTTTTCTCGGAAAAGACTGCCGAGTTTGTACATGTTTCCAGAGATGGAATTGTTAAAGGGATAAAAGCTTTAAATTCAGAATACAAAAATTCAATAACATGTAGTCCAGTGCATCCAAATGGCCTCCTGCTGTGCTAAGGCTGAACCTCATAAAGTAAAAAAATTATAACGACTCAGAAATAAGGATTGAATGGGTAGCCTTCTGAGGCTAGATAAACAAGTTACCCACTTGTAAACTCTTGAGCGTTCGGAAAGGAAGAATCTATTTGAGCCACTTTTTTGAGAGACAATTTTTATGGGACTTTAGAAATTCCAGGGAGATTTACCTGCCTCCTCTGAAAGCTTAATGATCACAAGAGTTAACTGTTAACGTTGTATTGTGAAAGCCTGGATAAATGTGATTAAGGATGCTTTTGCGTATGGCAATTGGTCATTCATTGGAATTAATAACTAAAAACCCTGAAGAACTATAGGGTTTTGATCCATTGTTCTTGATTAGCTACTTTCAAAATTTTACACTGTAGGTCATTGGTTAGAAAATTTAATGGTGTTACAACAAATTACTTTGTTTTGTTGACCATATATGTATTCTATTTTTGTAGATGTTAATTCCTTCCAACAAACTAATAAATGGATTGACGATGTTAGAGCAGAACGAGGAAACGATGTGATTATAATGTTGGTTGGAAATAAAACAGACCTTGCCGAAAAGAGGTAAGAAAAGTAACTTACTTCTTTTCTGCTTAAAAATGTATAACTGGGGCCTCATTTGATGCATATTGTATTTTTGTTTTGTGTTGTGTTATTATCATCGAGTTGTTTGCTTTGCATCGGACACAGTTTTCACTGGTATGATGGTGTGGGAAGAAAACATTAGAAAAATGGGCTAGTAGCAAACAGTGAGTGGTGTGCAACCGTAATCGATAGCATGTTATTCGTTTAGTGTTTCAGTCTATTATATCAACCAACGTTGGAAAGTATTTGAAAAACTTGTATTAGAAATATTTGGCATTTCACATGCGCAATTAAAATATTATTGTCAACACTTACTGCAAATGGCGTAATCGTGAATGGGTAAAAAACTTGGTGGCACGGTATAGGATATATACATTGTGCCAGTCAGTTGAAAAATCAAAAGGCGTTTAATGGGTAAATTTTCATTTGTTCCCCTTATCCCTCTATCATTTACGTTATAGTCTACTTAAGCTTTCTGCCCCTTACGTCTCGTTTCCACCCCTCCTCCTTTAAACGTTTATGCATATGGCGATGAGGCGTTTTCGGTAAAAAGAGAAATTAGCAAGCATAATAGCGATGAAAATTGTACAAATCCATCTTACCATGTAAGATCATGAGGTGGCGACAGATAAGTATTGAAGAATGGAAATATTAAAAGGATATTAAGGTTTTTAGAGGGTTAGGGGGAATTGTGCGTCCTGTCAAACAGATAACGGAAATTGTTCGTAGAGAAATCAAGGTACACAGAAAATTGGAGAAGACCTTGTTTTGTGGACATTCTATTTTGAACTTGTAATGTGTTCGTTGAATAATCAGGAATTTTACGATTTTTTATCATTTACCCCATTTTTTACCCAAAAATCCACATTCAAAGCCTTTATAATACTATAGCCCTTTGAAAAATTGCTAACATTACAATCCCAGAGTTGGTATTATCAAAAGTAGGCATTTACCAGGCTCATGCTCGCCCTTCAAAACTGTATGGAAATATGAATGAACAGTTTTCGCTGGAATTACTTGCGCTAGAATTTCATTTCCATTTGCGAATATTTGTAATTTTTAAGTAGCGTGCATACGTCGACCGAATAAACCCTGCTATAAGTGCTCATTTGTTTGAAATCTAGTGAAAGGCGTTTATTGGTGATAACCTTAATAAGGCATGTCAAAAAATCGGTCAAAAAAGGTTCGCCCCTTCCAAGGCGTTTGTGCTTGACTTGAGGCCCCGACCTTCATAAAAATGTCAAAATTAAGATTATTTTAAAAAATGGAGCCACAAGTTAAAAGCCTTTTACAACAGATTAGAAAGGATAATTAAGCAGATATTTTTTAATTTTTCATAGATTGGAGCCATTTGGCTTCAGCATATCAAATTCTTTCAAATAATTTCTATTATAAATCACCTGAGGACAGAGGGAGGTAAACTGCATGTTTAAAGCAACAGAATGTTTGAGTAACAGGTTGGATACGGAAAAAAATAGTTCTACAGCTGGGTCTTTTTAACATCTTCAATATTTTCCTAAGCAAAATTTGTAGCTGAAGATTGGGTCACAGTTGCGCTCAAGTGGACATGCAGGGGACGAAGTAGCTCTTCGCATTTCGCAAAATGCAAAGTTATTTAAAATTTTATTCCAGAAAAATAACAAAAACGCAAAGCTAAATATTGAGGAATTTTATACGCAAAAGTTTTACAACCTAACAATTAAATTCGAGTAAGATAACTTTCCTTAAAAGCATTTGATTTCCTGACAAGAACATCAAAGATTAGTTCAATCAACTAGCTTCACTCGGATTTTTTTTTTCGAAGCTGTTTTATTTTCCTAATTGGGACCCTGACATAGAAATGCCATTTTTTTTAATGCCAAGTTTAATGGTATTCTTCTTTTGATCCTACGTGGGGAGTAATCCCCGCTACCCCATCCACCTGGCGTTAAGCAATGCCCGTTTTTGCAACGTATTTTTTTCAGTATACCCAGAACTATATCTACAACACTATGTATACTAATTCAACCATTCATTATACTTAAATAAGTATTTTCTGCTCCAGTGAAAGTATCACATAATAAAAATTTTTATGCTTAACAGTGCGTGCAGTTACTTAATGCATTTGCTCCAGTTAAATTTGTTGGGGTTTGGTTTTAGCACGTGGTAGTGACATGTTGACAAAATGTGCCAATATCATTGATTTTTGTTGTGTAACTTCCTGGTATTCGAAAAATTATTTTATTGCCCTTATTCCTTTCAACGTATGTGACAGACAAGTTGCCACGGAAGATGGAGAGAGAAAGGCAAAGGATCTTAATGTTATGTTTATTGAAACAAGTGCAAAGGCTGGTCACAATGTAAAACAGCTCTTTCGCCGAGTTGCAGCTGCTTTACCTGGGATGGAAAACACGCAAGAGAAAAAAGAGGAAATGATAGAAGTTAAGCTGAAGGATACACCTCAGCAGCATAATCAGTCAGAAGGCGGATGTGTTTGTTAAATTTGAATTAGGTGTAATTTACTAAAGCATTTTTATTAGTTAGAATGTGCTTTAAGCGAGTTAGTTAATAAATATACCCAGCAGTACTTGACAAGAATATCGTGCGAACGATGATACTGAATTGAAGATCCATGCGAAACTCGTTGAAAGCAACTCCTATGAGGTGCCATGACTCTGTAAGAATTACTTAAGCTTCCTCTGAGGATATTTATTAATTATATATTTTTGACTGCGCGGTAAAAGAAGTGGCGTTTGGCTATGTTATTGCATACCTAGCCACCATTTCTAAATACAAACGTAACATTGGCTTGCAATTCATGTTTGATTTCTAATCAAGACATTGGAGGCCAAGCATTCTGAGCCAGCAATATTGTGGCTTTAAGTTATTTGTTAACCACTTTAACAACTCTGTGGACCAGTGTATAAAAAGAGATCTTTTTTGTATAAAAACTAAGTAGCCATGTGTTCCAGCTTTCCTCTTGTTTGCGGGTGTAATTTGAACTAAATCATATTTCGCGTGAATGCTGTCTCTAATAACTTGAGCTTGAATTCAACCTGATTATGTATTGCGAACAAAGAAGGCCGGCCCAGAGCTATTCCGAATTGTGTAACCATGGCAGTACAAGTATAAATAGTAGTGGTTGGTGGCTAGTGGCGTGGGGAAGAAGGAATAGCAAACAGTAGCATCCACACTCCGTAATCACTGCCTGGAAAGGCGCAGAAATTCATGCCCTAAAAGTAAAATCTTCGAGGACAACATTTTACTTTTATCCACCTTAATTTTTAGCAAATCAGAGTCTCTTTTGGTACAGCAATACTGTTTGCTGTGGCCAATTTTAAGGGTTGCAGATTCCATCAGCGATGTATTGCGTAATTATTTTTTCAGCTCTTGAAAAAAAGGTTATTTTATGCTTCAGCCCGGTCAAGGTATTTTGCTTTGGCAATTAATACATTTACTGAAGCCCAATGCTACACAGGAAAGTAGATCCCTTTAAATATTGTCTGTCAGGTACAACGCAGAAAATTTCGTATTTAGGGCCTTGTAAATACACCAAAAAATTGCACCAGCGGAAAAGCAGTATATTGAATGACAGGTACTTGCACTGCCCTTACGAAAACAGACGGGTTTTAACTTCTAACGTAAATTAGGAATAAAACTATTCGCCATAGAGACGTTTAGCGGCCTATTTTACTCATTGCCTATCATTAGATTGACGTACATTTTAAACATACAATTATCAAAACGACGTTTCAGCCAATTGTAATATTTGCTTGTATTGTTTCCTGGTCATTGATTATTTTGAAGCGCCAGCTTGTGACAGGTGCATGTTAGTTGCGAAAGTTAAAGAAGAGGAAAGAGACTGAAAAAAAGTACTGAAGTGGAAATTTAAGGTTGTTTTGTATCATTGTCTTCTGTTGTATGGTAGATCGATTGTACCAACTTTCAAAGGGGTGTCAGCATTAGTAAAGTTTACTCGAAACACCGTTTTTTTTCAAGTATTCTTTCGCCCACTGCAGAGCACTAGCAACTAAGATAGGCCGCCGTTGTTAAAACGACCTAATTTGTAGTCATTCGCCCAATTCATAAACATACAACATACATTTAAAAAGTACCGAAGTACGGTATGCTTACCGTTGTGGTATTACTCTGCAATATGTTTGGTTTTTTAATGCCTGTGTCGGTAAAAGTTTTAGCTGCGGTATTTTTTATTTACTTGTAATGCATTCCTGTTGTGTCTATTTATTTTGTGATGATGACTTAACACCTTGACTTGCCCTTGCTGCGTTACACCCTGTACATTGCTTTTTATGAATGTATTTTTCATATTCGTTTATTTTCACACGTCGAGTAATCGCACAAGCTAACGACTTGTGAATCAATTATGAGTAAAACGATAAAATTATTTTGCATGTTTGGTTGTTTTGTTAGTTTTCTTTTCTTCAATTTGCTCGCCTTCCAAGCTGCAAGACCTTCCTGTTCAGATCATCGGCTCTAACAAGAAAGCTGTGTTTTGGAACTTGACTGACAAGTGATGAAAGACTGGTAGAAATTTTCTACTTCCTCAATATCAACTGTGTTTGTTGGTGAATAAACTGTTGGTACTAAACTTCACCATTAAACGTGACAATAATGATTCTTGGATCGACGTCTTCAACGATATTAAGGGCTACATGAGCTTATGGGCGTAAAAGGATGCCAACTCCACAAATAGTTGTGTTAGTAGAATTTTTCAATGTTGAAGCTGAGATGAAAGTCCATCCTTTTCCAAGATCAAGATACTTTAGATTGACAGTGGAGTGGAAAAAACAATGCTCTTGTACACAGATCGCATCAATTCCTAATTAACTAGCAGAAGAGAAAAGTTATGATAATTTATTCAAAAAGTTGTGTGCGAACATTTAAGGTGGAAATTAATTTGGGTTTCTTGGAAACCAGAAGTTTTGGTTGATTTTGTTGACCCTGTAGCTGATTATTCGAACACTGTACCAATGTTGGAACAGGAGGAGAACGCGCTCCTTTTTGATCCACCCAACTACCAATATGGTAAGATGTGTGGTTTGTGGTAGTCGTTGTGTCTTTCTGTGGCAAGACACTTCAGAATGGTGTGCCAAACCTAAGGTCAGGGTGCTTTGAAGAGACACCATCTTTTCATACTATATTTGTCACCAAATGTTGGACAGATAAAAAATACTTCAACCAAGAAGCCGACAGATCTCCACTAACCTGAGCAAATGCACCTCGCTGTCATAATTGTATGATTATCCAAGAAGCTGCTGTGTTCTCTTTGCCAAAGTATCAGTATTTCTGATTGCCGCAGGATCTACAACTACCAGTACAGGTAGACGGGGTTTTATTCGAGGGTAGGCTTCTAGATTCACCGTGTTCTCTTTGCTGCCCGTGCATTGTTAAGAGGATCACTTCGGTAAGGATGTGGCTCTTCACCACACACAGACGGTGTTTCACTATGGAGAGCCTAGTTATAGATTGTGACTTAATCATGTTCTGTGAGTTGCATCCATAGTGTTGGTTGCATGAGAACCAGACGAAGGTGCAACAAAAGGCCATCTCGGAAAAGTATTACCTCTGCATAAGCCCTTTGACACCTGGGGACCGAGGGCTAAGCAGTATCAATAGGAAGTATTGCGGTGGAAAGAAAGGTTTTCAAACATAGGCAAGTATCCTGAGATATAGTTTAACGTAAACCGTCACATTTCAAATTTGGTATGGTAGTATTGTGTGTTGCAAGAAGAAAGTGTGATAGTATTTTAGTATAATATAGCTTTATCTTATCAAGCTTGCCCGAATCTGACTCCAGCCGGCCATTTATCGGGGTCAGGTATAGCACCCCGGAGATCTTCTGTCAAGTATCAAGTGTGTGGATAGAGTTGGACGTTGTAATGTTCAGTCAGACCCACCCTAGTACGGCGAGACCGTAATGTTGCAAATGCAGTATCGCTAACAAGCCCCTGCTTTCTTGTTGAGCAATATCCAGAAAAGTGCACGCGTACGTCTCTGATCATGTCTGGAACAGGTGAATCATAACATGTAAGTGCAGGTATCCAAAATGTATTGCAATTATAAGGGCATCCAATTCTTTTGGTATGCAAACTCTTGTATCCTGCTTTGTAGATGCAATGTTGCTTCCCAGATAGATGAAAGAGTTTACTGATATTTAATTGTTGTCAATTTATTTATCGACCCATTTTGGCTGTAACCTGTTACGTCAGAAGCTCCTACAAACTGGCCCGTTCCCTGGCAGAGTGTTGAAGGCTAAACAAAGAAAAGTTCTACATCAAACGTAGGATGTTCATGCAGGGAACAAGTGCTCTGCATGATTAGCGTCCTTGAGCGCCGCAAAAACCTGCCATAAAAATTTAGTAAAAGCAAGTATGTGTTAACGTTTTTCCTTCCTTTGTTTTTAAATGCACATATATGGTCATTATCGCGGCCATAAATTGTCCTTAGAAACTTGAACAAAAAAATGGGTTCGGGAATATAATCTTCGTCACTTTTGTTAAGAAAATAACATTAAATAGTGACACGGTTTGCCGTTAATGTAATGATGATTGTTCCTGTCTGAACATTTTTATTGGAACTTGGGGGTGTGAGTGAAATTGACGGATATTTTTACTCAGCCTGTAATGACTATTTTTGACAGAAGTCTGAATGCCGTCTCCACCAACTGCGTCCTATTTATAGTAGAAGTACTTACGTCAAAGGATGTTTTGAATCCAAATGAAGAGTATTGAGACGAGCTACTCTAACTACTAGTTATAATGATCGATAGTCTATTGTCCATTTGCAAAAAGTTGATTGAACTTTACTTATTTTGTCATATTTCCTCGTGTTCTTTTAGCAATATCGTACAAAACAGGGCCATTATTGAAGAAGGTTCTTCATCATACAGACCCATTACCGAAGTAGTAGCTTTTCAAGATAATGACAAGTGTTGCAGGTCACTTGGTCAATTTTTGTCTTCTTTGGTCACCCGAATATGGCCACAAAGTAGATTTCAGACAAAGGTGTCATTGATAACATGATTTTTATTTCCAAATCAATGACTTCAAGTTTAAGCCACATGGTTCGTTTGACTTCTGGTAGCATTTATCTTGCTATCCTACTTTCAATTAAGAACCCGATGAAACTTAATACTTATGTATCTCAAGTTTCTTATTTGTTACAAAGCTCTGACTGGGTTTAGTAAATTAAATTCCCAATTCACTGAAATTGATAACGATGAAAAGTGTTTGTAGTACTAAAGCTGAAACCAAAAGGTTGAATTGATTGAATAAATTCATGGAAGCAATCAACACCGAGTTTCATTCTGCGGATCACGCAGGCACAAGCAGGGGGTATTATATGTGCTCACGAGATGTACTTTGAACCCTAAGAAAGTAAGAGTGTTGAGAAGCAAAATGTAACTCCTAAAAATGTTTAATTTCATTGATATAGAAAAAAACATTAAAAGCCTTTATCACTACCAATACCATACGTCGACTTAATTGTACCTGCAAGGTTTTCATTGTAACTGTCATGAATGAAAGTGGAAAAACCTTGGAAAGATAACTTATTTTAATTGTT
The DNA here is from genome assembly GCA_003991215.1 of Morbakka virulenta. NCBI lineage: Eukaryota > Metazoa > Cnidaria > Cubozoa > Carybdeida > Carukiidae > Morbakka > Morbakka virulenta. Next base: position 382,214 of record RDPX01000018.1, on the reverse strand, counting down.
TTACCTAAAGGTGCAACTCAGACTCGAAAAGTTTAAGAACGCTATATATTCTTTCATTTCTATTCTTGATAAATATATGAATATTCACAAAACATTAGAAACTATTAAAATAGTGTGACGTTCAGGCCTGTAGCGGTGCGATCCACAGATGAACTACAGAGACCTAGGTAAGCTCTACGTTTGGTGGATTAAAGTTAATCCCGTAATATTTATTGAATAAATAAGTGTAAAAATAAACGATGCCTGAAAACAGGAAGATTTTGACATCGTTGATATTTGCCCATAAATCTCAGAATCACTTCTCGTACATAAATTGAGCAAGTAATATAATAGCCAGTAAGGATAGAGAAGTAATTATGCACGCTAGAAAGTCGGTTTTTACCAACGACACTCCTTGGATCAAACAGGACCATGTTTCATGAAGATTTTCAAAAAGAACACTTTCAAAGTTAGTTATGGCTATATAGATAATTAGAGTCCCTTGCTAAGCGTCGCAATAAAAAAAGCCAAGACCTAATAAAACATGGCCATGGAATGAAATGCAATAGTGATAACTTACCTTTTGAGGATTAATATCTTAATTCTAACATTGCTTGTAAAGCTGTGCTATCCCCCGGCAACATGCAGAATAACAAGCACATCCTTGAGACAGAATATGAGTTCGAAATGCCATATGGCAATCAAACAACCTATGAATAAAAGATATTAAACACAGCTTTATCCATATACACCTACAATTTGAAGGAAGGGGAAACGCTATTTTTCACAACATTGACTACCTTTAAATATGCACGGGCATCTAGGAGCGGCAAGAGCCTATGCAACTTATGTTTAGCTGGAAAGATAGATAATTTTGTATATAAACAAATGTACTCTTTTAAACAAATGTATTAAATATTAACTAAAAGCAAACATGCTGATAAATACTACGGAATAACTTTAACGTACAACATATAGAGCTAGTGGGATCTCTGTTTTTTATCTAATAATCGGATTGCTACGTGCCCCCACCTTACGTCATTTGAATGGTTTGTAATATTTTTAAATATTTTCTTATTTCCTAATATATATACTACTGTAGTTGAGGGCCTGTGTATCAAACCGCCCGACTACAAGCTTTTTCCAGGTCTTCTGGATGTTTGCTAAACGTTGCAATGACGTCATCCCATTCCAGTGATGCCTTTCATTTGTTTGATGAAGGTGAAACGAGGACTTGCTCTTCTGTTGCATCACAGTGTATTTTCGTGCAGAGAACACTCGTTGCTGATAGATTCAGCAGGTCAATATCCAAGGCTCTGTTGTTGCCTCTTAAGTACATTTCTAATTAAGTCTTTCCTTTTAACATTTCAGAAAATTCGTTGTTTGGTTACTTTGTCTGTTCGTTTAATGCTTAATATTACTCTATAACAACATAAGTTATTTGATTATTCATCTGATTTGAAAGCATTCACGTTTCTGCAACATACAAGAGAATCGAGAGTCAAATAAGTGTAGCTTTAGTTTTACCGCTATTTGTGTCGAATTTCGGATTTTTCCTGTTTATCAAAACTAGCTCCAGACAATGCCCTGTCTTTGCTTTAAGTCTGTTTAAGATGAAGCCATATTTGCACCAAGAATTTAGAATTTTCCATGACTTCAAGATTTGCAAGTGCAGGTGGATCGCTGAGTTTGTAGTTGACTAGAAAGATCTTGGTTTTTTACTTGTTGATGTTTAATCCAACCAGCTTGCTCTATGTCAATTAAATGTTTTTCAGCTGTTGTTTCATCTGGGTCAAGTGCAACAATATCGTCAGCAAAGTCGAAGTCAGGTAAAGTTGTCCCTTGAACTGTTTGAAGCCCTTGAAGCAAATCTCTTTGTTTCAGTACATATTCTGAAACAAAAGAGAAGGAATATGGTGCCAACGTGTTACCCTGAAAAACGTCCGTATTAACACGAATAGCTTCACCCTGCATTTCTTTAAAACGAGTTCTGGTTTTATTATTGTTGTACATAATGGCAATAGCGTTTACAATTTTTTGTGTTATGCCGCAGTTGCGGAGTACCTCCCAAATAGCTTTCCTATCAACAGACTCCAGTGCCTTCTTAAAGTCTACGAATGGCGCTACAATAGGAAGTTGCTTTTGATGGTATACTTCAATTACTCTTCTTCTTCTCGGAATGTGTATTTGTTCAATGCAATTTCTCGATTTTCTAGACCATCCCTTGAATGCTGGTAATATTTCATCAATTGTGTCGAATATTTTGCTGAGTAACATCCTATTATAGACTTGCAACTGGCATAAGCGAGATTACTCTAAAGTCACTGATTTAGATGTTTTTCTCGGATGAGGAAAAATGATGTTTTCCTTCCATTTTGGAGGTGGTTTCTGACCATTTAATAAACAGTTACAAATAGGGAGATGTGCAAGACGTAGTTATTTTTTACCATATTTTAATGCTTCTGCTGTTACATAGTCAATTCCAGGAGATTTGTTTGAATTTAGCGTTTTTATTACTTTAAGAACCTCCTTCAAAGTAAAGCCATCAATAGTTATGTCAAGATCACTTTCAGCTCGGAGTATTTCTGTTGAAGCTGTTCCATCATTGCCTATGTTAAGTAGACTTTAAAAATATAAGGCCCATTCAGATAGCATCTCATCCTTGTCATTCGAAAGTTCCTTAGTTTTTGTTAACTAGCTTATCAGAGCTAGTGTTAACTTTTCCAGACACGGTCCTAATTATTGAATATACCTTGGTTGTTTTATTGAGTCTCAAGGCAACGTCTACTTGTTCGTCACACATTACTTCCAGATACAACTTTTGGTCGTCTTCAAAAGATGTATCTGCCGGTTCTACTGTGTTTCTCCAGGTAATTCAGTTTCATTCATTCCGATGGTTTCTTTTGCTATATCTAAGTTTCCTTTTCTCGTTACATAGTTTTTCGCCTGTCTTGCTTACCCATTCACTTTTGGCTTTCAACATTTGGGAAAAATTCTTCTATTGGTTTCGTCTAAGATTCCAGTGATAACCTTATGCTTTTCTTGGAGTGACTCTTATATGACGTCATCGGTGAGCAGTTTCATTTAACTGCTAATTTCGACATTATATTGATCTTGTAGTTTGACAGAGTTTGTAATACCCTAGGGGTTGCTTGCAGCATACGCTTTATAATGTGAATAGATCATCGCAAAAGTTTATTAGCCCTTCCCCATTATCATTTGTATCCCGATGGATAGCACCCAAAAGATCGGGGAGATGTGTCATGAAGTCTCTTCCAATACATGCATTTAAGTCCTCCAAAACAACAAAAATGTTATGGTTCGGTGCATTTGACACAGCATCGTTTAACCCGTTATAAACATAACTTCCTCTTCTTTGGTAGCACTTTCCGTTGGAGAACATGCACGTTTGACTGTTATTTGTGGTTTACACCGAATGGTCCTTTTGATGATTCAGTCAAAGCATTTGGTGACTAATAGAACACAGTTTGCCAGACCTTTCTTTATAATTACATCTAGTCCTCCATAATCATAATTGGTGGCTGCTGCATAGTAGACCTGATAATGTATATTTTGGAATGTTGTGATTTCAAGATTAGATTCCCATCTGTGTTCCTGGACAACTATGATGTCGATGTCGAATTGGTTTCAACCTTCACTTATCTGATGGAATCTTTCTTTCCTAGTTAAACGTATTACAATTTTTGTTGCTAGTTTGGGGAGTGTCCGAACTCTCCTTTTTACTTCTACAATTACAGGGGGCCTCTTGGTCTGTCCTTGCAACATCATTCGCCTTTGAATAGACTGGGGGTGTAAGAACGTATGTATGGAGATTTCTGGTTCTTGTCTTTTAGTTGTCGTAATCATATTGTTTTCCACCAAGGGTGGATTGTACCTCAGAAATTTGCCAGGTTATATTGCCTGACTTTCAGTCCCATACATAGATATGGGCAGAAGCCACCTGAAACTCGCTGCAAAGACATCCCCTGGATGGACAGCCAGTGGTGTTGCCCATACCCATTATGCATTAAGTTACCCGCATGGTTCGTTGTTAAAGGCGCCAAACCAAGGGAGCGTAATATATATATATATATATATATATATGGGTGTATCAAATTGATAAAGAAAAATGGCTATTACTGCGTTTCTATGATATGAAATACTTATTCTTTCAACAGAAATTTTTCGCATTTTTTCTTCCCTTTGGAAGGAAGGAACCTGAAGCAAAGTAATAACTTTTTAAAAAATGTATTTCGCAGAGTAACCATTTCAAAGTAATGTTTGTTTTCCTAATACTTAACTTTAGAACATCTTACTTCCAACACACATTCCTCAATTTATCGTATATTCTGATTTGTTTGCAATTTATTGTGTCTTGTTACCTAATTAAAAATTACAGAAGGCTTTCTAGTTCAACAGTTTAATTCTCAAGGGATTTTTCTGTAAGTATTTGTTTGCGCTTTATATAGAAGAATCCCTGTTAGGGGATAAATGTTTAATATTCGTTTAAAATTTTAACCACATGCTTTTGTTAAAAGAGCCTCTATTGACTTGGCTTGCATTTAATGATTTTTCAACGTTATTCAATATACGCGACGCTTTTTACCAATTATTCAATGTATTGCTGTTTGATTGTAAGAAAGTGTCTTGATCTTCTTAACAATAGTTTTCATAGAAAAATTATGCAGTTTTTGGTGTTTTGCCCGTAATGGCTTGCATCTATTTTCTTTAAGAAGAGACCTGAATGTCTCAGTTTGTCTATAAGCGACCAAAAGTGCTACAAATATGAGACTCAAGCGCAGTCGGTACAACCTTTATCATTTAAGAGAAGATTAATCTAGCTTGTATTGTGAATTATATGTTTAAAGTAGTTGCTGTACAAGAGATAAAAATATCTATGTTCTTATATCAGCCACAAAATTATGCGTATGTTGAACCTTTACAGAGATCATCTTGTTTAGGTAACCCAGGACAGGTACCATTTTTCATTAATATGGTCACGAAATTCTGTTTGTTAAATTCTGTAGGAAGAGATCACGGTCACTGCCTTCAAATCCTTACAGATATACCCAAGTTTTCTGTCAGTTATTTTGTATTTCTGGTGACACTCAAAAAAAGAAATTATTCGTCCAACTGTCGAATTTATTTGAAAACTTATTAAGAAAGTTTCTTTGATTATTGAATTATTAAAGCTCAGGATGATTTGCTTTAAAAGAGAGTGTGTATTAAAAAAGCTACTTAAGAAGTTGTTGAAATGTTAATCAAAGTATTTAGATGTTAGTTTTCTTTTAAAGTATTTTAAATAACAAATTGTTATTGTGTCATTACCTGCTCTATTATGAAATGACCTCATTCTGGCCCATTTCGCTGGCGTGACTGGCACCATATGGTTAGTAAAATCTGAAACCCATGCTTCTGATAAGCAACAATACAACTTTGACATAAAAAAATTATAGTTTGAAAAATTGCGTTTCATTGACATGTACTTAGAAGGATAAAATAGATATACAAGAACAACTGTGGTTACAAAGTTTGGCAAGTATGGTTGTCAGTCAAGAAATAGGCTTCAAAAGTGATACGGATGGGGACTGTGGATACTCATAAACCATCTATTAATAGTGGCATGGAACATTGGTCATGCTGGGTCAAGAATAGAATTAGAAATGGCTATAAAAATACCGCCTGTAGACATCCGTCCAGCACTGCAACACCAAGTTTATTTCCAATATCAGCAAATATTTTGAACATATGGGTTAAGTATGAGCAGCAAGGATTAAATGAAAGAAACAGCATCTCTCGATTCATTAAATCATTTCTTTCATCTTTGGTATTGGTACACAACAGCTGCACTAATAATTTTCTATTTGGAAACTTAGTCTCTGTGTAGAATTGAACTTCGCTTGGTACATTTTGTGACAAGCATAAATATACAAAATTTACAACTTTTTCTGTTTTCTCCATATCAGATTTAATAACGTATTTCTATTTTGCTCTTTGACTAGCTACACCACTCCCAGGTTTTACACCAATTTGTCACCAAAAATATGGGGGTGCGTTTGAATTTAGTTGGAGACGTCACAGTCTAATAATTACGGGCAACCATTCGGTATCAACTCAAACGCTAATCATCCCAAGGCATAGTGGTATGAAGTCCTTTATCATGTTACAGACTTCTATATTTGAGCACGTTTCTTTTTTGCATTATTGGGATTGGGCTAGAAACGCAAGAGAGAGGTTTATATCTTGATCAGGTCCAGTGGAGCCACGCAGACTAGGGAGGGCTTTTGACGGAAATGATTAACTTTTTTCGGGGAAAAAAACAAGAAGACACCCTTCAATAACCAATCTTTACATACAAAATACAATATGATAAATAAAATATAGCACGTTGAAATTGTTTATACACATGTCTATGGTTTTGGGGTATTTTGTCAAAGACTTGTTTTTACAGCTCTATGAAAGTGCAAAGGTCATGATCTTTATAACACCTAAAAGAGAAGTTTTTCTTTTCAAATAAAGATAGATTTTGATGTGTGTAGAAGAGTAAGGTCATATGAAGAAATCAAAAACGCTAGATATCAATTGCTATTTCAACTCAAAAGAAATGAGTAAAAAATCATCAAGTCGTCATTGAGAATAATGAGAAGACCAAAAACTGCAAAGAAACAGAAACAGAATCAACTTCGAATGAAACTTTGGTTGCTAAAGAAAATGTGGCAGAGAAACCGCTTCCATCCACACAAACCTTCGTTTATCCAAAAACTGCTTTTGGACCATAAAATCGATCAGCCCACTCTCAATGATTTACAGAATAATCATCTCCAATAAAGAAGAGTTGACTTTATGTTTAAGATGGAGTGACGACCAGTTAGAAGTACATGAAGAGAATTTTTTGATTTTATGGAGTCCAAGAGAGGAAGAACATTACCATCGCTTGGACCATTAGATACATACATGTACATGTCAATGTTAATGATAAAGAAATCTGGTATAGCGACACAACTTCTCAAAATTCAACCATTGGTACTCACTAAGTCTTTCAGTGAAAGGAACTACAAAAGAATAAAAAGTTTTGTCAAATGTCATGGATACCAGTGCTAAAATCACTATTTTGATGAAATAGTCACCTTAAAACAAACAGAAGCTAGAATTAATAAAAGAAGTATCAAATATTTGTAGAAGAATGTGACATAAGTGCTACAAATCGTCCCAGAAAACTTTCAATGTCAAGAACAGAGTAGTTGTTTTCATAGAATTCTTTATGACTATAGCTACTAAAGCGATTTGTGGAATGAAAGCTTGGAATAACCTGGATTTAGCAGGGAAGTGAAATCACGAATCATAGGCTACAAATTGCAGATGGAGGTTTTAATCTCTATTTTGGATTAAAACTCGGGAAACTTCTTTATTCTCATACCGGTGAACTTTGGCAAACATTACAAAGTGAGGAAATGACAGCCGTAAGTAGTAAGCATTTGGATATACTTACCGTGAAAATCATCTGCTAAGTCAGACTAGTTTTAATTAAACGTTAGACGTGTGCTTGAAAAAAGATAGAAAAAGCACTTTGCTGAAAATTCTGTTTTGAAGAGAAAATAAGACATCTAACTATTCCTTATTTAACTTTTTCAAGGGATATAAAAAAATCCCAAGCGTATCACCCTGAGAACCCTCGTAATCACTATTGGGAGCAGTTTTATCACACTATCGATGTTTTGGTATATTCCGTACGTGATCGGTTTGATCAGTTATCATTCTCGGTATTCGTAAAGTTGGAATCTCTGTTGATTGAAGCTTTTAAGGACGATGAAATATCTGCTGAAATTCAGCTCATTCAAGTAAATTACAACACGGATGTGAACATAAATGATTTAATCGTATAACTGTCAGTGATCAAGACATAATTAAAAAACAAAAAAATTGAACACTTGTACGATCTAGTTAAAGAGATGAAACTGTTAGATACTGAGGAAGAAAACCTACTCACAAACGTCTGCAAAATTTGAAATATTTTGGGGTTAAGTCCTACTTCAATTGCGACAACAAAGAGAACATTCTCAATGCCAAGACCTGTCAAGACTTAAGATGAGATCAACCGTATTGATTTGGAGTTTAAAAAAAGTTTTAATGGTTCAATTTTCACAAAGAAAGGGCTGACATCTTTAAAATAGCAAGTTTATCCACCAAATCAATGGACAGTAGACTCCATTTATTTGGAAAATTCACCAAAGATGATCTGTAGTTAATATTTATAAGCATTTTCGTATGTTTGGTTAACTTTGGAAAACAACTTTCTATTATATTACTGTCTCTGGTTTGAATAGTTTTTGGTTGGAAAATAAATCTTTTTATGAGAATGTGATTTTTAACTTGGGGTGCATTTCAAAAAATCTAGAGGAACGATATTTCAAACTTATCTTCCTCAGTGGGTCTCAAACAAGGTATGGCATCCTTAAACACCAACTTTAAAGCCTCTTCATTTCTCTTGATCCTATTCTTTCCATTACTGATAATATTTCAACTACAAGTGGTGGAAAGTGAACTTTTAGAGAAAGTAAATCTCTCTTTTTTTACTCTTTTTCTGTTTACGTTTTGTTTTATCTGCAATTAAGAAATAAGGGCTTGATTTACAAACTCGTATGTACCTTAATGGCTCCTCAAAGGAGCTGTAAGCATCTACACAAAAATACATGACCAAAGACATTTAAAAATCTGTTTCGATCAAGTCTATTTGTTTTTATAAGTGCTTATATCTGTTCCAAATTTACTTACCAAAGTGTCAGCTTTGCTTCAGACTGAAAATTCCTCAGGAAATGCTGGTATCTGTCTTTCAGCATGGCAGATTCTTAAGTATCCCCCGACTGCCTCTGTATCCCTATCACTAGATGATTTGGAGCATCACAATACAGAGTTCTTTTCAAAGACACTGTTAAATACATTTTTAATAAATCGATTGTTCAATATGTATGTCCGAGACAAACTCTCGCCATTCAAGAACCGCTTAACTGAGACAAGAATTTCAAAACAGATGTTGGATGGAAAAATATGAAGTAATTATAATGTCAAAGAGTATCACTGAACAATGTAGTCAAAATATATGAAATGTACTTTCTCCCAGCCAATATTTATGGATTAAGCTGCAACATGTGAAACGACACATTGCTTAAAAAGGTAGAACTTTTCCGCACACATCATGCATTTTATTAGTAACAGCAAACCAATTAATAAAAACCCAATTTACAAACAACAGGACAAAATGCGACAAAGCTCCCTTTTGTTTGGGAGAGTTAGGAATAAATCACTTAAATGTTTTGGACATATTAAACAGGAAGAAACCCTACTCTAAAAGTTACAACACAAAGGATTGATTCCTAGTAACAAAAAAATTTGATAATCTAAATGCATATTGAGACCAATAGACTCAATTGGATGAAATGCGTAGGCTAGTTCAGATGCATATGTGCTGGCGGCAGGAGTCAAAGAACTCCAATAGTTTTTTTTCCAGTCACTATTAAAACTGTGTCAACAAAATACAGGAGTGACCAGACTAGTTCATTCACTGCCATACTTGATTATATACTAACTAATCGTAAAAAATGGATGTCGGAGTGTTTTTACTGGTCATTTTAAATCAGACTTTGGGTTGTTTCTGTCGTGTTTGTACGATCTGTTGGAAAAAGCTAAATACCAAGGAGTCCACAAACAACTGACACAAGTAAGTAAATTATCCATCAGATTCTTGTACTGTCACTTTGACTGCGTACATCATCCAGTATTTACAAGGTTGCTAAAGTAATTACGGGAATACATAATAGTTCGTAGTGAAACGACTATGTTTCATATCAGTTGGATACCAGTTAGAAGTTGCTGGACGTAATTACGGAAACTAGACATTCGAGTTATGATAGTGACATCAGTAAGTAAACATAAAGGTTTGATTGCAGCAGCATGACAATAGTGGGTCTTTTAATGATAACGTCCCGAGTAACCAGTGAGGCCATCAATGCCATTCACAGATATCTATCTATGAAAGATCCTAACAAAGGGGTCAAAACAAGTAAAGATGGGGAAAAATCAGGGAATAGATCATGACTTGGTCTTGTGTTTATAGCTTCCCTTGAAAACAGTGGGGTCACTAGATCCTCCCACAGATACCTATCCATGAAAGATCCAAACAGAGGGCACAGAATAAGTAAAGATGGGCAGAAAGCTTGCAACAGACCATAGACCACAAGACATACAAATCACTTTTCAAAGTCTCTCCGTTCAAAAGCACTTCCTCTTCGTTGGTCAAGAATCAGTGTCTCACTCAGCATGTCACGACCACAGATCCTGCAGGCAGGGGCCCAAAACTTAATACCCTAGCAAGAAGAAACAATAGTTCTACACTTGATCTCGATCCAAAAAGTCGAGGAGTGATCATGACGATACTAAAGTTCCTTTCTTAATTGGACCTTCAAAGAGTGAGGATACACTCCTTTAGGTCCATGTCAATAAAGTAGCTCCAGATGGAAATACTGGGGAAGGTATGTGGATTTGACAAAATCTGGTGCTGGTAAAGTGGAGTAGTACTATGGTGGGAGCATTGTTTCATATGTGTTGGGTTTTTTTTCCGAGATATGCTACTAATATTCAGCAACTGGTGAGTATTCTAATGGGATTCAAAAATATTGACAGTCTTTTTATATTCAATCAAGGTAAGGGGGACTCCCTACTGGTAAATTTGCCAGTGGAAATTTGTCATGTGCAATTGGACACCGTAGAATAAAGGAACTCTAATCAGGTTTCTCCTACTTTGGGATCTCCAGCTGGCAAACAAAAAAGCCTGCAATCACCCTTTTAAGCCGAATGGACTTTGAAGCTTGAAACTCTAGGGATCCAAAGATTCTTAACAGTAAAATTTACTATTGATATCTGACTGAACTTTTGAAATAATATCAAAAATGCTCATTTGGTAGACTTTCAAGTGTTAAGGCCCCTTTAGATTGTTTCACATGACTGTTTTTGGCTGCCGCCCTAACCAAATCATCCCGTATTTTCAAAAGAAATTGGCCGCAGAAACAAAGTAGTTGAAAAGAAAGACAGCACAAAAACAAAAACCATTGCATGGGGTTGTGTTTCATCATAATTAATAAACTTTAGCTCTTCACGTGTTGTAATAGCAGCGACATCTATATTGATTCTCGGTCAACTACCAGGAATTGCTCTCTGTCGGTTTGAATTAGAAAATGATGTTGTATGTCTTGCTGTCCATGGTGTATTGCATCCTTTTCATCAATCTTTTTTAGTTTTCTTTTCCTCTTTCGCAGATGGTATTATGTAAAGGCAATGTTGTTCCACTGCTTATCAGGGGTGTCATCAATAAAATACCCACATCTATATTTCCGTTCGGAGTCCACTTTATATGCCTGCAGGCCTTCAAAATATTCCAGTAAACCAGGTTGGTTTAAAACTAATTTTCTCCCTTTCTTAACTAGTGCAGCTTAGCCAAATACCGCCTACACTAAGTACTATGTTTGCAATTTAATTTCTTTATTGTTTACATTCTACGTTTTGAGACTTTGATGCCTTACATTTCAGTTGCTTTGAATTAATTGTGTGCCAAGTGCCTTATGCCTTTTTCATGCCAAGTATCTAATGCCTTTTCCCTTAATTTGGAATTTAGGTTCTGTTTGTCTTATCTATTCTCATTTAAAAAAAACACCCAATCATTGTTTTGTGACTATAGAAATCAGAGGAACTTGTTATACATAAGAAAGCACCACCACCAGCTTTTTAGTTATTTGGGTGGGGGAAATGTCTTGCTTTCGCTTCTTAACAACATCTGACACAAAGCCCTTTCCTTCTCTTAAGCCCTTCTCTATCCCCTATTGAATAATTTTGTTAAATGATTCTTGAATGATTGGGTGATAAATCTTCTGAATTCTCCATTTTCTTGCCTCTTATGCCAGGAAAATGGGAGTTATTTTAAGTGTTATTAACAGTACTATACATAATTATTTCTAGTGTTATTTAAAAAAATAACTTACATAATTGTTTTAAGTATAATAAGCATTTTGAAATTAGAATTACTGTAGTCAAAGAAAGTTTCTTATCCTTCCCAGATGTAGATTGGGCCTTCCACGATTTAGTTTTTTCTTTATCTGTGAAAGTGGTTAGCACTCTACCCATGGAGGTAAGATAGTCAAAGCTATTGCCTGATTTCTACCTGGTTATTTCAACTCCATCATTATCCCTAATGTCATATTAAAACTTAAGTACCTTTTTTCTCATTCTTGTAATGTTTTAGTGGATCTCTACTATTTTGCGTTTCAATTGTTTGAAGTTTACTTTAGCTCCTTCTCTGAGATTCTGGTCTATATTTTAATAACTTTTCATACGTTTCATTCTAAATTAATAGTTTTATTTTGTATGTAGTAGTGAGTAAGAGTGTCGAGTGTGAGGGATAGAAGATTTGCATTGATAAAAGTTTTGAATATTTCATACTGAAGCATTCTATCTTCTTCCAGTATTATCAATGAATAAATAGGTAAAAATAAATTATAAAGAAGATCTGAGAAAGATCGTTGCTAGACTTGCACACTTTTGGCATTCAAAATTTAAAACGTTGCTTCCACCGGAGAGGTACATTTTTCGTTTTGTACTGCTGATCAAAATTTGGGCAAAAGGGGTTTCAGGCTCCCATTTTTGGTCGTAACCTGGTGTTTGCTACTCGGATCATATGAAAACACAGCAGTTATCATTATTTGGCACAAGATCAGACATTTCCTGATTTGAAATACTTAGAGTTAATTAAATAACTTAATTTATTCTTTTCCTTCTTCATATGCCTTGGTTGAAGAGGAATTTGGTGTCATTTCTTTTGGTATATTGGGATTTTCAATTAATTTTTTTGTGCTCCTTTATAATTATATACATTATGGCTACTTACAGAAAAAGAAATGTCGATCTATGCAAGAACATCAGCATATTGCCTATTGACGTGAAAATCAAGAACACTCAAATACAATGGTACGGACATATCAAGAGGAGACCCTCAGACCACCACTTGTCTCTAGCCTTCAATTACGCAGTTGAAGGCACTAGACCAAGTGGCCGGCCGCGAAAACGCTGGCACCAGTATCTGTCTGAATACCTTGCAGAGAAGGGCACCACCTGGCAAGAGGTCAACGCGACTAAGCTCTACCTCCACCGTGGCAGATGGTCATCCCTGACGCTTTCTCGCNTTGCCTATTGACGTGAAAATCAAGAACACTCAAATACAATGGTACGGAAATATCAAGAGGAGACCCTCAGACCACCACTTGTCTCTAGCCTTCAATTACGCAGTTGAAGGCACTAGACCAAGTGGCCGGCCGCGAAAACGCTGGCACCAGTATCTGTCTGAATACCTTGCAGAGAAGGGCACCACCTGGCAAGAGGTCAACGCGACTAAGCTCTACCTCGACCGTGGCAGATGGTCATCCCTGACGCTTTCTCGCTGACAGGCAACCGCCTACTCTGGAGTCCGGTGAGAAGGTGAGAAGATGGCTACTTAATAAAATGACCAGTAAGTAAAATCTATAGAATCATACTTAGAAATGAACTGCAACAATTATGACCTCGTGCCTTAACTTTTCACACAGCAACAAAATAAAAGTGGTTGATTAATCATATTAACTTTTGTCCAAGCGTTTTAAAATGGTAAGTCATCGCAAAACTGTATGAGAAGAAGAGTTTTCTACTAGAGCTATGGGTTTACCATTTTTTTAAATCCACCTTCACATGGTCTGAAGTAAGATTATTTTGTGTCAATGGTTTCTACATCAGCCTTGTAGATTCACATCAATTATAATTGATGTGGATAGACATTTTGCGTCTGGTTGACGGTTTTGTTTGTTCCAGCAATTGCCAGGTCATGTTTTCTTTCTGTTGGACACGTTAAGCACTTTTTCGTTTTGTTGCTTGACGATATCTTACATCTTTTTGAATTCAAAAGTACCTGATTCAGGCTGTGTTTGGATTAAATATTTTGAATAGACGATTTTGTTTGGCGCAATGTTTGCTTACAAGCTTTAATGAAATCTTTCCAATTTCTGTCTTCACTTGTTGACAATATGGGATTAGACAATATAATATTACCAGGTCCTATTCGTTTTCGCTGTTTTTGTGAGTTGATAAGAAAGAGTTGGATTGAATCCATTTGATGACCATGCAATCTCATCAATCTCATAAGTTATTTATGATTTTATTCACAATACAATGCTATATAACTTAGAAACACACACATATAAATTAGATGGTTGTTCATAGACTGGTAAGAAGGTGTGTTTTTCACTGAATGGTTGTTTGGACCTAAACAATGTGTGTGGTGTTGTCGTTCTGGAAGAAGATACCTTACTGCATCTACTCGGAAGCGACGTTATTTAGTCTTTGCAGCTAAAGAAGGAAGAGGCTGTCTATCGAGGTAGGTAGACCAGAGGAATATGAAACGACTATGATAGTCATGGACTCGCTATCATTGAAGCTCAGGGTACAAATGAGGAACTAACAACTTAAAAAGCAGACTAATTCAAGGAAGTTAGTTTGCTAAACCAAACCGAGTACCTTATGAAAGAAACAAAATTTCCTTAAGAGGAACTCCAAGTGTGGTCTAAAATCTCTATGCCACTTAGACTAAGGTGGATATGCCAGGGATATAATTTTAATTGGTTAAGAAACACCCGAGATATAAAGTCATTAACTCCACAAAATTAAAAGGTAGGAGGGATAATATAAAGAAATAAAATTTCACTTTTAACTCACCATACAGAGATTTGACTTTCCTAAGCCCCAAGTTAATTTTATAGACATATTTTTGGTCGATTTCCTAAATTAGCGATTAGGTACATCTTAGTTTTTCAGTGTTTCATATTTTCAGTAAAATCATGTCTGTGCATATCTATGTTAAGTTTTAATATGCCACAGAATGTTTCAAGTGGTTACTGAAAGTCTTTAAAAAAGTGTATTCAATTTTAACAAACCGGCCACTGACCACAGAAAATGTGCCACATTTGAGTCTGCGGTAAATCAATCAGATAAAAAAGCTTCATTAACTTCACTAGAGAAACTACGACTTGTGTTTCATTCATTTATGATTACTTTACGAAATTCCAAGTAGATTATTATTCAGCTTTACCCATTATACATGTCATCGCATTAGTTGATTAAACACCCGTGTTCTCCAAAGTTGAGAATCATAATGACGTTCCTGCTAGGACATTTTTCACAGTGTACGTTAATAGCAATTATTTAAGCTTGATGTAATAAATAGGTTTTAGCTTCATCTTCCACAGGTTTTTAGAATTTGTGTTAGATATATCTCCATAATTACAGAATTGTGCCTGGTGATTCTAGCTTTAATGGTTCCTCTCTATACACTTAACATTTAATGGTCCGATTCATAAATAACACTAAAGGCATGCCCCAATCTCATTTTTTTGTTAAATGTAGAAGAAATCTTCCTAGGATTTCATGCGTTAAAAACCATAAAGAAATACACGATAATAAAAGTTATGAGAGAGATTTGTCTTGGTCAAATGTTCCCCAAAACGTGGAAAGGCTTTTAAAAAAACTCACCAAGAACATTCAGTGTGAGGTAACAAAAGGAAACTAAGATTCCATCAACCGCTCTTCAGTCAGGACGAGCTTTGTCATGCCCAAAGGACAGTTCTTGTTTGCTGCTTTCAGAGGATTATGTACAACTACATGTCACTAGGATAACTTCGAGAAAAGTGTTTAGGCGATATTTCGGATTTTGAAACTCAATAAAAAATATAATTACGAAAAAGAAATGACAACTTTCCTTTCTGTCTTTGTCTTAATTTGGAGAAGAAATTGTAAAAAAATAATGATAGAAGTTACTCCAAATCGATAGGGTTATCTGACATCACCAGAAAAAAAATCCTCCAATAAAATATTCTAAAGGTATTGTGTATTTCCTGGAACTCGAGTGATATTAAGGCAAGGTTGTAAGGCAATTGCAATTACCGACTATCTGTCCAGAAGGCTGCAGAGGAAAAAGAGTTAGGGTGTTAGTGGAAAAAACTAGGCAGAATAATAAGTCAAAACTTTGCAAGGCATGAAAAATCATCGCAACTGCTCATCTTTTTTCCAGTCATGGAGCGACGCTGTCAGTAAGGCAACAAAACTGAGAAGCCTGCATTGCCGAAAAAAGGAAAAGGCAGAAATTTTCTTTTCATTATTCTCGAGGTGAAGATACCCCTACCGAAATTTTTCGCCCTGAAATGGTATTCGACTATTTAAGCCATTGTATTTCGAAGCAATGGACGTAATGTAAAATTCACTCAAGGATAGATGTGAGCAATCATGTTATAAAATCTTCATCAAGAACCAGCAATCATCACGGAAACCAATCAACAAGGGAAGCTAGTAGACTGAATTGACATAACCCTTTCTGAAAATCTTAAATATGATTTTGACCTTTTTGCCATTCATTCAGAGCGCGATTTCCTTTCCGATATTTGTTGTTATTCGTCAATTTCTAGCTTTAAAGGCATTGTAAAGACACAAGGGTCGGTTCCGTAAGAGAAATGTGATATGCTTAACAATATGGTTATAATAATCAATGTTGTACTGACAATTGGCGCTACCTTGACAACACCAGATCCTTCACTATTTCATGACAAAAAGAGTCGAGAGGTGGCCTTTGTTCTGTCATGATACAATAACGATTTACTTCGTTTTCAGTCTTAAACTTTAATAAAAATAATTTTGATATCTTTTAATAATCGATGAATGATTTCATTCTGAGTCGACCGAGAAGAAGGATTAATTTCGGGATTTATTCAGAAAAGGATTTAACGAAATAACTGTGTTAGAATCATTTTGATGAGATTTCGTAAATACGTGTTCAATTTCTTTCGGTTTGTAAATTCAAGTCTTATGCGGAATCAAGGGCTGTATAGAATGCACGGGGATGAGTCACTATGAAGATCTTATCCACCATGTTATCTGAGTTCTAGTTTTCAATAGTTTTAGTATCATTGTGCATTTGTAAATCTTTCAATTCTTTAGAAGCATTAGTCGTTGGACTTGTGCCTTTACTAGCCCACAAACTACGCAAAATCATAGTAAAACTGACATTGAGATAATACCAGAAGTCCTCAATTAAGCCCCCGGAGCATATTTCAGAAAAAATAGGGTGGGATTATTCTGAGTGGGTTATTTAGAAGCAACCAAATAAATTACGGAAACAATTTTCCTTGTTTTGCCAGAGACTGGGGAGTATGTCTAAAACAGCAGATATATTGGAATATATGTTTTCAAGAAAATATCTAAGCCCGAAGACGTTGAAAAAAACGAAGGGTGTCAGTCAAGAAAAAAATAGGAAGTATTCACTAATACATCAAACAGATTTTATTAAGACTAAGTATATACAAAAATATTGTCTCATCGTCATTCAGTTAAATCATTATCTTCAGCTTCTTTGTCATTCTCGTCGATCAGCGCAATTCAAGAGGTACCGCCACGGAAACTTTACTTTAAGTTGGAATAAATGGACCCACTTCTCTTTCATGCATGAGTTTCATCTATTCAAACAACATTTCATCTTCACTTTTGCAAGGTTGACCCTCTTTAAAACAATGTATCTTATCACCCTCACTTTCATCAAGTGCATTTGTTAACTGCAGTTGTTGCTAAACGCCATTGATCCACTGAATGATGACACAGGGTGATGATGGTGGTAAATTGCCAGAGGCATTCTCATTTTGGATTCCTTCTGCTTTGAGCCATTTGTCGTAATGTTCTATGCAGAGGCTTTTGAATGGTTTGTTTCACCACACATCAGATTTTTGTATATATTTAGTACACCCACCAGGTATTAAAGTGGTGTAAATTTTTGTTTGTTTTCAACGATGCTTCTACTGATGGTTAAAGACGGCATTCGCATGTGTCGAGCAAGATACCAATTGTCCACCCACCCATCTTTGGTTCAAGCAATCATGCATTTCCTCTGAAATTCTATTGCTTTTTGAAGCGACTGAACCTGTCGTACATTCCCTTTAAAAACAATAACAGTCTTCAATTTTGTCCCATAACATTTTGAGTCCAAATGCAACTCTTAATTTTTCGTGACAAGTCGATTTTAATATTAAACTTTTCTTCCCCCTGACGTCAGCTGTAGTGTTGGAAATCATATCAGCTCAAACTGGTGTTTCACCGAAGGTGCGAAAAATTTTCACTAAGTCTTCGAACATGAAGAATGTAAAAAAAACAACACTTTCATTACCAATAAATCTTGGCCTTTAGGGGCAACTGAAATGTGGTGTAGAATTGATAAACTATTTCGTTGCATGAATTTTCAAGCCACCCTTCGCTTGCTTCGAGCTTTTCCTTGGTGAGTTCTGCTTCCTGGATGTTTGTAAATTTTCCTTCCTTATCTTCCCTTCTTTTCGAAGGGAAGATAAGGAAGGAAAATTATATTTTTAAGATATATGGGAACCCACAATTGGAATGAAACTAGATTGTCAATCTGATTCTAGAGAAGAGGCAATAAAATACGATAAAATCGCTCTTGGGGTTTTGTTCCAGCGAAAGAGAAACTTTGGTGGGACATTTGCCAACTGAATTCTCAGGCTTGATTTTTTTCATCCTGCACAAGAAAATCAGTTAAACGCAGAAGTAATTGACAAGAGAAAACCGTTGAAAATTAATCGAAAAGAAGGGAAGATTTAAGAAATTTGATATGAACTTTGACAAGAATTTGAACGTAGTAAAGGCAGCCTGTCATATTTCGTGAAATTGAGCAATAAATTTTTGAGTGATAAGTTTAATGATTCAAAGAAATATCGACATGATGCTTTTAACTTGTTCAATTCGATTAAGGCCTGACAGTGAACTTATTCGAGGATAGGGGCTTATTTTGCAAGAACTATTTTTAGCTTGGGCCGTATTCGAAGGGGAACTTTTTGAACGTGGGGCTTATTTGAGGGCCTAGGTTTTTCTGCTCAAATTTGTTGCGACTCCTCGTATGACTCCTTTTTTTCAAAGTCATCCTTATCCAGTTGTTATCCCTCGTTGTAATAAATCTTTTTATAATGGTATTTTTGCCGTCGGGGCAGGTTGTGGAACTCTTTGACTTATTGGAGGCTAAGTCTTGTCCTGTTTTGGTCAGTTCCCGTTCATCGGTGCCCTCTTCTACCCAACATCTTGTCGGTTTTTTTCATGACAGCGCGGCCTCTCTTTAAGTAAGCAAATCCACAGCGAGTCAGAGTCTGTCGCGAAAGCACTTTGCACTTTGGACTTATCGCTCAGATTTATAACCAGCAACAAGGTGGTGAGTGAACTTCTTGGGTTATTTCATTATATTCTGAAACGATAAGCTCTTTGATTGGTTATGACATCCAGATTGACATAGGCGACCAGTGTCACTGCAACTCGCATTGAATTTCTGTGACCTTGTGCATAATAAAATTAGATTATTGAGTTGGGGAACGTGGAGAAGTTTATTTCTTCAACGAGGAGAAATGGATCTTGGAACAGTTGACTTTTCACTCTTTGAGAGAGCAGTGTTTTTCACTCTCAACATTGCAGGGTGGCTGTGGGATGTCGTGACTTTCATTCCAACGTTTTACTTCTCCAATAACAAAAATCGAAATCAACCTGTTTTCCAAGCAAAGAGGACTAATAGTAGTCCAACAGCACCATACAGACATGTAAAACACCTTGGCGGTTTGATAACTGGGTTTAAAGGATGCACTACACTCGACGACATTTTTAGGTATGACTTTTCATATTCTTATAGTTAATATGGTCAATACAGCTTCATTTTAATCGGTGAATACTTTGGAAGATTACTTTGTGGGAGCTGCCTAAGCAAAAGGGTAATATAGGTAATATTGTGGCATTGGTTTCGTCTCATTTCCATGGTATTTTTGAAATTTTGTTTCCCTGGCTCGTAAATCAGCATTGAAATGTATCAGGTTTTAAATTTGAAATATGAAACTTATTGCTAGCGTTGATTTCACATTGATGAACTCAAGTGTTCGGCGGAAGAGTTTGTGTGGAACATACTACTAAGTCCAAGTTTGTCGACGGACTTCTCTTGCAGTAAATAAAACATTTGAACTGTACTTAATGCCTGATCATTTTGGATATCAAGATTGATTCAGATTGCTTTACAAGGAGCCAAGATCCTGGCATAGTTGTTTCACTTTCTCTTAAACTAATGTGATATCATGGTCAGACGAAGATTCGAGATTGAGACGAGTTCAAGTTCGTTTTCTTATGAAAGGAAGATAAACTTCTGCACTTGCGACTTTCATTTTTTTAAAAAAAGCACCCTTTTGACCCGTCCCATGGCGTGCTAGCGGTGATACAGTTACTTACATTCAAAAAAAAAAACTTGATCAACCTGTTATCAAAGCGAAGTACTAATACCAACACGGGACCCTTCATTCACGCCACACGCCTTGGGGGCGTGACAACTTGTTAATTCCAAGTTTGAATCCCACTTAACAGTGATTTTAGACAACTACCCATTTTATTCTGTTATAGTTTTTACAAAATCTCACTTCATTTTCAGTCTGGATACCTCGCCAAGCTTAATTGTAGGAATCGATTTTTACAAGGTAAATTAATATGAGATCTAGAAGGAGCCGTGGCTTAATGGTTAGTGCAACTGCACAGTAACCAAGAGTTCCAGATTCGATTCCCCGAGCTGTTGAGGAGAATTTGGAACTTTGCAAAGAAAAAAAAGCCATTGGTTGGCGTCAGGAAGGGCATCCGGCCAAGAAATTCCTCACTGCCAAATCAAAGTCCCTCTGAAGGGCACCGTCTGAGCCCCAATTTCTGGGGGAAAATGACGTTAAAACTAAAAAGAAAATAAAATTAATATGAGATCTATGTAACAAGTGCGATTTTTTGCTCTCAAGCTATGCCAGTAAATGTTAAATATCCGCTTTAAATTCTGTAGTTGTTGTACCATGAGGAAATGGTTTTTTGGCATTCCTGTATCATGAGTGAAAGTGGTTGTGAAAGGGCAGCATCAACTTCAAGAAAAGTACCTCAAGCACCAGATTCCATTTTACATCACCTTCATAGACCTGATGAAGGAATTTGACCTCTTAAACAAGAGTGGTATGCTTTTACTGCTGAAAAAAATTGGTTGCTCCCTTCATCTACTTAGTATTCCTACCTCTTTTCATGATGACGTGAAGGGAACAGTCAGCTACCATGGTTTATCATCAGAGCCCTTCAGGATCTGCAGTGGTGTGAGGCAAGGTTGTGTCATTGCTCCAGTATTGTTCTGAATCTTTTTCTTGATGCTGCTTAACTTTGCATTAAAATTGATAACCATGTTGACCCATTAGCTAGTTTTTCTGGGTTTTTCTTAAGTGTAAGCTTAGTTTGTTTTCACATTGGTAAAATGCTGTTGTTCATTGAATGTTGTGGAAAATACATACATACAAATTTATCAGCCTTTATAATATAATATATATATATATATATTATATTGTATTATATAACATGCTATAGTGTAATGTTATATTTTTATCTGCAGCTGGAGGTTATGATTTACCTGACTTTGATTCAGATGATAAATGCCCTTTCCGCAAAACCAGGGCCTTGTATTTGGTTCCAATAAGCCATGTTGCTATGCTCAATTTACTTACACTTATATCAAAGTATTATGAGATTTCTCTTACTGTTTTTTAATGCTTTGTCAATAGTAATTCTGCAGAGAAGTTTCCAGCAAGAAGATGCATTGGAACAAGGCAGCTATTTTCAGAAGAGGATGAGATACAACCTAATGGGAGGATCTTCAAAAAATTAATACTTGGTGAATACAATTGGTTGACATTCTCTGAAGTTAAACAAAGAATACAAAATGTTGGTCAAGGGTTGCTTTCCATTGGTCATAAACCGAAGCAAAACATCATAATATTTGCAGAGACAAAAGCAGAATGGATGATTTGTGCCCAAGCAGCATTTGCTTACAGATTTCCAAGTAAGGTGCTAATACTCTTAACCTTAACTCAGCCTCTATTGTAAATAGTAATTTTGTCATAGCTGAAGGTGCATCAAGTGTAAGTTAATAATCAAAATGTCTTCATGCTGCTGTTCCTAATTTGATGGAAGCAATTTCCATCAGGTTGACTAGTTTTTTGATATTTGTTTCCTCAAAAAAAAGCCATAATTAAGATAAAAGTTTAGCCATTTTGCAGTTTTACCAGAATTGTATTGATGTTTATATACTCAATAAACAGAGTGGAGCATTACCACAATAGCTTTGTTTGAAGCAGACCTCATTCAAATTTATAACCCCTAAAGTTAAGTGGTTTGATTTTCTGCTTTTGTTGTGGAGGATCAAGAGAAAAATCCTAGGATTTTTCTCTTGTGGTTGTGGTCCACTCTTTAGTATTTTTAAGTGCATATGTCCAATGAATGTGAAAATATGGGACTGAGGTAAATCTATCCATAGACCTGAAAGAGAAATAATTGAATTGTTAGGTGGTGGGAAAAGTTTTCTGGCTGTTATAGTAGCTTCAATTAATAACTGAAAGTTGGATGCAGCTTTTGAACCATTTATACATTGGTTCTAACGTTAGCCAAATTTTTTGTTGTTGGTATCTGGTGGCTCAATATAACTATATGTATTAGTATGAACCAACTGTTCAGAATCAATCACTTGGTCAGTGATCCTCAAAGACAGAAAAAAACAATAGAAATGATGTAGTTGTTACACCAACATATTTTACCTGAAGCCCATTGCAGTTGTTCAGACGTCATTTAAGAACATTTGGACTGAGCATTTTGACAGTTTGTTCAAAACAAGAGGCTTATCTGAAATGCCAGTCATCATCTTTTTAATTGATTGCCCAAAGGATTCTGGATGTCTAGAAGAGGATTTTTCCTAAGCTTACCTGTGATTTCTTTGAAAGGTGTGGGCTAATAATAAGTCTTGATTGAAGTGAGGATGACATAACTCATAGGTTCAAGAATTTGGCAGTGCATATGAACTACAGGTTGGACCTTACTGGTTATTTTTTTCTTAGGGGAAGGACCTATAGATTCACTGGTTGGTGGCAGTGTAAGCAATGCTGAAATTGATATTACGTAGTGGCAGTAACTGACCGGGCAAAGGTTTCCTGCATGGTATATAGATGTGTAACTTAATTTGTTAGCTTTCTCTAGAATTTGGATTTCTCTCTCTTTTCTTGACTTCACTAGATTTTTAGTATACTTGTTTAATGGTATTTAGTTAAAACTTTATGCACCATTTTACATTTTAACAGGTTTTCGTGCTTATCAAAAACACCTCACAAATTCATTATCAGGGAAAATGCCAAATCACTGGTGCCTAAAACATAATTTTAAAGACCTATATAGTCCTCTAACATGGGAATTTGAATAAGCTTTCTTCTTGTGTAAATCCTGTTGAATAGTTTATTCACCTACTTGAGCCCCAGAGGACTTATCCTTAGATTTCTGATACCTTTGTTGCAAGAAGCAAATGGACCACTTCAGTTTCACTTCATTTATTCCAGCATTGACTTAACATTACCCTTGTTACTTTTAAAAATGGTTTTGTTTGTTTACAGTGGGTACAGTCTATTCAACCCTTGGTGATGATGCTCTTATTTATGGAATTAATGAACTTGAAGGCCCCACAATAATAACTGATGTTCATCTTCTCCCCAAATTGAAAAATATCTTTGATCAGCTACATTACATTAAGAATGTTATATACATTGGGGATGCAAAAAAAGGAACAATTGCTTCTTTTCCACCAAATGCTGAGTTAATTCCACTAGCTGATTTGGAGAAAAAGGGTGAAAGAGCTTGTGTTGGTAAGTGAAATTTGCTCTTTTTGGAACATTCATTATTAACCATTGCATTTATTTTTGTGTTGGGAGGAAGGCAGTTAATGTGCTTGCTATTGGTGTGGGTGTAGGGGGTGTTAATTGTAAATCTGATAATTGTGGTCTCTCAACCTCATTTTTTGTTGTCATCAGTTGGCTTCATTTAAAGAGTCTTTAAGAAGAACTGTATGAATAATTTTCCTGATTTTGTTGTAAATTGATTGACCTTAACTGTATTTTTTTGAGTTATTTGGTTCATTGGATCATATGTTTTGATGAATTGAAAAGAATTCAAAAATAGAAATATGATTTCCTTCCAAGACTTCAATGTCATGGATATATAATATTTTTATTTTTCAGTAAGTAATGTTTAAATCCACATGTTATTCATTTACCACTTGGGTTGTAAGCTGTGTTTTTATTCCTGTGGAAGCAGCCCTTTGTTCAGTTCCGTTTAGTATGACAGGGATTTTTATGGGCTAAAGAATCTCAGTGGAGAGTTGTTAGTCCAAATAACTATTTGAAGTTGAAACAGTTTTATCTCTTATGTGGGGAAGTTTGGTAGTTGCGTTGATTTTTGATTATGGTACCCCAACGTGGGGTCTAATCCATCTTAAATGCAGATAGGAAAATCTCAGTTCAAAAATGGGGTATGAATATTAATGTCTGGAGGATTGGAATGATTCTTACAATAGTTTGAAAATGATTTGAGAGGCTCAAAATACTGTTGTCAGGTATGAGTAATCGCAATTCATCAATAAAACTAAAATGGTCTGTCAAACCTAGAAGACAAATTAAATCAAAGTAGTATAAAGATTACAATGCCAACACCCAACAACATTGTAGATGAACAAATTTTCAATATTACCCACTCCCCCTCCAATACAGAGAGTAGTGAATTCTAACTAACTCCACAGTCATTTAAGACTGCTTTCCAGAGCCAACACCAATAAGACTAGAGGATCTTCTCCCATAGTGTAAAAACCTTTTGGGGATTTATGTGACAGATGCAGAAAGGTCTGGCTGATTTTTCTGTTAGGAAATTACTGACTTATCACTGCCCATTTGCATATTTTGAAAGAATAACTCAAATATTGCAATAGATTTAAGAACATTTAAGGATGAACCCATTTTTGGACCAATCAACTTTGAAATTGCTTAGCCACTATATCATAATTACTCAACCCCAACATTAAGATTATTTAGACCCACAGTAAATATTTTTCAAACCCAACAAATTTTAGTTAAGAACTTTTCAACCCCCTTTTACTGATGCCTTGGGGAACCCAGTTTTGACATTACATGTTTTAATATTGCATGCAATCCATTTCCTTGAAATTTAGTATGAAGGCTGCTACTGCCATCACAATTTTTGAAGAGGTGCCTGGAGTATTAGTTTGAAAAAGGTCATTTAAACAAAAAAGCTATTTCTTATTTGGGACATGTAGTGGTATAAAGTATAGAGATTTTTGGGTGTAATTATGTTTAAAAAAAAGAAAGAGAAAAATAGCCAGCTAATGAAACCGGAGAATGGGCATAGTGATCAAATGAACATTGTTCGGGTGTAAGACAAAAACCTAAAATGGGTTTTAGATGCTGGAATAATATGAAATGAACAAGCACAGAAGTAAGATAGGACAATTCAGAAGACATTAATCAACAATTTACTTGTAAAGTATCTCTTGATATGTACATATTTTTGCGTTTCTTTGTTCTTAATTTGTTACTGTTTACTGGTTAGATTTAATTTTGTTAGCCAAATAAGCAACCTTTTTGTTTAAATTAATGGTACTATTGTTTACCAACAAAAGCATTTATTTTCATTTTGATTGGTACTTGCATGCTTACTCTGTTGTGTGAATTCATTACTTCGTTCATCAATGTAGAAGATTTGGATGTTCAGAAACCAGCTACAGATGATATAGCTGTGATAATGTATACCAGTGGCTCGACTGGAATGCCAAAAGGTAAAATATTGTTATTGTTGTAAGGTATATTTTATGAAAGAAAAAGCTGTTGATTGGAGAATGGAAATCAACTTTTTGTCATTCATTTTTTGCAATTCGCCTTCCACGTGGAAGCATTACAGGCAATTCATTGTCAACCTTAATGGCCTCTTCCTACCCAAAATAAATTTTAGATAGTTTGCAGTTGTTTCAAAAAGCTTGCCACAAAAGTGGCAGGCGTCCTTGACCTCTCTTTTTTTCTTTTTTTTTCTTCTTTTCTTTTTTCTTCTTTTTTTTCCTTTTTTTTTCATTCTAATTTCTTTGACCAGTCAAGTGACCAGTCAAATATCTTACTTTTTACTTTTGAGCATCTATAAAGCCATTGGCAATGACCTTTAGGCAATAATTATGTATGTTGAAACTTTTAAAATCCTTCTGTGATCTTGTTTGGAAGTAATCGGATTTTTGCCGCGCTAGATTAGGTAAAAATTTAGATATTTCCTTGCTTGAATTAGATTTGTTTACATAGCAAAGTATGCAAAATGCTTGTGTTTTTAATTGATGGTCGCTGGCCAAACCTGTTGTCAAGGCTAGATTTTGCAGCTATGCAAATTTAAATATTTCGGATTTGCTAACCACCAACAACTGTAATTCATAAATATTGGAGCAATATCACTACGAGCGAAAAGTTCCAGTTAAGTTTCTTCATTGAAAAAATCTCGAGTGTTGACAACTTGGTATTATTTTAACCTTTGGACATTGGCATTATTACAGGATTTTTTTTAACTTTTTTAGGGTGAAAGCAGGAAGGGTGGGGATTATAAAAACAGGATTTTATTTTACGCGTTTTTTTAACTCGTCTCACAAAATAATGCAGATAGATCAAGGCATTATTTTTCTCTCGTGTTAATTTCGTGGTGTAAGGTTGGGAGGAAAATCGCAATACCACTGAGATTTTTGAAAAGTAAGAATACCTTCACGGAAATTTTTACACAATGGCGTGGAACGTGCGACCACTACTTTTATATGTTTTCTTTTCACTTGTCAACTTCAACCAATTTATTTCTTGCTTAATTTCATAGCTGATAAGAGTAATGAGGTCACAAATGTGGGGTACGTATTTAAAGCAGTCGTTTATAGTTGACATAAACCAGGAACTCGATTGTGGCCATTTATTTTGAGAAACAATTGATTCGCAGAAAATACTGCAACCCTATTCGAACAACGGGACATTACGAGTCACCGCTTTTTCTTTTGATGACCCAGAGAGACGACGCAACTATTTACATTTTGATTTAAGCCACGGGTGTCATTTGAAAAGAGAGCTCACACGAACGTAAAAAAGGGAAAGGGTTTCTGTTTTTTATTTCAAAAATTGTGTAACATCACATTTCATTAGTAAACGACTTTCACTAATTGGCTTTTTATAGTCGGCTGACACTTTACGTGGGAGAGCATCGTAAGTGTTAAAACTTTTAAATACCTCATAGCTTCGATGTCCAGAGAAGGCTCCATGCGGAAAATGTGAACAGAGAGCTTGAACAAGAACGAGGCAGGAGAGACGATGAACAAATGAATGAAGGAAGGAATGGTGGAGAAAAAATTGAATTGAGAGGCAGAACATAAAAACGTAAAGCGCCCAAAGCGCGCCTGGAGCTTACCCTGTGAAAATTCTTTGTTTGCGTAGAAAATCCCGAGAGCTCCTGGCCCTTGTATAGAATGTTTAGTTGCTTTAAATAGAAAAGTTTTTATCTGCTAAAGTCTTATGTCAGTATCACTTATGTTTGTTTCTGCTGTATTTTTTCAGGGGTACTGCTGTCTCACAGAAACCTCCTTGCTTCATTTTATGCAGCCATGTGCTATACTCCAGAGTTAAGGTAGGCTATTGTTTTGTCTTTTGAACAACCACCATTATTGCATTTCGTAAGGTGTAATGCATGAATTATGACCTGAAAGGCCTATAAATATAATTGAGACCGTTGCATTTCTACTGTTGTTTTTTGTTTATTACCGACATAGTATGGTTATAACCATACCTCTTTTCATTGGCACAAATATGGTTTATTGTTAATTTCTTTCTTTGACTGACTGCCGAATGTTAATTCTTAATTACCAAATAGCCTGGAAATCTGTAAGGTAACGAACGGTAATATGGGAGAATAACATAACATATTTTTGTCAGTTAACAGCTTCCCAGGCTATAAAGTTTTGCGTTAAAGTGCAAGCTGCAGGAACCATGTTCTTGTAGTGGTCTTCCCTTCAGGTCTTCAGACAAAACTCGAGCTCAAACTTCAAACAGAGTTAAAATGCCCAGTTTGAGCTTTTTAGCACTGTTTGAAGATTGTGAAGTGAAGATTCACACCCCGGTTTTTACCTTTTTTCATTGTTAGGCTGGAATGCAAGTTTTTATGGCCTTTTTTCGCCTATTTCTTTTTGGTCAATAAGACATTGATTTTGCCTTTCGCCTCTACTGTTCCTTTCTCTGGTCAACCACGCTAGGGTTTCTTCTTGTATTGTTGTTTTTTATGTGCTTCATCACTGCCATTGTGTGTACAAAAAACGTTAGTCTTGGAAGAATATACCAAAGTTGATACTTAATATTGTGGCACTCGAGTTTTCCATTAAAAGGTATCGGTATATTCTGCAAGCTATTTGTTGTTACAATATTATTTTTTTGTCTTTATGCGTTGCTACACTTTGGAAGAGTTTATAGCTTGGTACAAAATTTTGTTTTCTTCGTACTGTCGTATGTAAATTAACAGACATACAAGTGCACAGCAAGAATGAGAATTAAATTTTTAGCCCTGGCACTCAATAATGTACAAGTATTTCATTTTAATGTATGTGTTAGTATTTCTAAGTTTACGAGCGGCATTTTTTTAAAACTGATGTATCATTCATAACAGTGAGCATGATGTTTACATTGGATATTTACCCTTGGCTCATGTTCTTGAACTTATGGCAGGTAAGTGACAGTGTCTGTGGTTCCTTCTGTTTTCAGATTGATGTATGACCATTTGTTTACTAGGATGTGGTATTATTTAGTTGTTATGAATTGATTGAAATTGTATTTTTCACAGACACACACACCACACACCGATACACACACACATACACACACACACACACACACACACACACACACACCACACGCCACACACATATTGCTTTGTTAAGTAAACACTTTTTAGGAACTTTAGAATAGCAGTTAAACTTTTTATTGGTAGAGCAGACAATTTGAAATGCTTTTTACTACAAGATATGTACCTAGTCTAACTCATAAATAGTTAACCGGTTCATTTCGTAGCTTTTATTTTTTATATCAATAAAGTTGATTTGCTTGGAATAACTTTTTTTAAGTTTTTCATTGGAGTCGAGTTTCAGTTAGGATCATGCAGAGTAAGAAAATTTGGTTGTCAGTTTTAACAAAAGTTTTTTCAGTTGTTAACATAACAAGAAAGTGTTTTTTGTTTTCATTGGTTATCCTTTTTGACTTGGCAATTTACTTCCTCTACGAACTGTTTAAGAGCAATCGTTTGATTTGACAATTAGAGTATTTGCTGTGGGCCGCAAAGTTAGCCCTATGAAATACAGTTGAAATTTAACTGATGTCAGAGAAATTCAGCTTTATACCAGTGGTTAGCTGATTACTGCCTTATTGTATGCTCACAGGAAATATGATTACGTATTTGTCAGTATAATAGAGCTCTTATTGTTCATAAGACAGTTGGTTTTAGTGAAGCGAGTCACTGTGTTACCAGGTATGCAAGCCAAGAAGTATACTTACAGAAATACCAATGATACATTCCTTTCAGGATTCTCCAAATCCAATTTACCTTTGGTTTCACCGTTGTCTTTGTGCTTTCTTGCCAGTTATCGGCTTTGTATCCCACACATCCATCAGCTGCATGTTTCAAAGACATGAACGTAATTTTCTGTTCTGTAGTGGCAGCGGTTTAGTTTGCACTGGCTTCTCTGATTGCTATTAATACACAATTCTTTTTTACAAGAGTGCACAGTCCTCAGTCAAGGTGCCAGCATTGGGTATTCATCCGCATTGACATTGTCTGACCAGGTACGTTTTGGGGTTTTTTTTGACGATTTATTTATGTAAAGAAAGCTACTTACTTTCCCCCTTATTGATCGTTGTCTTTTCATCATTTTACACTTTTGTTCCGGGGTTCTATGTACCACACAAAAATAGCGTAATTAGAACCAAAAGGCTAAGAATAGAATAGGAAGAAAGGATTGAAAAAGACCACGAAAAAATTTTTAGTTGCTTTTTTGTTGTTGTTTTTTTGTTGGCAGTTGCTATTTAGCCGTCAGACGGCTGGACATCTGGAATCCTATTCTACCGTCATTGACGAACGATGGCCATTTTGTACCGGATGTTGTCTTGCAGAATACTGGAAAGCCTATTGTTCCTAACTCTAACCCTAACCCAATGTTGTGGCATGAACAGAAATGCGTCAGATGGCTTGAACAGATCGACCAATGAAATTTTACTTCTGGTAAAAGGTGGTAGAATAGGTTTCGGTTTGGAAGGCCGTCCGAGGGCTAGGTAGACACTTCGGTTTTTTTATCAGTCAGGACTACATCTTAATTGTCACGAGTCTGTTTCTGAACCTCCCCGCTTTCATCAGCATGGCATTTAAGGTTCATACTTAGAACCCCCCTTTTTGTAGAATTTAAATCTTTCCTTAAACAATTGTCATTGTAATCATGGTCATTTGACCTCCTTGTACGATGGAAGAGGGTTGTAACACCAAATTAATTAAATTACAAATTAATTAATTTTGATTAATCAAATTAATTAAATTACAAGTGCTTTCGTTCTTTTCTGAATAGCGAGGGAAATATATTGAGATATGTTATTACAAAAACAATAATATATCGATATAGCAATTACCAAAAGTAAGTTTTCCTGTAAACATAACATGAAGGCCTCCCAAGTAGTAACTGGAACTTGCCACACCCTTTTGAAAAGTAATGTTGCCTTGATATTTTGAGAAAGTTTGTTCCACATGGAGCAGCACATGAAAAGGCAGATAACATTTTAGAGTCACACATACAACTGATGCTCAGAGCCTATTGAAGTCCTGTAATGGAAAGAAAAACAGTGTAAAATTGTAAGAAACAAATAAAAGTACTTGGCAATTCTTCTCTTCTGAGGAAACTGTTATACAATCTCAAACGAATTCCATCTATTAAAGTAATTTTGTAAGTTAATGCTAGTATTAAAATAACAGGATAAACTAACAGCACATGCACTGTTGAACTTCAACTCTTGCGTAATTTGAGATATGATAAAAATGATATTTACCATTCAGATAGATTCAGCCGAGGAGTTCAAACAGTTTCTTTTTGTGTAGGTGGGGTTTGACTTTACTTTGCTCTTGGGGTAGCAGCCTTAAGAAAAATCGTGGGTAACGACATGCAACAGAATAGATACTTATGAAATTCAAATAGAATCCTCAAATATAAGTTAAAACTGCTTTTTTGAAACATCTGAAATCTATCCCTTGCCAATATTGAAAGAGAAAAAATATACAACACACCTTTTCTCAAGATGATACGGCAAAAATTGCTTATGGAATTTGCAACGTAGACGTAAAAATGTTAAAACTCCGGATACTATCACCTTGCCAAAATGAAGAAAAATCCTGAGTGCTTGGTTAATACATAACAAGTCCTACATAAAATAGTGTGAATAAAGAATAGAGCAAAAATTTGTGATGTATGTATAATATACCTTTCAACGACCGCGAAATGATTTTTGGTTCTTGAGATTAGGATCATACTTAATGAGCTGGGGTCTATACCACGTTAATTACTTGCTACAAAACTTTCATGGTAACACTTCGTAGTAGATTCTGGTAAAACCCCAGGGAGGGGAGCAAACAAGCATTTTTTTCTTTTTTACTTTAGAGCCATTCCTTGTTTTAAGTCTGATTTGTCCGTTTAAAAAATATCTAGTTTGATTTGAAATACTAATTTATTGATATTGTAAAGATGGAAGCTTACCATTTTAGCCACTCCTCTATTATTGGCAATGTGATATTGGAAAGGGAATAGTAGTCTTGGGAGTTTAGGTCACATTACTGTTGTGAGAAGCAAATGGCTAAAAGCCAGTTGACAAACTTTGAAACAATGACAAGGCGGTGTCAGAGTTTTTTCAGGCAGGTTTAACTGCAGCTTTGTAGATTGATGATGAAAATCAGCAGAATAATAATGAACCAGTTGTGTTGCTTTTATGAATATTCTGCACGTGATAAAGATGTGAATACTGATTGAGATTATGGTGTAAATGTAAAGGATATTTACTGGTAGAAGAAAGTACTTTTGATCCTAGAGTTGATTGTGAATCTTCTGTTCTTATAAGTAACTCATGCATTTTTACTATTTCTATGAGCACCGACAGTGTGCTAAGTGCGAGATTATTTTTAAGCAGCAAGGACCTAGTTACAGGAATTACAGTATTATTCCTCTCTCACCAATGCATAAACTATTTTGTTAAACTACAGGATGATTGCTGGTTATACATTTTATCGACCCCTTTTTTTCTCTTTTCCAGTCCTCAAAAATTAAGAAAGGATCCAAAGGTGATATATCAGTATTGCGTCCGACACTGATGGCAGCTGTTCCTGTAAGTCCTGATAATATTTGCCTCTAATTTTTAACTGAGGTATTTTTTGTTAGTTCTTAATGATAGATATTTGGCATGTGAGAAATTCAGGTTGTATAAACTTTATACCACAGGAATTATTTGCCACATAAAATATGAACATAAGAGAGGAAATCTAAATATTTAATAAGTTTCGAACTACGTATAAAAATTAAAATTTATGTGCATAAATTACAACAAACCGTATTTGACACTTAGGAGTAGGTATTTTGACCAATAAAACTTTCAATTTTCATCCTTCAATTTCAACCTCAACGATAATTGACTTATGGATTTCGAGTGGAGGAGGATTACAGCGCTCTTATTTTTTAATATTGGAGTACTTTGTTGCGAAGCATTGCCTTTTTGTTGTTTGGGACAAACCCGATTATTAATATTCAGCTTATTGTCAACATCAAGATACAAATGCAACATTTTTGTTATGAGTAATTATTTTGCTTATAACGGTTTTTTGAGTAAACTATGCTGATTAGCAATCCATTGTTGGTCAGGGGAGCTAGTTAGAAAGTAACCCTGAACTGGAACAAGAGAGGAATCTTTACTGACAGGGTTTGATTTACCCAGGTTATGATTGTATGAAACACAGCCATTCGTAGAACAATTAGAATAATAACAGAAGACCATAACACCAAAACATTTACCTTGCGAAGTGCTGGAAAAAGCAGTTACATAGGAAAATGACTAACAATTTTTGGTCATGTAAACAAGAAGTGAACCGAAGAGAAGGTACATGGACCTAGTAGCGGAAGATATGAGAGAGGTGGGTGCTAGAAAGGAGGACGCAACCGACAGAAACAAATGGAAAAGTCTAATCCGTGTGTGTGTGTCTCTGTCTCTCTCTCTCTCTCTCTGTCTCTCTCTCTCTCTCTCTCTCTCTCTTCTCTTTTCTCTCTCTCTCCTTCTCTTTCTCCCTCTTTCTNTTTAGTTAATATATAATATCTATCTATCTATTTATCTATCTATGGTCCATCTATCTTCGTCTCTCCCCTCCTCTCTCCTTCTCTCTCTCTCTCTTCTCTCTCTCTCTCTCTCTCTCTCTCTCTCTCTCTCTCTTTCTCTCTCTCTCTCTCTCTTTTTCTCTCTTTCTCTTTCTCTTTCTCTCTTTTTCTTTCTCTCTCTCTTTCTTTTTCTCTCTTTTTCTCTTTCTTTTTCTCTCTTTGTCTCTTTCTTTTTCTCTCCTTTTCTCTTTAACATACACACACACACACACACACTTTTGCAATTATTAAGCTGTTGGCTCCGGCTAAATAGTTGCCTATGGTGTATGAAAAGCAGTGTCATTTGCCAAAGACGAAAACAAATATATTTTTAGGCTCGATAACCTTGGCAGCCCAAGTAATAACAGCTGGCCAAGATCCTTTCGAATTTGTTCAAAACTTCATCAACTACGGTTGTAAGATTTTGATTAGTTGTAAAATTTTAACATGGGTTGGCAAAGCAAAGGAGTTATTGACCTTTGACTAATTCTTGTGTTAAAGTTCAAATACGTAGTTTGAAAGAGTCTGTCGTGATTATGACCTGCCGTCAGTGTTGAATTTCCAAATTGGCGTTTGGTGGGCTTGTCTGTCTCATATGTAGGAGGCCCTCCTTAGCCATAGTTAGCAATTCTTCTGAAGAAGGTACCTCGATAAGAACACTAGTGGAAGTATCATTTCATGGTAGAAAATGACTGTTGTCGCTCCGTTTAATACCACCAGCATCAGAGGGCTCGGTTAGTCGCCAAGCTGATGGTCTTTGTCTAGGTGGTGGTTTCGGATATCTCTTCCTTTTTTCCTCTGACAAGCTCAATCAAATGAATGACCCCCAGTGACCAGTGGGTCTTTAGAATCTCTGAACCAGGATTGACTTTACATCGGAGAGTGTTTACTGGAGACTAGGTAGTATTGACTCTGGACAGACCCGGAATAATCTGTTATCTTCAAAAAGTACTCCTTTCTTAGCTTTCAGCAATGTTAGAGGTCTTCCAGTATTTCGTTTGTGAAAGCTTTTGCATTATTAACTCATCTCATATTCTTTCACTTTGTAGGTAAGCCTCAGTGACAGTCTTAGTAATAGAATTCTGCATGTAGACGGCTATTTACCATTATTAGACTATACTAGACTCGACTCTACAATCATATTCATAGTCTTGGTATCCATGCTGGAAATATAAACCGTTCATGTGCTTTAGATTGTTTCTTCAATAGGCCACTTGTTACCTATTTTTCTTTTATCAACCTCCCACTTCTGATTCTTGCTCTTTTATTGAGGCAGTATCAGACTCCATTAATAAGGCCTTGGACAAGCATCACACTGGTAACACCTTTGCCCCTGGTGACCTTAATGCTCATCACATGCCCTGGTTGAGTCATTCTTGTAAGACTGACAGACCCGGAGAAGTTACATACAGCTTGCTGATTTTCTAAAAAGATTTACTGATTCAGGCTCAGAAAACCTTTTCTTTCGGGTCTATTTTTAACTTCTATTCCTGAGCATTGTACAGTTTCATCTTTATATCCTTTTGGACCTTATGTTGTCACAGTCGAAGTGAAGGTAACCGTTTCAGATCTTGTCGACAAGCCATGTCATCGTAAGACTTCTAAATTTGACCAGGCTGAGTGGGATAGATTTTCTTTGTGATATGGGGTTCAGTCTTTAACAAACCAGCTTCTGATGCTCCAACTGAATTGACAGCATGGCATTGAGTCGTTTGTATATAGTCGAAGTGACAAAGTTAAAGCTCATTTTCGTGTAGTTCTACAACCAGTTGATCTGCTGTGTTTCTTTGAGTTTTTATGTTTCACTGTGAATTAATATGACAGTAACTGTTGCTACATAAGCACAAATACAGTGGTAAAACTATAACACAGAAACATGTATAGAACAAGGAAGTTTTGGAAGAGAGGAATCAAATGTATGTTACATGTTGCGTGGCATATATGGTTATCCAAAAATTTATTCAGTTAAAATTGAGTTCCAATTTGTTAGGTTAAGTCATTTTCGTTTGTCATTCAGACCCGTTCTCCATTTGTTATTCACCAATGTATTCGTTTTCAGTTTCCCCCATACTTTATTTCATTTATTGTAGCAGAGCAACCTTGCAATACCAACTTTAAATGAGAACATGCTGTTGTTACCTTACTTTAAACAAGGAGATCACAGAAAGTGTTATAAAGCCAGGCTATGTCTGGAACGTAGATATCCCAGTTGTAGTTTTTAAGTGAAACAGCAAACTTACTTTTACTCATTCGCTCACTCGCACTCACTCTCTCCACTCAGTTTTAGGACTTATGTTTTTTTACAAGCTCTGAATTGTTTTCTGACATATCAATATTCGTAATGCTTTTTTTCAGAAAAAAAATCTTGAAATACGTGGTAGGAATCTCTTTTTTAAAAATTTATTCAAGACGAACCAATTAATTTATTTTGATTTAAGATGATAATGGACCGCATTAGGAAAAATGTTTTGGAGAAAGTAAAGGAAGGACCTCGACTCATGCAGGTTTTGTTCACTTTCGCATACCTTTACAAACGGAAACAACTTAGAAGAGGTGCGGATACACCACTGCTCAACAGGTAAGAGAAAAAAGATGGTACATGCTAGAAGCAGGTTTTATCAGTTGCTTTTACTATACTAACCTTCATTGTGAAACTAGCAGTTACATGATTGACCAAGGTTGTTCACGGAAACATATATTATAGACACATGCACATACATTCGTGTATATCCACATACATATAAGTATATTGATATATAAATATATATATATATGTAAATATAAATATATTAAATAATTAAATAGCAAAGGACTGTAACTAATTATTTTAAATCTATTGCACTGCTACATAATAAAGACCACTATCTTTTGTCACCTTCAGTACACCTCTTTGAAACGTCAGGTGTCAAATGCCTATATGTACATAAACAGTTCTTAGACATTGTACAATTTCGAATTGTCAACGGTTGTAAGTGGTTTACAGTAATAGTCTTTCAAGTTTTTTTGGAAGTAAGTAACTGTGTGATTTTTAACAGATACAAGAATTACACTTAAAATTGGATATGTAGTGAAAGAAATATGTCATGGAGCCATTGAGAGACACCATTGATGCAATAACTACAGCTGCAACAGTAGTGACAACATTAGCAATGAAAAAGAAATTTAACTTAGACACCTTTGTTTTCTAAATGGGGTGGGGTGGGAGGATTCGTCAGCTGACATAAAGCTGAAAATCAGCTTGCTATTAAAACGACTGTTCTCTTTAAGTTGGACGATAAACGATCATACACTCCCCACTTTTGGCATCTATTGGAAGCCAATTGTTGGTATCACATGTGCTGGAAAATGATCTTTGCCATTTTGCTTAGCGTGAAGAAACCCCGGATCCGAAGGTGTTTGGTTCTTTCTTGGAGGCTTAGTTAATTGTAATGAACATATATGCATTAGAAAATATGATATAAATGCAAGAGGTCGGAGACATGCCTATGAGGTAAAAAGGGCTAATTTCAATGGCACAAATACTATTGTTTTTTACTAGATGAAGGAGAATATGCCACAGTTTTGAAAAAGCTCTTTCTCTCGTCACTTACCATAGACCCAAAAATTAATTGTTGTTCTTATAGGGGGCCCTCATTAATTGTACTTGTTACATTTTTAGTTTCATTCTGATATTGAATCATAAAACCCCGAGGGCTTTCTTCTAAATGCCGTACTTGCAGTTAAGTATATTTAATACAAAAGCAACTTTTAAACAGATCGAGGCATTACAGCTGATCAAAATGCAAATCATCTTAAGTTTGACGTCGTTATCATATTTGTCATGATCACCATTCTTATTTGCGACAGAATGTTGCTTTCCCCACAACAATTGGATTAGTATGTGCCTATAACGGTCCTTAAATATTCTGCTGTTACCATTTAGGTAGTGTTTTCACAATAGCAACGTCATCTTTTCGTTACGCCTGAACATTTCCTTTAAGTGAAGTGATTACTCAAGTTAACAACTTGTGATCATCCTCATCTGTGACAAAATATCGGTTTGTCCAGAACAGTTGAATCAGTATCTAGTTGTGACGGCACTTCATACTGTGCTGTCAGCATTTTGGTAGTGTTTTCACAAGAGTGGCGTCTTCATTTGCTTACGTCTGAAGTGAAGTGGCTATTTTTCTCTTAACAGACTGCATGTTTTTTTCAGCTACAGCTTATGTGGGACTTTTTGCAAGTTCTGAATTGTTATGGACAATATCCATGTTTTTTTAGGCTTTTATTCAGCAAAATTCGTGCAATACTTGGTGGTCATCTGCGCGCAATGTTGAGTGGTGGTGCACCATTATCTTCGGACACTGAGGAATTTATGAACATTTGTTTCTGTTGCCCAGTTGGACAAGGGTTTGGTGCCACCGAGACATCGGGTGTAGCGTCTGCAAGCGAATGTGAGTAACGTATATTTTCATTGCCATCGTTTTAGTTTTTACTCGTTTAAGACACCTCTCAGTAATATATCTATGTGTGTTGTACACATTTTATGGATATAAAGACATTTGCATCACATGTAAACTTGAACGTAGGTTAGGTGAGCAAACACATAATGGGCATACATAATCCCATGTTGTTGTATATTAAAAGTATTTTCCCCTTACCTTTGGTTTAGTCCTTGTGGTTCCATTGCTGTTATAACTGAATTTTCTGCTGATCTGTTTTAGATTCGTTTGGCAAAGGGAACCAGTAGAGGAAATCTACTCTCGCAGTTTAATTCATTCCTATCGAACTACCAGTATTTGACTAAACTCTTGAGGCAACAGATTCATTTCATGTGCCCTAAAGTAACTTTTTTAATGCATGTGAAACATCCAGAACTGTGCAGTTTTTGCCTCCTGCAGCACATGTATCAATGTACAGGGATGCTTGCAGAAATAATTAACTTCGAGATTTAGGGGGTTTTAATAGTCCATCTCTCCTTTCACTAATGTTAATCTGCAAGTCCTTAGAAAGGCTATGGGCTACTTGAAGCGACGTGATATACTGCTTGATATTTACCAATATCGTTATAAGTGGAGATCGGATACATATTGAATGAAACAAAAATTAAAGGACTGGGACACATTTTCCCACAGTAATTTAGCAGATAAGCAAGTAGACAAGCAAGCGATTAAGGTCTTTGTGTTACTCTGAAAACAGGGTTCCCAGCTTGATCTTCCAAAGAGCTTCTTTCTTGGCGCCACACCC
Organism: Morbakka virulenta; assembly: GCA_003991215.1. Taxonomy (NCBI): domain Eukaryota; kingdom Metazoa; phylum Cnidaria; class Cubozoa; order Carybdeida; family Carukiidae; genus Morbakka; species Morbakka virulenta. Next base: position 343,555 of record RDPX01000018.1, on the reverse strand, counting down.
AACATTGTTGGTGGTGTTTCCAGCGAATTTAGGTAATGCTTACATGCACAGTGTTAAATACATTTGCAGTATTGTGTATGTAGAATAAAGCTTTTTGTAAAAGTGACCGCTTTGTGCAGGTCATTTCTTTATACGGAGTACCAGTCACTCGAGTCTCCCACTCTTCAGAAAGAGGGTCAATGAAAGCAAAATTAACGATTTGAAAATGTATCAGGTTTAATTTTATTCTCTTTTTTTCTTAAAGATTGGGATATCAGTGCTGGACGTGTTGGACCACCAGTAGGATGTTGTGAAATGAAATTAGTGAATTGGGAAGAAGGTGAGAATAGTGTTTTGAAATGTAGTTTTTTTTCACCGAAAATTATTTTATTGTCGTTTCCTTTAGACATCGAAGTTAATTGAAATTGTATTACGGGATGATATTAATTTCCACTTTTTCCAGGTACATAGAGGTAGATATTGCGATATTCCAAAGTAATATGAGACAACCTTGATTTGGAGAACTGGTCCTCAGCGTACAGGACAGGCCAATACAGCACATCAGGAATTCTGATCATCTTACCTTGAAGAATGACTAAAGAATGATGTTTCTTTGAAACTTTATTTTCTTGGTTTTCTCACCCATTTCATCTTGAATTACCAGCTGCAGCATGTTACCCAAACCTTAATGTGTTTATTTTGTCGACTGTTTTGTTGACTGTTTTATGGGACGAAATTAATATATTGGCCATTTACGGAGGTAACGCTCCGTAGCCACAGTCAACAATCGCCCAAAGGTAATGAGCTGGTAAACCATTAGTTAAACTAAATAGTGAACTTTATACCATGTTTGTTTTCGTTACCCTCGTCTTACAAACACAGTGTGCAGAAGTTTTTAATTTGATTTGACCGATGTTCTTTTTTTCCGAGGGAGTAAATGATGTTTTCTTTTCAAAATGTCATAATGTCATAACGACCAAAACTTAAAACCTCAATATTGTCGATATGATTTTTGCATGGAGTGGGACCCAGTGGGTGTTATTCTTGTGGCCGATTGGTTTTAAGGAGAATTGTGAGTATGTTTTTAATAACATTAAGGAGATTCTGGGTTTCTGAGCTGCCACAATGGTGTATACAGAAGTATTTAACGTAATGCCTTTCTTTTTATTTCCTTTTTATTTGTTTGGCCATACATGTAAAGTACAATAGTCCTTCATCAATACTTTAGAAAGATGCAGTAAGCTTATTTATGAATTGCCTATGTGATTTTAGGCTTTACTTTTGTCATTTTTGTTCTCTCCGTTGTTTACCAACTGTAAAAATAACCTACTTTACCCCGCAGGAGGGTACACAGTCTATGATAAACCAAATCCACGAGGAGAAATTGCTATTGGAGGAGCTCATGTAGCATTGGGGTACTATAAGAAGGAGGAATTGACACGTGAAGTTTTTAAAGATGAGGACGGTCAACGTTGGTTTTACACTGGTGACATTGGGGTTTTTCATGAAGACGGATGTCTCCAAATAATTGGTATGGCTTTGAATAAAACTAAAAAGAAAATTCAGAGTGTAGAGAGTATTGAGATTACATATGACTTACTTGACTTGACTTAAGCCTGTTCACTCCGGCATGGAGCATAGGCCGCTGACATGAGATTACATATAGCGTACAGAAATTGTGATAACGTATACAAAGCGCTGGTTGGTTTGAAAGTGTTCTCTGCCTTTGTTTTTATGAAGAGCACTTCGGTTCTTCTTGAAAATTTAAATCCCAAAATGAGTAGCTGTTTCAAATTGTAATGACCTTACCACCTACACAGTAAAAAATAGTTAATGGAAAGATAATTTATTCAGGGCCTGGCATGAGGTGGATAACTTTAGGGAGCTGAGGGAAACTGGAACAATCAGATTTTTAAAATTTTTACATCAGCATTTAGTTACACAACAATTCAATGGACTTCATTCACACTTGTCACAAAGACTTACAAAGTTGTGCGGGTCCACACATCTACACATTTTGAGAACATTAAGCTATCATTCTCTCCATAAACTCAAGGAAATCATTCGAATATGACATTTTAAATTATTTTCATTGATTTCTTTGTGTGCAATTAAAGATAGTAGCACTCGAGTTCCAGGGAGACGGGTACTGTCAATGCCAAGGCTTTGCTGCTTTAAAAACATCTCGTTTGTTTTTGTAAAATCGACTGCCTAGCATTTCTCGTGTTATAGATATATTCTTTTATTCAAACTTGTTGCTTTTGAGTTCGGTTTCCCTTGAAAATCTTTAAATATCAGTTCATTTATTTGTAAAAGTCATCTGCACATTTGCTGGGGAAGTAATCACCGTGCAGCTGAAAAAATACCTGCGCGCAAATGACCCAACTAACTCTTTGCTTGATGCATATTTTTAGCTGATTTGCTTAGAGTTTATGTGTCTTATATAGAAACCATTTACTCATTCAGCGCCAGCGCTGCCAGAATGCCCGGATTGTGAAATTAGATTGGAAGTAAGGCTTTGAAGTCAAAGGTAATAGGGCAAGTACTTAAGCCATACGACTATACACTATTAACTATTCATTATTCGAGTTGGGTTTTTTTTAATGTAGAGAGTGGAGGTCACTGCACGTTTACCATAATTATGACAGAATTTAACGGAGCTAAAATGTGCTGCTTGGAATTGCCGATTATAAGTAGGGCTAACACACCACAACGATTATAACGTACTTAAGTTGAATACGGTGCCAGTAGCTATGTTTACTGCACCACTGGAAACTTAGCAGTTTCCATAACCCCTGCTGGCGAAAATGCAGGCACAGTTTGTCATTGTAAAAAGTGGAGCATATTGGCCATCACTGAAAGTGGGATTCTTCTTCGGATATGCTCATAAATATGTGAAACCATAGTAATAAACTGGTAATAAGCCCCGGTTTTGGGACCATATTTAATTGATTGAATGATACCTATTAAATTAACTATTAACTTAATTCATTCTTAACTATTAAATGACTATTAACTGTTAAATTTACAGAGTTTCAGTTATAGAAGTATCGAAAAGTATTATTTTTTCCTCGTCAAGCAAGTTTTACCTTAACATCTTGTTTGACATATTTTTACTATTAAAATAAATTTGGCTAAGGTTCTTTTCTTTCCATTTTAGACCGTAAAAAGGACTTAATAAAGCTTTGTGCTGGCGAGTACATTTCTTTAGGGAAAGTTGAATCTGCTTTAATACAAAGCCCTTGTATTGACAACTGCTGGGTGTATGGTTTAGGTACCGAATCATACCTCCTTGCTTTCATCATTCCCAATCCAAAACAGTTTAAGATCATAACAGAGAAAGCAGGGCTGGTCGGTACTATGGAAGATCTTTGTGCTCACGAAGCAGTTGAAAAGGAAATGATTGCGTCATTGGAGAAATACGCCAAATATGGTATGAACGCATGGTTTATTCTTTGTCACTTTTTTTGTAGTTTTCTTTTTCATGACATTCGGCAGGCTCAGCGTGCTGGTGCTGCTTTAATTATGCAAGCTAGAATCTCGCCTAAACTCGTTGACGAGGGTATATTACAGGTTTATGGGAGAGCTGCATAGTGGCCATAGTTTTAATATAATTTTATATTGCTCATTAACTACCGTCCCCTACAGATTTTTCAATTTTTTTACCCCGTTAAAGAGAAATATCATCAGAATGTTGGATAAGGATATTGGAACCAATTAAAGGATTTGCCCACTGTTGTTGCTTTACGCTTTACAGGCAAGATAATTGTGTTGACTTTCCCAAAGGTAAGCTCGGACGACATAAATGACGCTGGTCGATTCAGGCATCCTTTTGCCTTTAGAAATTGTCAAAATGTTGATTATGAGGCCCAATCTTCTAAATGCCGGAACCTTAAATGTACAAGGTTGCCGAGTTAAAGAATAAAGAGAAATATCGGTAAAGATGCATGTAAATTCGACCTTTCAATCTTAGCTATCACAGAAACCCATATACTCACTGAAGACACATACACTATCAATGTCAGGCGTGAGTAAGAAGTAAAAAAAAAATGCAGCGTGTACCATGGAATAATGCAGGGAGAAAATAATTTTGCTGGTACAGGTTTTGTAACAGAGGAATCCACGTTTCAAACGAATATCAGACCGAATACCAATAACATCAACAATGATCATGATGTAAACATAATGGCTGCATACGCTCCAACAGACCCCCAACGTCCCAAAAAGAATAAACAAAAATCATAGGTAATAAAAAATTATTAAACGGAACTGAATCAGAACCGAATCGGATAGACAGTATTATCACTAAACTGCTCCACAAACAATTTCTTCAAGACTCAAGTTTTTTTATAGTACCAAATACTGATATAAATACCGACAAATACTGATTGTTAATTAGTTGAAGGAAAATTAAGCATGAAATAGACTAGGATTAAAACATGCTACAAAAAGGATGAATCTAGTTTTGAAACCCCATAAGAAAAATGTAAGAGTAAATGTTAGTACAGTAATTTTACACTCTGTGCTATGAAAACTACTTAGCACAATACTGATAGGTTGGTGATAGAACAGGCAAAAAAAACCCAGACATACTACGTCACGCAGCCTCCCAAAGTGATCACTCGGCCTTTGGACAAGGCTTTGCGATTATGATGGTTATCGAAAAAGTAATAATACCTGAAAATTACGAAATCTCTATATTGCTATTTGATATGCAAAAAGCGTTCGATACAGTAATTCGAGAAAACTTAATGAAAATCTTAGGAAATATTCTAACAGAGAAATTTACGTGATATAAATACTAATAAATGATGTAAAACTGAACTTGTAAATAGGAAATGACACTGGTGAAGATATAAAAACACCTGTAGGTTATATGTCAAGCTGATTGCTTAAACGCTCTTTCCTTTATTTTATATCTGGTACTTAAGATCAAGTCACAAACCCAAAAATGCAAACACTTTTGGCCAGCTTTTGACTAGTTTATTGAAAGAGACTTCAACAAAGTAGAAGCGTAACACAGATATACGGTTTGATTTTCTTACGTTGAAATGAGTCCAAAATCAATTATCGAAAGAATAGTACCACGTATTTTTGGTGAAGAAGATCTAATTGTAAACAGATAAAAAAAAACAGACACGCTCCGTGTGCGCAACGAAAGTATAAAAACTTGGAAAAGATGCAAATATCTTTGATTTTTCCGGATCCGGAAAAATATTAAACGAAGGAAAATCATAGCAATGAATGGCTACAAAAAGCTTAAATGTATTTTTTAAAATAGATATATCAATGAATGTGTTTGCGTTTGAACTTTTCAAATGTTTATTTAAAGTATTTTCATGTTCAGTTTCGAATTATGGACCATCACCAAAACAGTAGAGCATATAAAATTAATTCATTTCACAGAAAACTTCATCGGTATATAGTACCAGTCAAATGGTCATTAATTATATCAACTGAACAGCTGTGCAAGAGAACAACTCAAACACCCTGGAGCTTGGTAGTAAAAAGACGCTTGTCGTGGTTTGTACATTTCCTAGGATTACCCAGAGAAACTCCATCCCAATACTGGGAGACTAAAAGCCACTTGATCGAACGCAAAGATAGGAGACCTGAGCAGCACAAATATTCTACAATCCAAAAATAATGAAGAAAATCTAGACATTCTTACATAACGCTGTTCAGTTGGAGGAAAAATCGGTTTGGTAATTGACAGCATTGTATTGACTAAGTCAGTCAAAACAGTGGGATACTGGCCTTTTTAGACTGAGAAAACCATAGTTTTTCTACGATTCATTGTTATTTTTGTTATATATTGAAGCTGAATGTACCGATTATTAGTAACTACCCTAAGGATAGTAAAGTGTATAAAGTAAGACAAGAAATTAAACAGATCTTTTGATGTTTCTTGCCAGGTACAATATTAAGACCATCTAATGCCTTTATGAAAAAATGTGCTTAGAACGCAGTAGCGACAATGTAAACGTGTTGATACGTCGTGAATACTGTACTTGTTTAATTTTAAAGCAGAGGACGCAACTTTTGAACGGTCTGTTTCTCTTCGCCAATAATTTATAGGTAAACATACCACCATCAGCTTACGTAGAACTTATTAACGGAGCCCCCGTGGTACCTTACCAGATACTCCTCTCATCTCCCTTTTCACGTACACGTAGCCTTTTTTTGCTCTTCACATTTCCAGGAAAACTTCGTCCTCGGACCCCTTTCTTTTGTCGTGAATAATTCCGCAGATGAGGCCTTACCCCAAGTCCTTTTGCCGTGCAATGTGCCCCATATAGACATTCTTCCACTTAGTTATAACTTCAAATTGGCACCCATCACCAGTGGCCAAAGCGTTTTGACGTTTTTCAGTCCAAGTGGTTTGCAGCAACCATGTACCCTGCGTATTTCAACTGCTATGTAACGCTGACTATGTTCTTGTCGCCGGATCAATATATGAATTTACGGAATGTTCACATCTAGTAAGACATGCCAATGTGTCGGATGTTTCTATCTAAACATGAGTGAAACAGAGGCCATGAAAGTAACAGCTTATTAAAAAAGCCACCATCCCCCCCCCCCCTCTTCTTAATGGTTAAGTGTTCGATGCCGTTAAGAATTCGTCTATCAAGGATGTCTCTTCACAGACACCATCATTGACTGAAAAGAAATTAAAAAAAAGGTCGCAATTGCAAGAAAGTTGTCTTTCTAAATATCTACTGGAAAAATAGAAACAAAGAAACAAATGGTCAAAGCATTGACATTCTGCATAACTACTTACGATTGCGAAAATTGCGTAATGAAAAGTATTATTACGAAGAGATAAAAGGCTTTTGGAGTCAGTACAAGTATGAAGAATTCATTATGCTAATTTAATTTGAACTGTAAACAGCATTAAATTTTCAAAATGCAGTATAAAAGGATGGTGGTGATTTGCACCCACCTAAAGTAATGTAATTGCTAAAACTGTCTATTTTAAGAAAGGGGGATTCATGAAGTGCATGCCTTAATCAATTTTTTATTTATTTACTTGACTTTAATAAAGTGACATTAAGAAGTAGGCATGAAAGCAGTACAGATTCGCCTTTTAACCAATTAGCTAGTGTATTAAGAGAGAAATAGGGAACTGGCTTTCAAAAACAGAACTAACCATTAAAAATAGTGCTGTGGCTTCGGCATGCGGTGATACGCAGGGTTTAGTCATGGTTTAAAGGATGGAAAATAAACATTGTTCGATATTGTTCTGGAAAACTGGCAGCGAGGTAGGACAGAGGTAACGTTAAAAAGCAATTGAAGTAGTTAGTGTAAAATAATTAAAAGACGAAGGGCAGCCAAACTTGTGCTATTGTTCGGATGACGTGAAGGATCAACTTTTAAGTGGCCACAAATAAAATACTCTTTTTTTAGTTTAGATCACGACTAATCATGGCGTCGTAACAGGTGCAAACTTAAGTGCATTTGATGTGATCTTTTTTATCATAGTAACTATGGGTGAAGTTTTTAAAATAGTGCTTTGTCTTGGCGTATGATAGGAAAAAAATGAAAGGAAACATTTTAGACCAGGTGACCAGTGGTTGGTTTTTACTCATGCTTGATGTGAATGGTACCTTAGATTTCTTTATTAAATAGGCTGACAAGTGTACAATGGCAGAGCCTAAAGGTTGATCAGCGGCAGTGGGAAATACCTGTTAGACGGAGAGGGGCATTTTGTGAACATGTAAACTCACTTTGTGGAAGAATGGCACCTATGATGAGAAAAATCGTGCAACGTTGGTCTTTTTAGTACGTTAGTTATAATGGAATAGATAGTAGAATGTAGGACATTAGCTAGAGGATTCCCATCATTTGCTTTTTAATTTGTTGTATTTGTTTTGTTTTTCGTCATGTAGCAAAGCTGGAAAAGTACGAGATACCAAAAAAGATAAAAGTGTGTGCAGAGCAGTGGCTTCCAGAGAGTGAACTTGTCACCGCAGCATTTAAGTTGAAAAGAAAAAATCTTGAAAAGTTTTATTCTTCGGAAATAAAGAGGCTCTATGGTATTTCGAACTAAGACAGTACATTACCGTTATTCATTATCGTTAAATGTTGATAATCACTGTTCCCAAAAGACAACATTTACTAATATATACCAAGCATGGAAACTTCAGTATGCTTGTTCTTTTGTACCAAGTGTTGATTTCACCATAGTTTTTTTTATTAGACTTAGTCAAGTTTGAAAAGGTTTAAATCTTTCTAAAAGCTTTATAATGCGATTTTTGTGATAGACGAAGCGAAGAATATGCTTACAGACGACGTTGTAATCCACCTTGGTCCTCCTGTTTTGACGAAGGCGGAGTAAACTAAGTCGCAATAAATAAAATTTGTAGCAAATCTTATTAGATTGAATAGACTCATGATTATGGCAAAAGTTTACTGACGATATAGACAAACCTTTTATGAACTACCGTGGTTAAAGTCGAAAGAAGTATGTATAATCTTGGAAAGCTACCTGCTTTTTACGTTCTCTCCGTAATTTTTAATCCGTGTACAAAGTGTGAAGTTTCTTAAGTGAGGCGTATCACCAGAGGAAAGTGAAGACGAGGTCCAGAGGAGCTACCAAGTATTTTAAAACAGAAAATTACTTGGGTTAAACACTAAATATTTAAAAAACAGTTTTGACCACTTAGTTTAGAAACTGCATTTTCCTTACAGTGGATACTTTTTTGCTATCCATTACAATTATAGCTAAATGTTTGAGGTTGCTGTTTTAACCGAACGGTTCCTCTTTTTATGACTTTATATCCCATAGCTTTACTGCCTTTTTTGAATTATCCGCTATATTGGTGCCTTTATTTATCGTGAAGTTTGATTCCCACTTTAAATATTTTTCGACCAAGTTAATAATTGTTGTGTTCGGTTTATTGCTAACCAATATTAACTTGCAGTTACTGATGAGGACCGACATCCACATCTTTTGCCAAATCTGTACCCGCAAGAAACCTGTATCTATATAATTTAACGTTTGTTTTCTGCAACTTGTATATTTACTTTGTGTTGTTCTCGCCTTATTTATTTTTTGTTTGTTTAGGGTTTTTTGTTGCGTTTTTTTTCATTGGTGCTTGCAGTACTCAGTTCTCTCCATGGCCAAGAGGATACTGTTTTTATGTGTCATGGATGCTGATATTAATGCCATTTTGATGGCAGTAATTTTTGAAATGCCTTAGTTATGCCATTTAGAATACCTAGTAGTATTGTTCCATTCATTTGACGATGAAAATGTTTTTATAACAAATTTAATTCAAAAGAACCAGTTAATAAATGTTGTACACTACATGTTGAATACAGACATTTTGAAATACAAAGTGAATTCAGAATTAAATTAAATTACCTGGTTCTTTGTACTAATGTGGTATTTTGTGTTTAATTGAGCCATGAGCCAAGATATAGACTGTTAATTTAGATGAAGGTGCTTATTCGCCAACTTGCATTAGTACCTGGGAAGAGTTTATGCAAGACTTGAGATTGTGATATTTGATAGTTTTTTAGAGTGTTCTATGGGCCAATTAGGGTGAGTTGTTACTGTTTAGAAAAGAAAAGTTCCCGTGTATTCTTATGCCAGGCACTGTTAATGCCGTATTTAAGCTATTTTTCTTTTACTGCTCTTCAGAATTAAAATCATTAGAGTTTCATAAGTCTATCAGTCCTGATACATAGAACTGCGTAGTTATCACGTATTAAGACTTTTGTTTCTTCAAGTTTATATTTCCTCAGGACGGTACTAAAATAAATTCCAAATACCAAAATAGTTCCTTTTAATGTAAATCTAGTTTTCATTCTTGTGGAAAATTCAATGTTTTTGCAGTAATCTGTTGGATTACTGCAAAAATCAAGAATCCGTAACCTACTTTAGATACATTTGTTGTTTGTTTATACTACATAGCCGTAATATTGCCTGTTTGTTTTTTAGTTGTCCTGGTGACATTATCTATTGTATTTTACATTATTTTTGTTTAATGGGGTTTCTCTGCGATAAGTCGTTCTATGCTGAAATTTCCTAGACATTAGATGTTCAAAAATTATTGAAGCACTTGTATATAGATCGTTAAGGTTTTGCCTAGAGTCAACTATTCGAGTNGTTTTTGCAGTAATCTGTTGGATTACCAGGTCACTTTGCAGACCACAATTGTACATGAAGCTGTTACTTTCCCAGCTTGGGGTATTTTGTGGTTCGGTACTGTTTGATATTATTACTGAAATGGAACTTTTTAGATGTTAAGAACCACCAAAGGATTATTGGTGTTAAAGAGTAACACGAATCCGTAACCTACTTTAGATACATTTGTTGTTTGTTTATACTACATAGCCGTAATATTGCCTGTTTGTTTTTTAGTTGTCCTGGTGACATTATCTATTGTATTTTACATTATTTTTGTTTAATGGGGTTTCTCTGCGATAAGTCGTTCTATGCTGAAATTTCCTAGACATTAGATGTTCAAAAATTATTGAAGCACTTGTATATAGATCGTTAAGGTTTTGCCTAGAGTCAACTATTCGAGTAAAGATATGTACATGTGCGCATTTGAAGTGTGCTTGCGAATTTGGATGCATTTAAGAAAAGCAAAGTAGACGATCAGTGTGGTGTTCTTTATTTTATCTAGTATCTTCTGTAATTGTTATCAACTGTGCATGTTTCATTTTTACCCCCTTTGTGATTGCTTTAACGTTATACCCACGAAACTTACAGACTTTGCGCTTGTATTGTACTTGATTTGTAGCGCTAAGTGCTATGAAAAATTTTTTTCTTTGACAATACTCGATCTCTTTTTGCTACTCGCAAAACTAAAACCGTCGATTTTTAAGCAGCAATAAAAAATATCTCTTAAAGTCCCGTATAATTAACTCTAGAAATATCAGTTTTACTTACGAAATTGTTACCAGAATGGATACTTGCCCGGAAAGTTCTCTTCATGTTTGTGATATTTACAGTCAAACAATGTAATTTAACACAGCATGCGAGAAAGTCCATCTTCCATCTTCATAGCAGTGTAATTTTTAATTACCTCCTGTTTAGCCGATGCTTACAGCCCATTGCGTTAGCATGCTGACTGAAATACTGTGTTGGATGGTTATGTAACTTATTTACTACCAACATATATGTGGCACGTGTTTAATTTGAAGTAGGAAATGTTATATTCAATTCTCAGTCTTTGTATTTTCATTTTTATAACTTAAGTTATCTGTACATCTGTAGGGTCTGTACTGTCACATATTGTTTACTAATATTGAAACTTCAACCCCATGTTGACTCGCTTTATCGCAAGTGCTTGGGTTACCCTGTTGGATAAGAGCTTGGTTTAAAGAAAGTAATGGTTTCATGTCAAGCTTTGGTGGCAAATGCGGTTTGTTTGTTTTTTAAACTCTCTTTTTATAATGTCAAGAAATTTAAAGAATGCTTTGTTTTGTAGCCTCTGTGTGCAATGTGTGGACACTGCGGAAAATATGCCTTTTTCTTACAGTAGGTACATTTTTTACCGACTTGGCCATAATCTTCCAAGCTTCATAACTTTAACAATTTTTGAAAGTATCAACTATAATTGCCATCATCGTCACATGCCGTCTTCGTGTCGAAGGTCAGCTGTCCTGATCCTTCGCCTGCTTTGTGCATTGGTGACTGCCACATCGTAATGCCAGATTTTAGTCCATTTTTCCGTTCTATCTACTTTTATCATTGACCATTCAAGTCTTGTCTCGTCAATTATCACTTGAAACACCAGTTGCGAAGCACGCCTATTTTCATCTTTGACTGCTGGTAAAATTGTTTCCTTTACTTGTACCCTGTTTTTTAAGGTCAGTCTTTTACGTTAATTTCAAGGTTCAATGTATCTTGTAAGTTTTCGTTATATCCACTTCTTGAAGCATTATTACTTAGTGTACCTTGGTTGCTAACGCCCACGTTTCGTCCTCTTAATCCTTTAATCAGCCTGTACCTGATGCCTAAGATTTTAAGCATTTGGTTTGAGGCTATTGCAATTTATACCAGCAAAGAGGGAACTATTTCCAATTTGTACTGGTCACCATTTGTAATCCCAGCCCCTGCCTTTAATCCTACTACGGTAAAAGGTTGTAATGTCTACCATGCACACCTGCCAGCTAAAGGGTTTTGTGACAATACAGCCACATTCACTGAATTTAATTTTAAACCCAACCATGTATAGATATTCAAGAATATATAACTTCCGTATAGAGTTTATGTTCTATCACGTCTTTGTACGCTTTACTATGATATTAACCGAGATTACCATTACAACATAACTAGGAGACAGTATGTAGTATCTGCTGCTTCCACGATTTGTGATACTTTGGCGACCCTAAGAATGATAACAGGAAAGTGATGTCAGCAGATGCAGACAACCGCCACAAAGACAGTACCAATTCTACAAGTTCGTGTATGGGAAATCCTTATTTGGGTACTGGGCTGGATGTTGGCAACCTCCTCGTGGTCCAGCCTGCAAGTACCAATCTAACTTCGGGAAACTAATTCCAATACCTGAACAACAGAGGCAAGCCAGACAATCTAACGACATGTCAAAGATACATGAACCATCTGGTCCAGCTATCCTTCAATTAAATGTAGAAGGCCTTACACGACCAAAATGTAAAGTCATTCAAACAATCGCCATGGACAATTCAATTTCCGTTATTCTACTGCAAGAAACGCATGCCACCAATGACGACAAAATCTAGATATATGGCTTTTCTCTCATCGGTTCAATCAAACACTCTGGGCATGGTATTGCCACTCTTGTAAGTAACGACCTTCCTTCTGTTGTAATTGGCCGCAGTAATGTTGATAGTGCAGTTGAATGGGTAACCATCTCGATCAATGGAGAAATTACAATAACAAACTACTACAAACTACCTAATTCTCCGTTTGTACCACCACTCCATTATGATCACCCAGCAATATACTCCGGTGGTTTCAACTGTCATCATACAACTTGGGGCTATTCTAGAAATAAGCCGGATGGGGATGCTCTTTATTATTGGTCCAGCACATTCGATATTAAGTTGCTTTTCGATCATAATCAACCAAAGACGTTTCATTCTGGTGCATGAGACACCTATATCCAGATATTACTTTCTTCACACATGATGTCAACAGCTCTCTGCCTCATTCTGTACACACTGTTTTGGGTAACTTTCCAAAATCTCAGCATCGACCATCGATCATCCATCACCCAGCTTTGATCGAATACACGTCAACATTGTCACTACCTAGATGGAATTTCAACAAAGCCGACTGGGATAGATTTAAGAATGCAACTAGAAATTTGTGTGACGATCTTCCATCTTTAGAATCTGATTTAAATTTGTGTTACACAGCATTCCAGAAGAAACTCTTGAAAATAGCTAAAGATACAATTCCAAGAGGTTTTCGAAAGAACTACATTCCGAAATGAGATACCAAATGCAATGAACTTGCTTTTCAGCATGAAAAAGCTCGGTCTCTTGAGGAAAAGTTGTCTTCAGGTAACCGTCTTATCTATCATCTTAATTCTAAACGGAAAGAACAATGAACTGCCACTGTTGAGGGCATCAATATGAAACGATCCAGTCGAAAAGC